>VZTF01006716.1:1645756-1675756 GCA_013397755.1 Cnemophilus loriae | reverse complement strand
GGCTTGTATTTATCACTTTGATATCGTTCTTATTTAAGCATATTACTTAACTAGCAGAACATCAGGCAGAGTTTGTTGCTGACTACAGCTTGCAATTCACAACCTCCCAAAAGAAATGATGACCTGGTAAGTGTGCCCACATCCTTACATGAAAACAGTATTTGTAATCAAAGGGTAAAATTATATGGCCCCAAACAGGCTTGGCAGACAGGGAGCTCTGTGAATCATCTAGCAGGACTCTCCATCTAATAGAGGGTGGTAAGAATCATGTGAGTGGGGGGTAATGAAAAAATGGTGGTCATGTATGTTTTTCTTCAAGAGCCAGATGCTGGAGGCAAGTGATTCCACTCTAATTTTCTTTCTCTTGCTCTATTTTTTTTTTCTTTTTAACGTATATTTGTGGTCCTCATTGCTGTGGAGGAAAGCCAGAAAATGTGACCCCAAGATACTCTAGAGGATTAAAATCTATTGCCTTCCTTAAAGAGAGTTTCTTGATTCAGCAGGCTCCTGTGTCTGATTTGTGATTTAGAAAGAGGGGGAAAAAAAACCAGTCCCTCGTGATGGTGTAGTGGGAAGGGACACGAGGCTTGGCAGCAGGAGAACAGAAGCAGTGTTGTAGAGAAGTTAATGCGTACAACTGTGGCTAAATCAGAATTGGGTACTCGGAGTTTGCTCTGTGATGTCCTCAGTACAACATAAGATTAGACATCAAAAACATCTAAATCATTGTGATTTAGATCACTTATGCTGAGCTGCTGCTTAGCCACAAATCACCCACACTCTGCTCCTGGTTTTGTCTGTCGAGGTGAATATTTTCGGCCTGCACTGATGTGATGTGGCTAGTTGCATTAATCCATTCCTTTCTGTTCTGTCCTTTTGGAGGCATTATGGACATCTAATCCCCAGCATCCATTCTAAGTCTCTTGCACGGATGCCTAGGAAGAAAGCAGGAGAAAGGCCAAGTCTTCCACCACAACAGCAAAGCTGTAGCTTGAGTGTTTGGCAGACGCTGAGTCAGTGCTGGCATCTCGCTGGAGGGAGGACTGAGGGAAGCGTGCCCAGCTGGGTGCACAGGAAGGGGGTGAATGTTGGCAGTGCACTTCTGAAAGAGAGAAAAACTGATTGCAGTATTTGCAACATACCTTCATGATTAGCCAAGAAAAGCTAAAGTGTTTAGAGAGAGTCAAGAGATTCATCCCACGAAGTGGTAAGCATGGAGTTAGTTCTTCCTGACATCTCAAGCCCAGGACTTGTGTGTCTAAGTTAAGTGAATTGTCTGAATTTCTTTGGTCTTCAAAGAGATGAACTGGTGCACAGTAGAGGATGGGTACGCAGGTACATCTTGAAGTCTAACTCTCCCCTTGCCTACAAAGGGAGATAGATTATACTGTTAGATAGCTGTGTCTAGGTGAGATTAAACAGGGCCTACGCATCTGCTCGCAGGTATCTCGGAGATCAGCTTTCTGCATAGTCACTTGAGAGCGGATGGTTTCTTCTGAGAATAATTGGGACCTTTTCAGGCAGGCCTCCATTCTAAATAGTCACTGAAAAAGATATCCATACCTTTACCTGCGTACCTTCACCTACACAGGATGCCTTCATTCCTAACCAGCTGCTTAAGTGAAAACCTGGATACCCACTGACAGAGCATCTTACCACAGGATGCATATTCCTACAGCTCCTGAAGACATGCCTACAAAAGGCAAGATTTTTGTTGCAACACCAGTTTCTGATCATCTGTTAATGGAATCTTTCATGTCAGTCTCCGGAAAATAATGGTATTTGTACTGTTTTAAAAAAAAAAGGCTCAGTGAAGATTGTACGTGTTTTTACATTAGTTATTATCAACAAACAAATGCTTTGGGCTCTTCCACAGTTCCTGCAAAAAGTGAAGTAATATATTTTATGTCTTGAGCTCTTGCAAGTACCTAATTGCATAATGCATGGAACTAAATAACCCAGGAATAAAATTAGGGCAATATCCGTGCTTCCCTATCAGCCCCTCTCGGGCTGCTGAAGGGCAAAGGGCCTTTTCTGCATTAATTTCATGCAGTGTGCTGAAAGGTTTGGCTGGAGCTTTAGCCCCATACAGCTTGGCAAGGGTCTGACATGGCTGGCCAAGCCTTTCTCCCCACTGACTTGACTACCAGGGCTGACAGCTGCCAGGTCCTGTTGTCCTCACATGGAATTTTTCTAAGGTTCCTTCTCAAACTGTTGCTGCCGACTGTCATGGAGCGAGCCCCGCTTTCTAGGTCAGCGGTTTTGTGTTTCCTGCCTGTGTTTGCCAGCCCGCACTTGTAAACTGTGTGCCTGAAGAGACTGCCCTTGAATGAAGGCACTCAATAATTCACATGTGAGTGTGCACAATGTTTAGAGCCCTCCTTTTGCCCCAGTCGAGCTGAGTCTTCAGACTTGGGCTGAAGCAAGCAGCTGATCTGTATATCCGTAAGACTGGCAGGATGCTGTGTGACACAGCTCATCCAGCTCATGGCCTGATGGTTTGAGAAGGTGCAAAGCTGTTAACCCTGTCGTTGCCTTCCAGAGGTGCTGAATTTAGAGACCAAAAGAACATCACCTGCCACACTGTTTCAAGTAGTTTTTCTTTAGGTAAATAAGCACGCACCTCTTTGGGAATGACAAAATATGTGTATATCAGTGACCACCACCTGGGTGTCTGGGATAGTGTCTTTTTTGGATAATATAACCTCTGGTGTCACTGAATGCTGAGAAAATACTTGCATTGCTAATCCTGAACCCTGCCATAGTGTGTTTGCTCTGCTGGTGCCTTTATCCATTGTGGATATCCATGCCAAACTCATGCTGTCCTTATCTCATCCAGAATTCTGGCTTTCATTATTAATTAGAGGTCAGCTTTATGCCTCCAACACCTGTTTAAATTTATCAGGCCAAATTTGGAACTTTAGTAATGAACGTGCCCTGAGTTATGGTGTGAGGATGAAAGTCAAAATTGAACCTTCACTTATGCAGGAATTGTGCTGGTAATAAAGCAAAGAAAGCCTGGATTCTGTTTTTGAAGTCTAATTGATGAAATATTGTGAAAATAGAGGATGGGTGTCACGATGTGTAGTAGGAAAGGTGAGGTGGCTGAAGATTAGATCAAACTAAAAAGAGGATAGAAACCAGCAACTGCTCTGAGACAGGAATTGCTGTCCTGTATAAATGGAAAGTATAGGTAATGGCATGGTTCTTAATAGGAAGATTCCAACTCCTTGTTTATCTAATTACATGAAAGGAGGGATGCAGAAGACACTGCTTGGGAACTGAAGACTTGGTTGGTTACCTGAACAGGAAGTGTTTTAGCCATAGTGCTCTAGAGTAACCTATTTTAAAAGGTACTGTTATCTTAAGTAATGATGTATCCTTTTGTCATCAAACTTGGTCTATCACTTGTTAGATCAAAATATTAATAGTTCTGTTGGTAACGTGTGTCTTTCAGTCTGTTTCACGCTCTGGCATCTTCTGCTCTCTTCTCTTGGTGCAAAGGGTAAAATGCTGCCCTGGGGCTGTTTGCAGAGTGATTTGTTCAGAACTGGAGCTGAACAGAGCCACTGGGGGGGAAGAGCTCTCTGCTTTAGTCTGTGGGTGAGCAGAAATGAACTGAGCTACAGGGAGGGTTTCGTTTGCATAACCTGTGGGTTTCATTTGCAAAAGCTGTGTAACCATAGTTATCCTGTTGGGAATCTCTGAAACAATTACATTTGGGAAATGTACTTAAGGAGGCAGAAAAGGCTGCTAACTAGTTGGAGACTGCACCCCTGCAAGTGAGAGCCATACTTGTAGGCTTGTATAATGATGCTCTTTTTCACCAATGAAAATTGCATGTAGCTTGAAAAAAATCTTAGGGAAGAAGGAAATTTGTGGAGAGCCCTGTGTGAGGAAATTACAGAGCAGGGCTGAAGCTTCTCAGGACTGTGCCGCTGGTGGCATCCAGAGTCATTGTAATTTTGCTATGTGTTGGCAAGAGGCTAAGACTGAGGAGTGCTTTCTCAGGGTCTGCAGAGAGATGTGAGTCAGTTCTTCGTCTTCAGTGGGTCAAATGCATGATCATCTGTTCACTGCTTGACACAGTGGCTGGAGAAATGAAAACAACATTGTGAGGATCACTTTCACAAGGGACCCAGTTACTAAACCTCTGCTAGCAAATTTCTGTGTGTAGGTGCAAGTGTGGACATGAAGCACGTGCTGTATTTCTCTTGACAGTGTGTTTCTTCCACACTTAGTAAAAACTTTCTAGCTTTTATCCAGAAATGGGTATTTGCAAATAAGGTGTTAGATGTTAATGGCATTCAAGAAACCTTTCAGCGATCCTAGGGATTTCTTGGGGGATTCTCTGAGGTGTTTGTGCAGATGATGCTTTGTTTTAGAGAGAAATCCTGTTTTTTAAATCTCATTACTTTGGCTTTTGACTTTTTTGATCATGGATTATGCTTTGAATGCAAAGCAGTGTCTTTTAGATAAGACAAGCTGAAAAATACTACAGAACTGATGGCTTTGTGTTTAAAGTGGTTACTCTTTCAAAATACCCAATAGCAAATATTCTCAACTGCAAACTTCTGACAGAATTGTTCCTAATGGAATCAATTTTAAGGAAGGGAATTGCAGGATATCCTGGTGTGATCTAGTGAGTGATAGGGCAAGCATCAGTAGGATCGCTAAGGCTTGGTTTCATTTCAGAAAATTGTGGTGAATAGCAAAAGTAGGATGAAGAGGAGGGGTCAGAAGATAAAGAGACAAAACAATAGAAAGAAAAGCAGGGAATGTAAGATAAATTATCTTCTCAGGAAGTGCTTTATGCTAGACTTTCTCAAGAAATGCTGCTTTTTGTTGTTGAACAGTCAGGAATCAGGACAAGGCAACAGACAGAAGAGAGAAGAATCCCCCCAGCTGAGAAAAGTGTGATGATTTTTTTTTTTTTTCTGTTAACAAAAAAATTTCTAGGATTTTAAGATTTCTAGGAGTTTCTTCCCCTGCCTAACCCCTGCTCTAGTAATGTCCAGGTTTGTATAGTGCCCCCATTTCACTCCTGGCAAACACAGCCTTCGGGTTCTATTTGTGACAGTCAAGAAGAGCGGTGTCACCGTAGTGTGTTTGAGCGAGTATTGCTTTGCCTCACTGAGGGACACTTGTCCCTGGGGACAGGAGTTCATTTATCTTCATGTTGTCTCTAGGGGGAAATTGTCTCGAGCAGAGAACAGTTAGTTGTGGCAAGCTGTGTATGTTTGTGCTGTGTTTTCATGTAGTTCACTGGCAGCTGGTAACCAGACCTAATCTGTCAAACTCATTTCACCCAAGACCCAAAGTGTAACTCCCATTCTGATCCTTAAGGTAAAAGCATCACAAAGCTACTTGCTTCCTAACCTTCTGGTTTCTAATACATAATACCTTTTTTTTTCCTATTTTTTGTTTCTTTTCCTCTGCAGGAACCCGGCTTCTTTCAGCCACTGATGTTTTGGTTTTCAGCACCTGTTTGTGAAAAACCCCAAAACTAAAAAAAAAAAGAAACCAACAGAGCCCCCCACCTCAAACACCAAAAAATAAAAAAAAAGTCCAAAAGGCAGTTGGTAGTACTATACAAGCTGTTTGAGTAGGACATATTATTATGCAGTGCCTGCATCAACATATTTGATGTAGCTGAACCCCTATCCTTACCTGTTAGAGTTGTTTCTAATTGGGTACTTCTGCATTTCTTACCAGTTTGCTACCTTAGGTTACATCTTTCAGGTTAATTAGAAAACTGGAATAAATTAAACGTTCCTAGAGAACAAGAATCTTGATTGTAGAACTTTTGTTACCTAGGTAATAGTTATTAGTGAACAAGATTCCCAACTACATATTCACCTTGGCTTCTGATGGACTCAGAAAGCAGAGAGAGAAATTGTTCCACACCTCAAATTCTGCCTCTGAATTTAAAAAAAGACCTTTCTCACTCTGCTGAAACAGTTCTTGTTTGTCTAGTCTGTTTTCTTCTTTATTTTTTTTTAAACTGTTGCAGGGTTGGCAATGTCCTCCTTTTATTCTGAAAGCTGCTAAAAATATTCTGGGTAGAAGCTGAAAATGCAAGACAACAGTCTCTTGATGCTGAAATGCTTCATGGCCAAATGTTTGATGACTTCTTGTACTATTTTTGTTTCTGATGGTACTATAGCACACACAGATTTGCACTAGAAAAGAGGGAGAGCAGCTGACAAGGACTGTTCTTTGTAGACTGGGCCTAAAAGGACCAACAGAAGATGCTCTTTCTTATCTCTTCATCTGTTGCTTGCTTCTAAAGGGAAAATAACGCTATTATATAATTTCTATGAATATTAATAAAAGGGAGTGGCTGGTGGGATGACAAAATAGTGGCCAAGGGGCCATGCTGTGCTTCTGAAGTGTCCTCTTTCTAGTGCCAAAATTGGTGAGAGTTTTTTCAGGGTACATTGCACTTTCTTCTTTTGACTGATCCAAAGATTTTCAGTTTGAGATCTGAGCCCATGTAGGTGTTATTCGGCTTCAATTCGGACAAGTATTGTATGGTTTGTTTTTGTTTTATTTTTATTTATTAGGTTATCTATTAGACATAGATGAATAGCTTAAATCTGTAAGTAAGGAGTAAAGTATATTGTGTCACTCTCAGCCTCAGGCCAGGTGAAAGCTTTGTAAAATTCTGTTCTGCTTCTGTTGCTTGTGTTATTCTCCACATCCCTTAGCAAGCAGATGTGTACAATGCATGCTCCAGGAAGTTATGGTTTTCTTACATGAAATGATTAAGGGGTATTGGACTGGTGTTGCGTTACTGCACAAGTACTGTCCCATAAGAAATCTTATCATAAAGCCCCAAAAAGTCATTTCTCTTAGCAACAGTTTACTTATTATTGTCTACTAGGCTGTCTTTCAGAACTGAGATTGTAAGGAAGAAGTTGGAGCTACATCACAGTTCCCTACACAAAGATTGCCATTAACATTACTTTTTGGGTTTGGCAAAAGTATTGGCTGGATAAAAACAAGGGAACAAAGGATGACTTTTGAAATTATTTTGCCCAGGGCATGGCTGAAGAAATAATGCTAAAACATATTAGACATGGGCTGATGACATGAAGTATGGCTGCTCGATATCATTGAGAGAACTGAAGGGAAAAACTGAAGCAGTGTTTCACTGAATGTGGGAGTCTTGACAGTGCCATCAACGCAAAGAAAACTTCCAGTACTACGAGCAGTTCCAGTGCTCTTGTGAGCTTAGGAAGTGCTTGTCGCAGCCGTGGGACTGCTTGCATGCAGAAGAATTTAAAGAGAAAAGTGCTTTGGGTAATTCTTTGGAGAAGGTAAACCACAGTTTATTTCTCTGAAGTTGCATAGCTGTGGGGTGTTTTATTGAGAATCTTCTATAATTCAAGGCTTTTCTCCTGAAAGTCTGTGTTTTTTTTATGACAAAATTGTGATAAGCTGTTATATTTACAGGAATTACAGTTAATATATATAATGGAAGAGCTAGAATTATATACAGTTGATTTAGTTAATATATATAATGGAAGAGCTAGAATTAAAGATGCCAGTGGAACCTTAATTTGATCCTCTTTTGCATATACACTATAATATAGTCTTTAATTATGGGACTATGTACTGTTTTGTTCATACAGCTGTATGTCTGCATGTATCCAGAATATTCTAAGTGCAGTACTTACCTGTAGGTCCTCTAGTGCTCTGGAGTGTTGACATCACTTCTCAGTTCTGCAACACAGATTTTACTTGTGCCCTAGGGATTTGCACACCCAGTGGAACGTAATATGAGTTTACTGATAGGCAGGAGACCTGGCTGTGACAGGAGACATTGCTGTGATGGAAATGACCCTGAAAGCTCTGCTCGACACCAGGGAAGACTGTAGAGAATCATAACATTAGCCTTAGAAGCTGTTGTTTGTAGAACTTGACTTGTACCTTATAGACATTTTCTCCTAAAAAGGTTGGATGTAAACCTCACAAAATCTCATACTAATTTTTGAGCTCTTGTTCCTCTCTCCTCTAAATTGCTAGGTCTCTGCACACATTAAAATGATGTCAGTGTTGCTTGGACAGATGCAAGAACTAGACTGACTGTACTAGAACATCTTTTTTTTTTTTTTTCCCCCCCAGTATTCTCTTGTTCCCTTCAGTGAGCACCATCCACCTCTGTTACTGGGAATCCTGAGGCAGTGGCTGGTTACTTAGTCTATTCAAACATGTGTTCTCTTCCAGCACGATGCTGGTGTACATGCAAACTGCACCAGATTAAAAATGAGCACTTATCACATCTGTGTGGCTTGAGAATCACAGTGTGACCATAAGAGCTCGCAGTTATCATATACATACTGCATTTTAATCAAACCAACAATTAATTTGGATTGTCTGTGTGAGTTTATCAGTAAGGCTTTTCTTTAATCGGTATAAATCTGAATGGTGATTTTTATCATTGCAAATGTATTTTTAAAAAAGGAGTTGAAGTAATAGATAGGAAACATGTTGCACAAAGCTATTAACATCATTAACTCCCAATATACTTTAAATTCATTGTAAACCTGAATTAACAATACAGCTAATTTTTAACTTGCCTGCATAAGATCTAAAATTTTAGATATAAAGTACATCTGTAATATAGGTACTACTCTAAATTTGCAAAATAGAGAAGCCTTCTCTGAAGCTCTCAAAACTGTGCCTGTCCTCTTCCAACTGCTCATGAAAGTTTCACAGCTTGGCAAATCTCCTCAGCCTTTTGGCCTGACTGGTCATAGAAAGGAAAACCAGAAATGACAGTTGGCTGCTGATTATTTTATCACTTTTTTAAAAGCAGTCTAAGCCAAGCTGCCTCTTTCCTTTCAATCCAAGCCTTTCTCTTTGCATAGCACACCTACTTAAAAACACAAAAAAACAACTTTTGGTCAGTTCTAGAATTTTTAAAATTTCTACGCTTAAATCAGTGTTGAAATGCAAAGAAACCCTTCTGTGGCTCATTATGTAGAAGGAACCTGGGCATGTTCTGCCACAAATTTAAGCCACATGAAGCAACAGAAACTGCTGCAGAAGGGGAATGCCCAAAGTGAGCATTGTTCTTTCCTCAAAGAATATGCACAGGTCATCCCATAGCAGTTTAATTTAGATGGGTTATATTAATAGAGGCTTTTAAGCTGCCTGTACTTAATCATGAGGTCATGCCCATTACTTTGGTAAATTCTGAGCAGAAACCAGTGGGCAATTTTAATGTAATGTTTTTAAATTTTTATTTTATAGGTGAACTGTGCGTAGATGGTACAGTACACTGTAGAAATTATTTCTCCCTCTATTAAACTGCAAGATCCCCAAATAAACTTGGGCAAAAATGTAAGCTATCACTGTTCTCCCAAGGAATGCCAAGACCTGGAAGACCCAGATCACAGTGAGCTGTGAGAGGGCAGGTTGCATCTCCACTCCAGCAGTCCAGCCATTGAAATCTGCAGCTGGGTAGCCAGGGCAAGCAATTGGATAGCCAGGGCTGTGGATTTCTCACAGCTCATACAGTTTTTGTGCTGGCACCCTGTTGTTACAGCTCAAGACTAAGCTACAGGCTTCCCTCGACATCAGAGGAAATATTTACATCAGGCTGAAGTTGTGCAGCTGTTTCCAGGCATAATATCTCTGCAGTCCCATTCTCCAGTGCCAGCTGGTTCTTGTTTTGTGAGCCCAGACATGGCTTTGTGGGCAAAGGCAGTTCCAGAAAATTGTTTCTCTGGAAGTCACTGTTCACTCCATGTCGTGTAGTCACCGGGAGAGATTTGGAAATGCAGAGACAAGCAGTGGTTGTTCCCATGGCTGCTCTCATGAATCCTTCTACCAGGAACGTTTCATGGTGTCACAGGATTTGGCCTGAAAGCTGCCTCTGCTTGGCAATACCGTGTCAGATAAAACTGGCACGTGGTTTTTGCTGATCTGCTGGGAGTCTGAGAATCGTCTCACCTGCTTTGAAGGTGTTGAGGATCTGGGATGTTGATCCTTGGATTCAAAAAGCAGTTGGTTCTCCCTGACTTCTGTTGCTATGCCTGTGTGCCACCAATCCCAGAAATGCCTGAGGCAGGATATAAGGAAGATGAGAATGGCTTAGCTGGTCATATAGCTGTGCTTGTGTATGAGAGAGCATCCTCCTTGCTGCCCCTCCTTCCTGTCCTCTCCTTGCCTGACTCTTAGTAAATGCAGCTCTGAGTTTGGAAAGGCCAGTTAGTACGAAGCAGCTGCAGCAAAGGCTTGCCTTAACTCTTACACAGACAAGCCTTTGGATGAATAAATCAACCTCTTGTGACTTTTTCAACCTGTGGTTTTCACAAGTCACTGCAATGACATTTGAGGCTTTATTCATGGGTCCAAAGGATCTCGTCCACTAGACTTAGCCCTCTGAAGTGATCATTTACATGCGCTGGCTGCTTTCTGTGTGTTTTGAGCTCTGCTCTGACACTGATTCTTGCCATTTCCTTAGGCAATAACATAGATAGGTTTCTCTGTAATTTACTTAGGACCTGCAAAACTGATGGTGACTGTATGATAGCAAATAAGATGTTCACTGTCACTGAATTTCTCCTGTATACTGGAAACTTGCAGTTCTTGAAACACTAAAAACTATTTAAGCTCTTGTCCCTCAGTATTAACCTGATGTGTGGAAACACTCCCCAAAGCTGTGTGTCCAAGAGCATGATCATAATGATTCTGTGTCTTGGTTTTTTTTTTAATAAGTTTTTTGGTATGCCAAAAATCAGACTCAAATTTTGTAGAAAGAACTTTCTTACCCTTTACTCAACACACGTTTTTATATGGCAATAAATAAAACTTAAAGCTGATAATGATCAGAAAGTGTTGTAATCAAATGAGGACAATGACATCCTATGGTAATACCTAGTTCAAAAGGTAAATGGCCCTTATTTTAAGGATACTTTTTCCAGCCATAACAACAAAAGTTATCCTTCCAATCTCTATTAAAACTGGCAGAACACAAGACATACTAAAGTCCAAGTCAACAAAATTTTGTGTAATAGTTAAGTTCCATATTAATTTCTCACTCATTTGCATATCTTAACTTGAATATCAATACTGTTTTGTTTTGTACTAAAGTTTGCTTTTTTTCTGTCCAATTTTCCATTAATAAGGAATGTATTTTCTTTAACAGATGCAGAGAACCCCCTTTTCCCCACCTCTCTATACAGAAAAATAACATATCTGTACTCAAACCAATAAAGAATACACTGTAGATAAATTCATACCATACCAATGGAGCGTAAGGGTTCCATTAATGCTTTAGTGATATTATCAAGCAAGAAAAAGGCAAAATGGATCCACAACTCTTACTCTGCTGGGTCTGTAATGAAGCAATGTTGTAGCAGCTGCTGTAGTTTCTTTTTTTTTTCTTGTAGTCGTTGGTTGGTGTATTGTGGAAGTTTAAAAAAAAAAATTCCTGACATTTCCTTCTTTCTTTTTCTGTCTCTATTTTTTTTTATTTTAAAGAACAGTCAGCTTCCTTTTGTTACTACTGTGATGTACTTTTCCCTACGAACTCCAAGAGCAATATGGAAATTACTAATATGACAGAGAAGGATGAGCTTTATACTGTAGAAAAAGTGGCTGTAGCAATATATCAGAGAAATTATTGAATGTTATCGGTCATAGCACAATTTATTATTTTACCAGTGTGCTGTGAAAAGTTGCTCAGCCAACTCAAAGCTTTCCTGCTGTATTAGTGCTGCCTGGGAGTTGAACTGGTAGCACTTTGCTAAACACAAGCACAGTAATTATTTGCACATCAGGCCCTCGGAATCCCCCCTCCCCGCCCCAACCCATCATCTTAACACACTGTATGTGCAAGAATTTGATTTACCTTTTTTATTTTGGGCTTTGTATGGCAAGGCTTTCACAGAGGAAAGATGGCTGAAAGATATAAGGGAGGGCTGAGAATTTGGAAACTGTCTGCTCTGCACTTTGTGTGTGCTCCCTGCCAAACTCACGTGTAACTCTCATTAATGCTAATGGGATTTAATACATGCTGCAAGAGGAAAATATCCTCATTTATTTTGCACGGAATCGAGTGGGTAGCAAAAGTGCTGTATTGACAACTCTGGAGCCCTCTATTTATCCAAAGAACAGGCAGTGTCAGAATAAGTTCCTCTTACAACTTTGGTGTCTCAATCCTTTTGTGGAGGGAGCTCTGGAGGAGAGCCATGAGTTTAGTGGCACACGTGCCATACATAGAATTTTTCCAGTATGATTCAATGATAATAATAACTTTAAGATGTCTCCTGCTATACGTGTGTGTATAATTGTCAGAAAAAAAACCTCTCTGCTGAAGCTTCTCACAGTAGTTTTGTTAAGCTAAAAACATTGGGGGGAAAAAAAAAGTAGGAGGAAGTTCTTTATTAGGATCAAGACAATATTGTATTCTTTTGACTGAGATAAAATTAGGCATAATTATATGCAGTTTAACATGCAGAAAGTCATATTTCATGGAAAACTTTGAGCTCTTTCAGAGGAAAAGATTTGAGTTGACTTAGCCCTTTATGGAAAACTGTCTTTATTTATCTTTATTTTCACTATTGTCCTGACTCATCTAAACTCGATTGATTGACGGTATTTTCATTGAACAGACAAGGAGGCTCACTTCAGCTTTCAAAATCAGCCACCTCGCACCCAACAGTTATCCAGGGCTACACTGCATTGTTTTGTTCTTTTACATCACTCCCTGCTAGCAGGACTCTGGGTAGGGTCTCTGCCTGGCTGGCCCCACCCATCTTCCTCTGGTATCTTTGTGTGATGGTCTATACAAACCACACTTCAGCACAAGCAGCTGTCAGTTGTTTTGCAGGGACTTCCTGTGCACTGGTTTGTAGTGAAGAGTTTCAGGATTAAGCATTGTTGCTTTTTCTGCATTGGGCTAGAGGAGAAGGCTTTTGAGAGAATAAAACTTGCTGGGGAAGGAGTCGGACCATGCATAATACCATCAAGCATGTTGAGAATCAAGGCTCATGTACATTGACTTGACTCAAGTTCTAAAATGTTTTGGACTTCAGAATTTAATTTGAGTCCTACTACCGTGTTGAATGTGTGTCCAGGTCACCTTAAGGTTTTGACTATCCTATTCTTCCTTTATCTCCTTTGTTATTTCACTAAGGCCACCTTGTTTCTCATTTAAGCCCACCTATCATTAGATTGTATGGGACCTTTATAGGTGTGTATTTTTTAGACCTCACGGCAAAATCTCTGAGTTCTGTAATCTCATTCTAACAGATGTATGCTCTTTCCACCTTCAAGAGCTTGGTGTAAAATGGGCCCCATTGAACAAAAAGCTTGAGTTTTTATATTGTCCAGGCTGTTGTCTCAAAAGTGGGTTGATGTAAACAAAAAAAAAAAATGGAATCAGCTGTAAGTTAACACCACCCTAGGGAGTTCTGAAGGCATCTTATAAAACCTAAATGAGATATTAAGTAATGTTTTAATCAGTTTCTCTTATTTTGTGTGGTACCAAAGAAATGGTTGATGCTTAGGTAGAAGCAAAAGATATTGGAAAAGGAAAATAATAATATAAAGCTAATGTGTGTTTTTAAAGTTAGATATGAGCCTTTCTTTTACATTTTCTTCTGTAATGTTGCAGTTGCTTGTTATTTGTGTCATTAAATCAATCTGCAGATGCCAGGAGGGAGACCTCATTCTGAAACATATCTTTTGGTTGTTTTTTTGTGGTGTTTTTTTTTTTTTTTTGAGGACCATCTCACTTTGGACTTGACCTGGATCTTTGCTGATACTAGAGATGGTTCCTGCTGAGCTCCATTTCCAATGTATAATTCCACACTAAAAAAAAAAGGTGCTTTCATTTGAGAAAAATGTGTGGTTGAACAGAATTTAGACTCGTAGTGCAAGGCTTGTTTGCAAGGCTTTTTAACTCAGCTAAACAGTTCACTTCTGTTCTACAATTTATTTAATTAATGTTCATCTCATTAGTAGAGATCTATCTTAGCCATCTACCATTATACAGTAAATTGCTTTAATGAATTCTGTGATTCTCTCAAAATTCCCAATCAGATGAGAGGCCCTGCTAATGTAATAAGTGAAGAAAGTACAGCTTTGGAGATTCATTAGATTTTATTTCTCATGAATTGTCTCTGGAAGAACTCTGAGAGCAGTGCAATGGTCAAAAGGGACCATTAGTGGACCTGCTTGTTAGAGATGTCCAGAAAGAACAAAGTTTAGTTTGGTTTTGAAATTCATTAGTACATTCTTGATCTTTGTTTTGTTATGAGGTGTTTTTATTTGTTGGTTTTATGTGTTTTTTTTTTTTTTATTATGGTCAAATTCCCTTTAAAACAGGCTGTCAATGCCTGAATTTCATTTGTAGCTTAACTCAAATGACAGAACAAGGTGTGTTCCAAGAAAAGTCCACAAAAGGTTTCAACTAAATTCGTTTGGAAGGTGATTTTTACTTGCAGTGTGTCCTGGAAGGAATTGGAAAGCATGACCAAAAAAATTCAGGGTTGATAACTGTTCACTTAATAATTTTTTCCTGACTTTTTCCCCTCTTCCCCTCCTCATTAACACTCCTCCACTTGAGTTCGTATTCAACCTGGCCAGAAAATCACGTACAAAGGAATTAGAGCACTCATCAGAGTAGAATATTTCATTTGGAAGGGACCTACAATGAGTTTTTCTTTCGAGGCTTAAGTATCTGGATGCTTCTTACTATGCCTTATTGTCTAGATACTTTTTAACGTGGAAATATCCTGCAGTCACCTGGAGGCAGAGTGAAATAGGAGCGTGCTCCTGTGTGACACCAGTGAACAGGTTTTTGTTTGGCACAGTGTTTTTGCTTGGGAACCTTTAGTCCTGCCCAGGTGTTTGCACAGGCAGCCCTTGCAAATGAGGAGTGCGATGGAGAAGAAGCTGCTCCTGGGCTCCCAGGCTGCTTTTGCAGGAATATTTAGGCTGTACCTCGCTTAGAAGAGGTAAACACAGAGACTCCAGTGCCCCTCTGTCAAAGCCAAAGTGCAGTAACTTCACCAGGAGAATGAGGCCATGCTTTGCAACCAACTCTGTTAGCCCAGCTCTGTTTTCCTGCTGGAGTCAAGGATGTGAGTCTTCACAGATTAAGTTTATTTCTTAAGACCCCAGTTTTGTGTAGGTAGTATAGGGATAAGTCAAACAATTAAACTTTTTTTTTTTTGCATCCTGTTCTTCTCTCCCTGGTAGCTATCCCTTTCTTTAAGCTCTTTGATACTCCTCATTCATAGGACAGTGGAATGATGTTACAATAATTTCCCTTCAGCAGCAGGAGACACACTGCTGTATATTATGCCCTTTAGCTAAAAGAAAAATTGATTCTGTCATGTATACATTTATATCTCATCTATTTTTTTTTCCAAGGAAATTTTTACCTTTCCTTATGAGGCTGAGGTAGAAAATAATAAACTATTGAGATATACGACATGATTCCCTCATCTTGGGAAGACTGTCCATCTTGAGAAGCAGGAAATTCAGAAGTGAAGCTAAACAGTGATTAGAGCTCTAGGCAGGTTTTCTTTTCTACAAGAAAGTCCAGTTATGTTTGTGGAGTAGGTTTTCTTAAAAAAAAAAAAAAATAGGGAACTGAGTGCAACATGTCAAGTCTTTGGAGTCTCTTACTTTCTGAATCCTGAAATCTGAGAAAAACATAACTTCACAAACAGCCAAATTTTAATCCAACTGCTGTTGAAAGGTTTATTACCTTGAGATAGGGGTACATTCTCTCTAGCAGCAGGAGTGCCTTTTGCTTAATTCACCAGGCTAATCAAGCATCTGGCTTCCTTTCCTGGACTGTCCTGTGTGATCTTTGCTATCTCCAAGTCTGTTTCCTCAGCTTTCAATTTGAAAAACTGTGATAATAGTGGCTTTGCCTCACCAAAGCAGAAGAAAAAAATATAGAATGATGATGCACATAGAGTTTGTAGCACTGAGCACCCTGTAAATTCTGCAGAAAGCCAAATGTAGGCTGCGTTACAGTGTCCTCATAAAAAAGGGGTTCCAAAGACTTGTATTAAAAGTTTTACCTATTAAAGTATCTTTCAAATCAAAGTAACCAGTATTTATGAGGTGTTGAACATTGACCAGCTTCCTACATAAAAATGAACCAAAAGGAAATAAAATACTCAGAAGTAATTTCCTTCAATTACATGATGAAATACATAAAAATCAAATACTTTGAGTCCAAACCCACTGTTTTTGGTTGGTTGGGTTGGGTTTTTGGTTTTGTTTGGTTGTTGGTTTTTGTTTTGTTTTTTCCAAATAAAACTGAATACTTTTTGGTGCGATGACTTTTAGCCCAGATTTAGCTTCAGATAAATTTAAAAATCCCTTTTGAGGAGGTAAAAATGGATGGTCTATGATCAAACCCTCTGTTTTATACACCCTGCTCCTGATTGAAAAATGTTAAAGTTTTTACTACCAGCTCTATAATTTTGATATTCCTGTTTTGCCATTTTTCTTTTCAAGTGTAGATATCAATGTTCCTACTTTGTGTCATGTGAAGGCAATGGGCTCACCACATCAGTTTGTTCCGAGTTAAAATCTTTATTTCTAAGCCTTTTGCAGTTAACTCCACAGTCACGATCCTAAATTGAAACTGAGGCAAATATGTCGGGATTTTTTCCCCCATATTTGTATTGCATTGACTGCAGAGTATTTGCAATAATTTTCTGCTCTGTCACGGAAAGAAGCTACTGGAGACTGAGGTTGAAAAAATGAGTCTGGAAACTCTGAAGCAAAATTGATCAGAATAGGGAAATTGTAGCATCTATCTGCTTTAGAAAAAATCTTTAGGTGGAAAATCTAACCAAACTCAGAAAATTTGATGTTGCCAGCATTGTCAGGATTCAGAAGTAATTCCTGAGGGTGATGTCTCGTGTTCCATTCCCCGTGGTAGTCTAGATGAGTTGTGTTTCCTGGGATTCCACACAGCCTCTTGTCATACGGGAGAAAAATCTGAAATAGTGAGAGTTCCAGACCACTGCCCACTATGGGAAGTTGTAGTCTGGATAATATCCAGTCCAGGCTTGTCTGCTCAATGTCGAGCAGAGACACCTCTTGCAAAGTCAAGATTCACTTAAAGGGGAAGAAA
Source organism: Cnemophilus loriae (assembly GCA_013397755.1). Lineage (NCBI taxonomy): Eukaryota > Metazoa > Chordata > Aves > Passeriformes > Corvidae > Cnemophilus > Cnemophilus loriae. The sequence goes on along the minus strand of VZTF01006716.1, from coordinate 1,658,631 downwards.
AAAACCTCACCCAGAAAACCTTACAAATGTATTTTCATTAACCGTTCTTCAACAGTAATTTTTCATCCTCCATAAGGAGGGATAAATGGGTGAACAGGTAGAAAGAAATGATCAAGAATATTTGTGTACATGGACAAATACATGTTTTCCTGAAATGAAACTCTTTTTGTTGTAACAACAGAGGACAGGGTTTCTGGGAAGGGAGATTTCTCTGATACAGACGCAAATCCCTTTTCTAGAATAGGTTCTATCCTCTTAACTTATATCAGGACCATGTGTGTCCCCCTGACTGAGAATCTCCAGTTATCTTTCCTTTTTTCCTTTTTTATTTTTAATAGTAGCACTTCATATTACCTATAAAGAAAAGTGAACCAAGTTTTTTGAAAAACGTATGTTTGATTATTTTATCTTAGTATGTTAAACTTTAAAAAGCGTTTTAGAATTAATTCATTGTGGAACCCTGGGGCTAAGAGCCACATGTCACAGGTAACCAAATTAGAAGTCCATGGGTTATGAGATCACAAGCCCCTAGAGAAATATTTAGTGGTATGTTTACTTAATATCAAACAGCATGTGAAGTTTATTTATTAATATGCCTGCAGGTTTCTCTCTAATCCCACTTCTCAAAGATGCTCACACATAGATAGGAAAAGCCAGGAGGGGGTGAATTGCCCTGGTACTATTTCCATCTAATAGAATAATATATCTGTTAAAGAAAAAAGTGAGGGTACAGTACATACCTTCCTGACCTTGACCAAATCTCAGGTCCTGGTTTACACAGGAGCCTGTTGTGTGCTGTTGACAGAGAGCAGAAAAGCACATGCACAGCAACTTCCTCTTAGGTTTATGAATCTTTAAGTAAGAAGAGAATTCATTTTTTAACATAGTCAGAAGAGCGATGAGAAAGGAATTCACCCATCCTTCCTCACACCAAGCTGCAGTAATAAAGCCTAGTGGGAGGAATTCTGCAGGAAGGAAATCTCCCTTCCCGTTGTGAACGGTCACCATTCGGATCCCAGGCAGAGGCAGCAAACGGAGGACCTGGCTTGGTTCCACCTGTGCTGAGGGGCCAGGCACTGCTGCCTGCCCCCCACACCTGCTGGATGTCACCCACAGCCCCTGCAGGCTTGGGAGGTGTGTTCTGCACAGGGCTTGGGAGGTGCAGGATTATGCTCGTCTGTATTGGGCTGGTCTCTGCTGTCCAGAACCCCTTGTGTATTCCTGAGGCAGCTTTACCAAGGACAGAGTGCTGCTCTACAGCTCAGGGGGCCTTGGTTGTACTCCCAGAGCTGCCACTAACCCACTGATTTTTATGTGTGTCTCTGTATCACAGGAACACTAACGTTTGCCTCCTTAATGAAGCATTTTCAGATTTACTGACAAAAATTTTGACGTAACAGCAAGAGGTTCTAGCTAGTTTATCACATTGCTGAAGTACTGGGAAGGATTGCTTGTGTTTGCTGGAGTCACTTTAGCCTTCTTGATCATTTAGTGTCCTATTTATGCACTAAATAAAACATTAGATCTAGGCACTGCTAAAAAAAAAGGAATTGCATCAATGCTATCCTTCACTTGTTCAATCTATGCAGCACATCGCTACCTTAAATGTTAATAGGCAACTGCCTGGATTTCCTCTGAGTTTATAATTATTAAGCTCATAATAAACCTGAAAATTAAAGGCAAGAGAGGTATTTTTATGCTCTTGTTAAAATGTCAAAGCTTGAGAAAGTTTTACAAAATGCTGAGCTCTTTGTCTTCTGTGTCGAGGGCTATTACCAGAGTAGGTGCCGAGGCAGTCTGGACACCTGCAATCTTCAGACAGATTCCATCAAGCTCCTATCTGTTAGAAGCTGCAGTGCTTGCATTTGGATTCGATATCTAACAATAATGTGGTATTTTATAAACATTAGTGGGCCTGATTTTGCACTGGTCAGCACAGGTAAAAAATAGGTACTTTTGGAAAACAAATAAAAAAGGAATTGGAACTGTCTCGATAAATAGTGCAAATTGTAAATTTCCCAAAGATGCAGTCTTTTGCTCAGGGATAAGAAAATAAAGCTGGCAATTACAATATTGAGGAATTGCACAAGCTGCTTCTGCAGTTAAGGCCTAATATTTACTTGACAATACCTTTATATTATTATATATAGCATTACGTCCTTTTAATCCATAGAATTGCAATTTCTCCTTTCTGTTGCATTAGGAAAAAATCACCTACTATTTCAGTAAGTGGAGTAAACCCATGAATTTTCTGACTCTTTATATCAGTGATGATCTTAATACATCTATTGTTAATGCTTTAAAGAAATAAGTGGCATATTCATGTTAGGAGAAGCAGACAAACTCGGTTGAAATCTGGAAACTGATCTTTTCACAACCCTTTTTTTTTGGTATGACCTTGACTGAGGAATATGCTCCCTCTTTTTCCTGAGACCGGTTCCCTAAAACCACAGGTATGGGAAGTGTTAAAGTTCTGAAATACGGTTTCAAGGAATACTGTACCTTTTGCCTCTGAAACCCTATTTTGATGAAAAATATCATTCTATTGCTAAACACCTGTTTCAAGGTGTCATTTTTGGCAAGGAAGCTCGGTGAATATTGATGTTTTACATATTCCATGTTTTACCCAAACCGTGGAACTTGGTTTCAAACAATATTGTCTTTCATCCAAAAATACTTTGTAAGTGCCAAATACATATTTTTGAGATGAACAGTGAAAGCCAGACAGACACAACCATGTTTAGCCATTTGAAGAGGTGACCTGCTTTTCAGAAAAGTCTGACTTTTTTTTTTTTTTTTTTGGTAACCTGTGGCTGCTGAGAGCATTTTCAGTATTTAAACTTGGTGCCGATGCACATAAATTCAAAGTAGGATCAGTTAATGTGTAATTATAGAGTAAAATGTGGTTGAATTACCAGCTATAACTTAGGTATTATAGTGTAAAAAGTTGAAGGTATACAGTTGTAAGGACTTCTTTCAAAATTCGTCTTGTCACACTAATCTGGTTTATTTATTTTTGTTTGCTATTGTCTTTGTAGTGTGCCTACTCACTCTGTGAACTATATATATATTTTTTAACGTTTTTTTTTCCTTGTAATTTGTGGTTCTTTGGGTTTCTGAGTTTTGATGAGTTTGCAGAGGTCTGCAAATCTACCTTGTAATAGTTATTGATTATTGTGCACCTCGCAGCTTTTGTTATTAGGTAGAGTCTGGGTTCAATAAAAGGAAGCACTTGTGAAGTAAGGGAAAAAGCATCTACACAGATCTGATTCATAAGTGAATGAAATGCCTCTGAACTTTTCCTCTTCCTCCACTAAAGCAGAGCCCAGTTGGTGCCGTGGTTTACCAACATTTTCTGGTTATTTTTGTGAATATTCTGTTAAAGAACGTGAGACTGTGTACTTGCTTTTACCCAGCTCATATCCAGCCCAACAACAAAAATGGGTTTCTTGCCAGCCACTTTCCCTGCTGTGTTATGAGAAGTGGTGCTACAGGCAGTTTTGGGTTGGAGATGGGGACTGAGGTGATCTGGACTGATGTTAGCTGCCTTCTGCATGGACAGGTCACTGACAGAATGATCAGTTGGTCTCCAGAATTGTGCTTTGTGTTGCAGTTGCTGGTGTGACTGCATACTTAGTCTATTAGTTGTTTTGAGTTTCCACAGAAAGTGGAATTAGGAGCTACACTTCAGACTGGGATAGCTGCATTGCAACAGCATCTAAGGAGTTAGAATGAAAACCTATTATTCACAATAAATTAAATTTCTAATGAAAGCAAAAAGAACAGTCTTAAGAAACAATTTAGAGGTTTTTTTTTTTTTTGTGAAGGAGATAGGAGAGCTCCTTTTATCTTTTCTTTATACATTACCTAGACCATCTAGAGCATGTCATGTGTAATCTATGATAGATGCTTTAGAAAAACACCTTAAAGATCTCAAAACTCTATTTGAGCTTGTATGTGCAGACAGCCTTAGCTTGCAAATAGAATCTGTCTCAAGGAACTCAGCATAATTTCTTTCTGTCAAGCACTAGTATTAAGGCCCCTTAGATGTTCTGGAATTTCCATTTCTGTGGGAAATTTCATCATTCCTACAATAATACAAGAATTTTACTTTTTTTTTTTACTTCTTTAGACTAGATATACTAAAATAGATACTGATATGGTACTTTTCCATTATGGCATACACTCACAAGGAGATCTGGAGTTCAGCAGTCTAATCCATCTTTTTAATCCAGATGAATTTGTTTCTCCTGAAATACATCTGCACCATACAATTCCTATGACAAACCAATCAGCTCTTCCTTGCTAGGCAATCTGAGCTGCACAAAAACAGAGATGAAGATGGAGAGCAGCGGGAAGGTCAGACTCCAGTAATACTTCAATATTGGTCCAAACACAGATTTCTTCTCTCTGCAGTATTTCCGTGGTAGAATTTTTCTGGGACATCTTGATTATTTAGTTAGCAACAAACTGACATCAGTTTGCACACAAGTGTGGAGTTTACCTCAAATGAATTGTAATCCAGAGATAAGGGCACAGTAGAGTGATGCACAGATGGTACAGAACCTAAAAGTTAAGGTTTTTTGTTTTCTTTAATGGCTTGCAGCAACTATTGTAGACCATATTGTAATGCACTAATTCAGTGGTGAAAGATCTTTACTGGCCCAAAACCATCACACCAACTTCACGGTGACTGTGTGCAGGGCGTGGGCATCACAGGCTGAAAATGGCTCTCTGGGTGAAGTGTTATAGTGAATTAAAATTTCAAAGCAGCAGCAATATACAGCGTAATAAAGAGGCACCACACTCAAAATAAGAGAGATGAAAAGTATCATCATTAGTCTGAAATGCACAAAATATCATGCCATAACTACTACTGTATGAAAGCTTTACTCATCGGGTGTTTTTAAGTCTGACTTTTTTCTTTTAAACCTCCACAAGCTCTGCAAGCAATGCTGATATCTTTTCTTGTATTGAGTGACAAACTTGGAGGAACTTACAATGAAATGGAAAAAAATATATTTCTCAACAACTCTGTTGACAAATTGATTAATTTTTCCTACAAAGCTCATCAGAGATGACAGCACTAATACTGTTTTAAACTGTATTGGTCTAAAACCTGCCCTGAAAAATGTGTTGTCAGATTCCAAATATTAGCTATTTGGTTAAAGAGAAGTCTGTTAAGTTGCTTCCAAGTGAGACAGTTTTAACAATGATTTGCGTTACATTTCCCATACTTTTAGCCTTCATGTTCTAAAAACCCTATGTTGTTCTACAAAAACTGTTAAGGAGTGCATGACAAATTGCTGGGGGTTTTGAAATTAGCTGGTGAATAAGCAAAATTTCAAAAGAAGATCTTTTCCTTTATAGCAAATGCTTTGTAAGTTTATTTGCCAAGTGTAGTTAAGCTGTAATTATTTATGATAAAGCGTTATGCAAGACTTAACTGAACATTCCTCAGAGTAGTTTGCACAATTCAGAAGCGAGATAGTGGAATTACCTCCTACTGTTCTCAGTTGTAGTTGTACACATTTATTCTATGCCTGCTTTAGTTTTTAAGGTCTTAGTGACTGTAGCACTCTGCTATTAAATTGAGATATTCCAGTGGAAACTGAGTTTGTTGTATTTGAAAGAATAACAAAATGTTATTGTATGCAAAGTAGTTATTCAGTATGATGATAATTGTTAATAGGTGTGGCATGGGCAATACATATTAGTGCATCATGTATAATTCTGGATAATTTAGCTGAAGTGTAGTAATTACAACTTTGGGGTGAATTTTGTCCTGATTTGTAGCTTATAAATAAAAACTGATAGGAAGCTTTCCTGTCTATCTATTCTCCCAGCAGAAATATTTGGAAAATAAAGATGTGAGGCTCAGGTGTCTAAACACAACTGTCTGGTGCTATTTAAGGGGCTACAGGCCATGAAGGATGCCTACATATAGACTGCATGTGCCCTAGCAAAAAACAGAGAGCTGTGTCCTTTTGGACTGGCAGCTGAGGGGTTTGCAGGCCACGAATTCCTCAGATCAGTCATTTGAGTGACTAAAATGATGCTAAACCCAGGTATCTGTTGAATGAAATATTTGTGTGCCTGCATAGCAAGTGCTTGGAAAATAGGTGCAACTTAGTTTCTAAATGCATGTATGGATGACTGAAAAAACTCAGAGAGAGCATATAAAATCAACACTTGCTATTACATTAGTTTCTTTGTATAAATTTACAATTTCATCTTAAGGAACTTGATTAATAATTTAAAAAAAAAAATATTTTATTCACCTTTGGCACCAAAGGTGAATAAAATAAATTATCCCTAGGAGGCTGTCCTTGCAGGAAGCACAGCATCCATTTTGTGCTTTGATTACCCTTGCCTTATCCAGTGGAAAAGCAAACTTATTTGGCCTTTTTAAAAATGTAGTTAAGGCAAGATAAGTAATATGGCTTTTTCACACACAGTCTGTGTAATGGATTGTAACCAAGGTCCCCTGACACCAAGTTTGTGGCTTAACCACAAGACCATTGTCTTCTATTAAAGAAACGTTAACCTCAGAGAAGTGAAGGAGCCCGTAAGCTTTCTTATGTCTCAAAGTCTGGTTTAATGAGCTGTGGTGTCTGAATTTTCAGTAAAGAGGAAGGCACCATGGAAGAGCCTGCAAAGCAGTGAGAGGCATGAGTTAAACAAGGTTTTTCTTTCATTTCATATTAGTGGGTAAAAATGGTGAGATGAGGTGTTAATTTGAGGGGAAGTATTTCCCCAAGCATTTCTCACATATCTCTCCATCCTGTATCTGTCTGCCTGACCACTGGGCAACCAAGATTCTTCCAGTAAGTGCTAGAAGTCTAGCATATTGAAATTTAAAAAAAAAAAATCCGTAAAGATAAGGGAAATGTCCTTAAGATTGCAGCTTATTGTTATCCATCATTAATATCAGAACCCTCCTTGTAGGCACTGAGAGTTTTACTTAAGGTCTAGGGTTTGATGACTGCTCTCTTTAGCCCTCTTAGTTCCACCAGCTTGGGCAGAGTTGTTCTACCTCAGAAGCCAGAGAAGTCCATGAGGAGACACAAGTGACTGAGGGTTGGCATAGTTTACTTGCTGTTAAGGAAACATATTTTAGGATTCTTCATCCAGTGTAGTGTTACCTAAAAGGGGCTTGCCCTCTAGTGTCAGGAAAACTGAAAGGTGATCTTGCTTTTATCGGTTTTGTATCTCAACGATTCTTTTCTATTTCAAGTGGTGGAGCTGCTGCTTTGCAATCTGTGGCTTGTCAGGTCAAACCAAAGCAGGAGCCAACATCTCAAACAGCGCTGGCTCCTCAGAGGCTAGCAAGTAACATCTCTTTGCAAGTGAAATTTAAAGAACTTGCTATTTTACCTCATTGGTGTTTGCTGTTATTTTGAAAAATATCTTAAAAAAATATTGAAGTGAGGAAAAAACACCAGAACTTCAGCTTTGTTTTGTGTTTGTGTGATTAGAAGCCAGTTGGTATCAGGTTTAAATCTCCTGTGTGGAAAAGATTCCATGCTAAAACTGGCAATAAATGAGATGGAGGACTTCTATGCACAGTGGGCATGCTAGAAAAACATAGGACTGTAATCACATTGCGGTGTTTGACTCAACACGCTGTAAACAGACTCCCTGTCTTCAACCCCCCATCTCCTCCTCTGGAAAAAGCCCAAATCCAAAGCTGTCAGAGGCAACGAGAGAGAGAATCAAACCAGAAAGAACAGGTCTACTCCAGCGGAAGGAACAAAAGATGCTTCCTGGCTGATTTTGTGGCCCAGAACGAGTAAGGTCACATGCTCCATTCTGCAGAGCTGCAGGGCAGGTGAGAATCAGAAGCAGGAGAAAGCAGGTTCTTTGCTTCATGGGCTGGAGATAGGGCTGGGTGAAGGCCAGAAGGGCTACATGGCCCTGAAACCAGGCAAGAGAACACAGGAAACACAAGACCCTGTGAAAAAAAGCTTGGGTCCCATCCTTGAGTATATTTTTCTTTGCAGGCCACATGTTACTGACTGATAGAAGATTTGGCTTTGTGCAAACACTTCTGTGTAGAGGAAAAAGTGTTGCACTAAGTGATAGAAGGAGGAGGTAGCCAAATAAAGAGGGCTCTAAGGTGGGGCAATTCATGAGCTGCTGTTTGCTGCAGACTTTCCCCAAAAGAAAGGTGCAGGAGGTCAATTCCAGTGAAGGATGATCTGTACTTTTCATGCCATCATTGTCAATCTGGCTGGAAACGACATTATGGAGAAGGAAATGTATGACATACATCTATTTGCAAATTTGAATTGACTCTGACAAACTGAGGCATGAAATTTGGAAGAAGAAATAGCAAGATCTGGAGACATTTTAATTCTTTTGATGCAAAGTTTCTTTTCAGAAAGAAAATGCTTTTGATACAGAGTTTATTTTTTTAATTACATGAAAAAGAAAGTTCTCATTTCAAATTGCCACCTAAAAAATTTACCTTTAAGTGAAAGAAAACTTTCACAAACCAAATAAGTGCAAAATTATTGAAACTTTATGATAGGTCACGGCTAAATGTTTAAGGTAAATGAAGTGATGCAGAAGACAAATGTTTCATAGGAGTTGCAGGAATAAGGGAGATGAGTTCGCATCTTGGTGTGTTTTATTCTGCTTTCATATAATGCATTATTGGGCCAGTGATGATCTGTAGAGCCAGCAAGGCTCATGGGTAGGGAAGGTCACCAGAAATGATGTTTTATACTCTGTAAGGTAGACAAAGTTCTGACTCAAACCTCTGAATTCCAGTTCTTCCCTTTTCATGATTCCTTCTCCCTTCCTCTTCCTTGTTTATCTTCTTCCTTTCTGCCAATTCCCCTTTTTCTTTAAGCCTCAATATCCATTTCTTGTTTAGTTTATTTTAGCTATATTTTGAAAATTGAAAGTTATTTGAGAATGAGGAAAAACATATGTATGTTTGGTTAGAAAAAGGATTCGTGTTTGATAGAAACTTATATGTTTCAGATTTTTAGCCAAAAAAACCCCAAAAAACAAGTCTTCTGTAAAAAGTTTTAAAAAATGTACAATTATAGTCTGTAATTTAATTTGGTTAATTTCTGTTCAATTCATTTTGCTCATGGCAAAATGTTGCCCTACAATGTAAAACATGTAAATATATTTATCTCTTACACTTTCATTAAATATGTGCTGTTAAAACGGCATAATGTGAAGTTCTCAAATAATCAAAATTATTATGTATAAACAAAATATTGCTATATCTCTGAAAAGAATAACCTCAGATTTGAAAGGACCAGTACGGACTTCTCTGGCTTTAAAAACAAATGATTTTTTTTTTTTGAAGTAGTATTTTCCTGCAGAATTTTTTAAGAAATTTTTCTTTTGAGTTGGAAAATGGTTCTGCCAAAAAACCAAAATTTTAGACTTGTCATTGACTAGAAAGAGGCCTGGGAAAGGGGAAGAACAGCAGGAGGCCAGGTTCATTTGCTTGTTTTGCAAGATGTCCATGATGCCTGTTTGCCTAAGCTGGGAATGCTGTCCCCCACCTCTACCCTCACTCTGAAACCTCCAGTCCAATAAATTTAAACAATGAGCTGAATCTGAACCAAGTTTTCTCCATCTGTATTATTTGCTCTCACCACTGCAGTAATAGTGATGAGCTCTGTTACCATGTAAATTTGCTGTTAAATTAAGAGATTTGTTTTAAACTCCTTATTTTTGTTCTGCCTACAAGAAAATCATCATCTTACCTGCTCTAAGTGGCTCAGTATTTAGTGTAAGGGCATCTTCCCTGTCCAGTCATTGTTTTAGAAATATATATTTCTAATTCCTTGTCCTTTCATTTATGATCTTGCTACATTTTTTTATCTGTGTTTGTTTGTTTTTTATTTGACATTGACTGAATTTGCTCTGCCTCTGTCTTTTTTAGTACTGGCTGATGTTTTATAACATATTGATTCCCAATATTTTAAACTGACCCACTGTTGATATGAGGATCACACTGGGAAGTAAGATGTTTACATCTCGCTATGAATAGCAGATAAACGAAATAATAAAGGTTGTCAAAAGCTGAGAAATAAAGTACACTGGGTTCTTGTTTGCTCTCAAGGATATGTGGCTGTGCAACTTGGAACTAGCAAAGTTCAGAATTCAAGGCAAATAGTTATGGACTCCAGTTTTCTATTAAGTTTTCGAAATTTTTATTTTTTTCATGAAAGAAAAATAATACCAGTCTCCGGGACTATAATTTCCCCACAATGTTGCATCACAGTAGTGGCTTCACTGGTGATTTTTTCCTATAGTTTTACAGGTAGCTCCTATATAAATAATCCATGTTCTAATGAGCACATAAATGCAGCAAACAACTTTCTTTCCTCGTTGTATTTGATCCTGTTGACTAATTAGAGAAAGAATATGCAGAGATATTGACACAGATTTTTTTTTTACTGGTTTCATTTAAAACTTTTTCCCTTATAAAGACTTTTTTCTAACATATCTTTTTAAATTGCAACTGTTTCCTATGGAGTTTAATTCCTTCTGCTGTTTACTGCAGTAACATTAATCATGATGAACTCATCCTGTATTTAATTTTGATGCAATTTCAGTATATACTATTCGTGAATTAAAATACTTATTTTGTAGACAGTGAAAAATTATTTACTGATTATAGCACAACTGTGTGTGTGTGTGTAGATATAGATATATTGTATACATTAACGGTGACATGTAATTTAAATCTGCACATTTTGCATTATTCAGTAGTTGCATGCCAGCTGCTTTTCTTTTGTACTTTGTGATTAATTTCATTGTTGGTAGATTTTATGTTTTCTGAAGAGTCTTTCACAGAACCTACACAGGATTCAATGAAGAGAATATGAATACACAGTTGTCAGTGGTGTTTTAGCCTGATCTACAGCACTAAAGTTCAATGGTCAGAGTTATAGGATAATGAGAGAGGAAGAAAAAAAAATGAACTGTGGCATTATTTTCAAAGAATACTTGATTGACTTTTATCACATAACTAAAAAGAATTAATCCTTCCCCTCACCCTTTTTTTTTTTTTTTTTTTAAATTTCCACAGCAATAGTTTGTCTGCTTAACAGAAACAAATGCCAGGTAGGGGAGTGCTTTGTTTGAATTTGCGTGTGTGTTTTTCCACGCAGCCTTCAGCTCTGAAAAGCACGTAGCTGCTGTGTGCAGCTGAAGAGCTCCAAAGCTGGAGTTCTCAAGCCTGTTTTGTACCTTGCATTTTTGCTTGCTTTGTCAGGACAGCTTGAAATGAGAGCACGTGGAAAGAAAAAAAGCAAGAAGTAGTAAGCATGAAAAAAAACCCAAAACTCCAGCTCTCAACCACCAGCAGCAATTATAAGTCCTAAAGTTCTGTCTTTTGTGTTTGTTTTTAAAAGCAGTTTGATAAACTACAAAATTTTGGAGTGCTCTAGTCAGGGAAGTTGCAGGTAGAATTTGTACTACATTTCTCAAAAGGCGTAAATTCCTCTTTTTTGTAAAGCATTAAGTCCCTCCCTTAATTAAGCCTTCTGGGGTTTAAATGTGTTGATCTCATTTTAAACTGAGCTCAGCACAATTAGACACACTGAGAAGATAGCAGATAATCAGCACATACAAAAACATTTCAGACATAAATGCTTCATCCTGCCAGGCCCTTTTTTACTATTTCAGTTTTGTGGTTTTTTTTTTTTTTTTTTTTCTTTTTTGGAGGTGGGTGGGGGCAGGGAGGGGAGAAAGAGAAAAGAAAAAAATTGATTATTTTCAGCTCGTCATACATCTCATTTGTAGTGGGTCAGACCTTCCCCATTCACAATTACCACTAGTTAATCTTATCAGAGAAAAATTCAATTACATTTATCAAGGTTATTCCATACACTCAAGTTATTGCCTCGGAAAAATCGGGTTTCAGTGTTAAGAATGTCAGCATTGTGTATGTGTATGGGGTTTGGCTTTTTTCCCCCCTATCTTTAAAAAATAAATAATTAAATCCTGCTTTTACACTGACGTTACTAATATATAGTTATAATAAAGTAATATTTGACAGCTTTGTAAAAGGGATCATTAATACATAGATTATGGAAGTTTAGGAGGGAGGCTCATAACTGTTAATAGACTTCAATTCTCAGCCTACACTGACATTTTAAAAAATCTAGTTTCAAATTTGATAACAGATTACCAGCTAGGCTGGGAGCCAGCCACCTGATTAAGGCAATTTAAATGCTTGCAAAGTGGTGAGATTAAAATCAAATAAGTGCCGATTTTTTCCCTGCTTCACTTATCTTTCCCTGGATTCGTTCCTTAACTACCAGGTGGCAGAGGACTCTGGGTAATTTTCCTCTGCGCCAATTACCCCAGGATGGTTTTTAGGGTGAAGCAGAATAATTACTGCACTATCAATCCAAAATGGGCTGCTTAATGTGTTTAAGAGAGATTTTGAGCCTTAGCAGGGAGGCTGCCTGAAGCGTGCTACGCTTGCGGTGCCAAGGCCCGCTCGGCCTGCTCGCGTAGTTAACTGTTCACGGAGAAGGCAGCACACACCCAAGGTGAAAGAAAACAAGGAAAACTCCTGGGAAGCTGTGGGAAAGTTAATGAGCTGCTTCCAACGCGTGGCAGGCTGCGGTTGCAGGTGGCTGACAAAGCTAGGCAGGTTAAGAAAATAATATTTATCATCCAGCTGCCAGGACCGTCTTTATCAAAAGTCTTTCTGAAATCCATACAACACGCAGAAAAATGGGCTTGAAACAACAACAAACAACAACAAAAAAGATGTATGGGGGATAAAATGAGGAGGAAAATGCCGTCGATGAAGCAGCGTATCCTTGGTGGGTCATTTGCAGAGCTTTGTGGAGGAGCTGATCTGATGTGAGGATACATTGATTTTA
>VZTF01006716.1:1586845-1645701 GCA_013397755.1 Cnemophilus loriae | reverse complement strand
CTAAGTAGGAGAAAGGATGGGTTTGTGATCAGAGCACACAAGGGGAGAGAGCCGGGGCTGGCTGGGCTGTGCCACGGGGCTCTGGTGTGCCCAGCGAGCACCAGGCTGCTGGTGAAGGTCTGCCGAGGGAGGGGGTGCCTGGCTGAAGCCTGGCTCCTGCCACATCCCCGCTCTGGTTTTAATTGGTGCTGTGCCGCAAAATGAGGTGCTCTCCAGATGCTCCCCCATTGATGCTCTCTAGATGGGAGCCAGCTACCCTCCCCCTAATCCTGGGACTGCTAGCGAAAAATTTGGCAGCGATTCCCCACTTTACAGCTTCCTCCGTGCGTAGCACAGAGAAAGTAACACTTGGCGCAGCCACGGCACAAGAAATAACTCGTTAATTATTGGTTCATTAAAGCATCTGAAGATCATGGGTGTAATGGCAATACAGAAAAGCTCAAGTGCAAGGTGAAGGAGCGGTATGTTCTGTCATCAAACTGGTGTGTGGTGGGGGAGGGAGGGAAGAGGAGAGCAGGGCTTAAGCTCAGCTGAGACTCTGAAATGACATTACTGAATAGTATACTGTAGCAGCCACAAATTAAGTATTATCTTCCATCTGGTGACTCTGCACTTGATTTCTTTAATTATTATTATCTGAATATAAATTGTGAGTTTTAGCCAAGGATTCTGGAAGGTTGTCGTTAGAAACAGGGAGATAATTAAAAAAAAACCTCATTATATTTGTGAAGGGGTTGCTGCTGTTTCTTGCCTTTCAGTGATTTGCTTACACAGTTTTCCGTATGATCTCTACCTACTTGATGTACCAGGCTTTTTTTATTATTTAATGAAAAATTGATCTGTGATTTTGCTTAGCGGATAGTTTGGATAATGTGAGTTAAAATGCTCAATTTTAAAGAGAGAGTCTCTATTCTAAAATTGTTTCAAGGTGCTCAGTGACCTCAAGTGGACTTCAAATACATCTCAAAATCCCCAGATATTTCCATCAAGATGTTGATTGCCTCCCAGGAGCAGAGGGTATGGGTGTGCATTTGTGACTGAGGCTATGTAGCTTACGGGTTTATATTCCAGTCCAATTTCCTATGCAAAACTGTTTTACCTGTGCACCCACTCCCTGCTGCTTTTCTCCAGCAGAACAGTGCCCCCCCAGGAGCAGGAGGGGTGGAGGGGAGGAAGATCAGCTCTGTGATTTAGATGCCAGTTTTTAAGCTGACCCTGTTTTCTGTCACAGGAGTCTCACCTGCCCCTGCAAACCTGTTCGCGTCCGTCCCGCCAGATGTGACAGTTTATGCAGAAGTGTGTCTTGTAAGACACAGGCAATCCATTTAAAGATTATCACATGAAACCATATTTACTTCAGAGGCCTGTAATAATTACACCTTCACTTGAAAAATCCCTAGGACTTTAGCTGCTGTGCCACAGATTTATACTCAAACATTTTCATTTGATGCGCAAAGTGTGAAGTACTCTTTAGTGGCAAGACAATTATCTGATTCTACTAATAAATGAATGCACTAGTAGTCATTTTTAATTGAACAATTATAGGATATTGCACTGTCAGTTGATTATAGAAGTCATTTCATAAATGTCAAAAATCTCTTTAAACGAATTATGGAGCTCCAAAATAACTCCGGCAATCAGCCAGCAATAACACAATAATCTGTTTACCCTGTTGTCAGGCAAACTACCACCATATTTTTTTTTTTCCCTTTTGAGGAGGGACTGAATCTTAAGGATTATACTCCTGCTCAGGCTGTAGCAGCTACCGAGGCTTTGATTAGTACAGATCATGAGTGTTGTCAAGTGCTGTGACATGTATTAAATAGCAAGAGAAATTAAAGTTGTTTTAGAGAGGTGCTGATAGCAAACAGGAGGACAGATCTCTGAGCAAAGAAGATGGAAGTCTGAAAGGTGCTTCTGACATGTTCCAGTTTTCTGGTGCATCAGTTGACTTCGATTTTTGTTTTGATGTTGATCACAAATACCAGTTCTTTTCTGTAGTTATGGGATAACGTGTTTCCTCTATTTTCCTCGTTGTATGTACAAATGATAAAGAGGCATGGTCTGCTTCTCTCTGTGAACGCCTGTGTTCATGAATATCAGTGACACTGGTTTATCTGCCTACTCATACAAATGATAACATGAATTTGGCTCTTGATTATTCTGGGTATGGCAGGTCCTTCCCTAGTGGATTGCATCCCTTTCTTTCCTGGAGCAGGGAAAAGTATAACAGCCCCAAGAGCAATTGTGCTGGTTTTGGTATTTTTCAGGTATATCTGCAAGGATGGGTTCCAGTCATTTCAAAGACTTACTCTGACCAGGGAAAGGTAAAGAGAGAACACTGAAATAAGAGGCTGTGCACCATTGTTGTGGAAGAAACTTTTGCTTGCTGAGAGACAAAGGAAGTGGAAGTATTTTAGACCTTTCCCTTCTTATCAAAATAAATTCAGTGCGACTCATAAACTTACTACTAATAAAAGGCTTTGAAATAATATGCAGGCAAAATGGAATCAAAGGTAGAATTAAAAGAAATATATATTTTGGAAAGTATTCACTTTCTGGAGATTTTGGGTGTGTAGGCAGGGTGGGGGTTATTTGGGTTCACTGTTTTAAGTGCTTAATTCTAGACACCTTTGGTCTGAATAAACTCAATGGGATTCCACTACTTGAAACCATTTTTGGAAATCTGACACCTGATTCTAAAGCTGGTCATCTCAAAATGAGTGATCTCAAAAGAGTGGCTCGTACTTGGGGGGCTAAAGGTAGTAGAATAGATTTACTGCTGGTATATGACAAAATCTTCAATCTCTTGTAATCCTTAGCAACATATGAAAGATACCTGCAGCTTTGGCTCTGTTTCTTGACATATTCATATTTTCAAATGTTGAAACATGAAATCCTCTGGAATCGAACTCGGAGTGGGGCTGACAAGAATAAGAGAATTTTAGTCATAGATGGTGGCAGGAAACTTTGGTCTGGAGACTGAGTGGCCTCATGATGTTTTAAGGGAGGCACCACCACAGGAGCAGGAGAGCAGTGGCCTTCTGTATTGTCTGTGCCTCGTGGGGTAATCCTCCTCCAGCCCTGCACGAGCTGGCACAGAGGGGAGTTTTGGGATGGAGCCAGAGGCATTATGCATGTTCAGTGTCACGATCATCCCGTACAAGCTAGGTGTGCCTGTGGCTATGCCATCCTTCCAGCTCCAGAGTCAGCAGGAGTGAAACTGGAGGATGTTTGACCTGTTATTCTCATTTGCCCCACGAGGACTGCTTGTTGGGATCAGATAGATCAGGCACAGAGAAGCTGATGGGACATCTAAGGAATTGTCTGGGTGTGGAGCTTGCGTGCTGATGGAGGTGGGTGGTAACAAGGAACACTCATGTTCAAGTGCAGCAGTTTAAGTCAGCAGCACTGCAATGGCTTGATGTGCTGGGAGCACCAGGTTGGCCACACCTGGCCCTTCAGACTTTTAAATAACAAACCCCAGTTTTCTGTCCCTAGTAGCAGGTGAGGTGTGTACAGGAGAGATTGCATCCCTATTTGCTGTGTATTTCCTGAGATGAAGGCATCTATGTTATGAAGAGCTACTATGCCGGCTCTAAAGGATAGAATGGTTAAAAGCATTTGGTTAGACAAACAGAAGAATGAAAAGGGATAGAAATAATCAGATATTCATAAGGAAATAGCAGATAGGACTGATATTTGTTTCGCTTTTATTGTGAGGCATTTTATTTATGGTTTAGGTAATTTAAGGGTAAGCAGGATGGCATTTTGCTTGGTGAAGCTGTGGCCCAAAAAACTGAGGATCTGCTTCTTCCCTGACTTACACCTGTGTCACCATGTATGTCTTTGCCAGGTCTGTGCCAAACATGGGCAGTTTGGCAGCTTCCTTGCACACACTGTGTTCTGAATTTAACTGACTACACAAAGTGCAAGGCAGTCAAGAAGCAGCCTCTGACATTTTTAATTGGCATTGAATTTAAGTCATCATTAATTATTCTGCTTTAAAGGCAGCTTTATTCCTTTAAACTGCCATGCATGCTATTCAAAACTCTTGCAGGGATCCATCCCTGGTATCTGTCTTGGCTAGTAGGATTAAGCCCTTATGGCTAGTAGGTGGCTGAGACCTTACCATATGCTGCTGGTAGACAGCAGCAAAGCTTTACCCTGTGATAAGCATACTAAAAGCAATCTGTTGGGTTTTTTTTCTTTTTTTTTAAATATATATATATATATATATATAAAATACACCAGCACGTGGTTAATTGGCATTTGTATTATTATACTAACTTGTAAAGAATGTGATTCTCTCAGGAATCACATCAGTTGTGCTGTGAGTAAGTTTAGATTTCAAAGGTGCCACAGTGCCTCATTCTGCATTGACGGAATTGAACAGCATTAACCTTTTCACTTACACTAACAAAGACAAGTTAGGACAAGATGTGCTATGACTACTGCACATCTATGTTTTGTTTTTGCCCAGGGCCCTGTACAATTACCCAGCACTTCAGAGCTAATATTGGTTGGATGTTTACCTTCCCTTCCCCTCCTGTTTTGATATTTCTTCAAAATGACAAAACCTCATTTTTCAACCAAAAAATAACCAGTTACATAATAAATATGTTCTCTTTAGGAAGAAGGGGGGGAAGAAATGCTAAAAATACATCCCAGGCACTTTTAAAGAGATCTAGCAATGAGAAAAACAGATTCTGCAGTACACTTCAGCTAGCATTTTCTCAATGCAAACCACTCTGCTGTCATTCTAAATTCCGCAGTGCATACAATATGGTATTGATAGCAAGGAAACACCATGCTGTGCATCTGTTCCAGAAAACAAGGAGAAAAACCCAAATCCTCAACGTCTTCCAGGCAAAGAAACCTATTTTATTTATCTTTCAAGAGGCAGGTTCTTTACGTGTGTAACTAACTAGTTCAGGTATTATCAGTATTACTAGATGTTAGACAACTGTCGTAGGGAAGAACCAGGTGCATCTGCAAAATCTGGCTGGGAGACTGGTGGCTCATGAACTGCAGCAGATCTTGTCTCCCTCTTGGAGGTACTGAAAGTTTTGTGCTGTAGACAACAAGCAGGAACAGTGGTTTGGCTCACAGTGATGCTGACATCTATTATTCCAGTCAGTTGCATCATACAAAAAGTCTATATCTCTGTCTTGACCTGTGGAGAGTCCAAACAACTTTCTCTGACATAAATGTCTGTATTGTAGATATATCCCACCCCTTTATCTCAACATTCTTCAGAGACTAAGTTTACAAGAGTGAATATAGTCTTGATCATTGGTGAATTAGCACAGTAAACCAATGCATTATTCATTAGGTAGTTATCAAAATATCACAGCACAGAATCTTGCAGGGAAGACAGCATTTGCATATTCTGGGATTGACCATTCAATGGCTTTCATAAACATTAGTGAATGTGCCCAAATCTGGAACGATTTAACATAAAAAGCACCTAGATCCCACCAATTTCCCCTGTAAGACTAAGAATAAAAAAATGTTCTTTCATCAGAAACATGGGTCAACCTGTATGAATTTGTAGCACAGACTATAGTTATGCTGTATCATGTCTGTCATCTTAAAATTGGTCTAAATTTTAGTAGATCTACAATGGTTGAAGTGATAAGAAGAGAGATTGGCAATGTTGTAAGGGTAGATAAATGCAAGATGTAGCCTTAACTGCCTGGATGGGTATCTGAGGAAACAATTTGTTCATTTGGTAGTCAGCTTCGTGTGTAAACTCTAAACATTAACGTATGCTGTTTTAATGTGCTGCTCTTAAAATCATAATTATTGGAGTTTATGCCTATGATATTTCTCTTTGCCATCCCATAATGTCTTTGCACGATTGAAAATGTTTACTGAAATGAAGTTTTGGGATTTTGTTTGTTGTTGGGGTTCTTTATTATTAACTATGAATTACCTGCTGATTACAAACACATTTTGAAAAAATGTCGTGCATTTTACATCATGGGGAACGTGATAAAGCCTTTTTTGAGTGTTTGCACATCTTAGGCCAGTGGCAACCGAACGATGGGCTGAGGTTTGAGATCTGTGGGGTAGATTTTGCTCTTTATTCACTGCTGTTGGTCTTGTAAGACTACGTTAAATTCAGGGGACCAATTTTGGGTTCACACTGACACAATCTCATTGTGGTCACTTTTGGGATAAGTGGTGTGTGTGACTGATGTGTGTGAGTGATGTGAAGCAGCAATTCTGCTTTATTCAGTCCAAATACTGAATTATTTTAAAAGACAAGTATAGCTGGAACTCTGAAATGTGTTGGGTACTACCATCTGCAAGCAGATGTTGTTGATGGCAGCAGGCATTAGGGGCAGGAAGATGATCCTCCAGTGAAAGAGAAGGAAATAAATCCTTAAGAGAAATAAAATTCTGTCTTCTTGACTTTGTCTGCCCTAAATCTCTGGGCTATCCAGATCCCACTCATGCCACTGTTGGTTTCTGGACAACTGGAGTATTGCAATCAGCTGAGACTTTCTTCCTTTGGAGGTTTCCACCATGCTTGCTACCAGCATGGTCACTGAGATGGAAATAAGGGCCAGAAACCTGCTGCCATGGTTTTTTTTTATGGCTGTGGCCTAGAACAAAAGTAGTGCTAGAATTGTTGTTTTGGGGTTGGATTTTTTTGGTTGGTTGGTTTGGAGGGTTTTTGTTTTGTTTGTTTTGTTTTGTTTGGTGTTTTGTTTTTGTGGTGGGTTTTTTTTGTTTTGTTTTCCTTTGGTTTTTTTTTTTATGATGCCTCTTTAGGATTGACACCAAACTGCATTGCTTAGTAGGAAAGGAAGACATTTTTGAGGGTACCTAAAGGCATTTGAAAGCTACAGGTATCTGTCTTGCATCTTCCTAAATCTCTGAATTTGAAAAAGAATTTTTCTCTCATAATTTGGTATTTCTTCCTCTTTATGGTTCCCATTGAACAGTAGAACCCTCTTTAAGAAGGCATAAAGAGTATGCAGTTCTACCTTCACTAATTCCTGTGTTTCTGGATTATTTTGATTAAGTGAAACTTTCTTGACTCTGGCAGGCTGTTGATAGTACAACACATTTAGAGAAGCACCTTGTCAGCTCAGGTATGGATGTAAAAGTGGATAGCATTCAGGAGACAGACTGCTTTTAGTAGTGGGTGTTGAAAAAAAATCCAGTGTCACTCAGGAAATGGTGGGAGAATAGTCAGAAGAAGGACAAAGGGCTTGCAGAGAACACTGGAAAGGAGAAGCAAGGATTCAGTGCTGATGGGGAAAATGGCCTTGAAGGACAAGACCTGGAAGTTTAGCTGGTCAGAGAAGCAGCAAGACCCAGAGAGAGAAACAGGTTAATGGTGCACCACTAAAGTCAGATGACTTCATCAAGAGACAAAATAAATTAAAATAAAATTTACGCCATGTCAAATCCTGTATGGAATAAAAATAGGGAAGAGGAATGCAAAGGATCAGGACTTGAGAAGCACAGAAATTTTAGTCTGGCCTCTCTGTATTGTTTTCATCTTGTGAAAATTGCGAGGTATTGACAACTCTGAGAACTTGATTCAGTCTGACTTTGTTTTAAGGGAACATCTGACTTAAGTCTGCTAGGTTCTGTTTATAACGAGGGTAGAGGCACCTCTCAAGGAGGTTAATCTCCCATATTCTGATTTCCCCATCCTACTAATGATGCAATTAATCGTGTTCTTGAGTTGCCCATTTCCTTTGACTTTAGAAAAAGTACAGACAAGTAACTTTAAATATCTAAAAGTAAGATATCTAAAGCCAGGTGAGTTGAATCCTGTCTTCAAAATGGGGATTCTGGGTCAGATATGCAACTCAGTTACCCAGGAAAGGATGTTTTTCTGCCTGTAACAAAAAAATATGCAGCTCACATCTTTTGTTCCTGAATGTGTGATAGCTTTGATTAAACTACCAGATTAAATTCTCTTGGTTTAGATTTTAAACTTGTTTCAAACAAGGTTAGATGGCATTTAAGTTCCATATCACTGTGTCTCCAGTAATGAAAATTAGTCTAATGGGCTAAGGTACCCATTATTCAGGCTAAATTAGCTTCCTGGGAGAGATCCCTGTAAAGCAGCCATCATGATGAAGAATGTACCAATTAAAAAAAGTAAACCAACCTGATTATTGACATATTCTGAATTTCTTTTAAACCTTTTTCCTCTTTTGCAAGCCTCTGCCTGTTGCAGAATACTGGGCACTATCAAATAGAGAGAAGCATAAGTTGAAGAGAAAGGAGAGAATGGCTCCATGTCTTGTTATTGCCACTGTTTTGACTATATATTGAATTATTTCTTGAAAGAATACCCTTGTTTTTAGATCTTCCTGGAGATCATACAGGCCCTCCTCTTCCCCCCTACCCCACTGTCATTGGATGATACCTCCTGAGTGCTGTGGTTGCTTGTATGGAAAAGTGACCAAACAAGAGTACTTAAAAAAATATGTATTTTAGCTGCCTATTAATGGCATTTAATATCTGGAAGCAGAGAAAACCAAAAGCCACTTAGCAAGCCAGCTTTTCAGAAAAGTTATAGAAACATTGGTCGGGTTCTGTTTCTGCTGTTGATGCAGTGATTGCTGAGATTACATGGATGATCTCAGAGGCTTTCTTTTGATAGAATTTCTTATGATTAAATGAGGAGATTGGATTTTGGAAGGCCTGGATTGTATAAGTAATCAAAGTTTCAAAGGATGAAATCAGAAACATAGACTGGATTCAGTTTTAAGGAACATCTGTCCCATTTTCAGAAGTCATTTGAACTGAGAGCAGCTTTTGTTGCAGAGATGTAAAACATCAGTCTGGTAGTAGCAGAATAAAAATTGTACAGATGACTTTGTGCTGGAGTAGCAAAGTCTACCACCTTGGTTCTGATGCATCTTTGCTGTCAGTTTTAAGCAGTATTTTTATAAGTTTTTTATAAGTTTTTTTTATAAGTTTTAAGCAGTATTTTAAGCAGGTCCTTGCATTGCAATGGCCAAGGGAATGGTGTGAGTTTGCTTCTACAGTGGATGTGGTGTGCATCTCTGAGAGGGGAGTTTAACAGCAAGGAATTGCATTGGAGCACACACTTATATCCGTACATTTAGGCATGTTTTAAGTGGGCCAAGGTGACATGTCACATAAAGGTGAATTAGTCATGACTTCCAGAAAAACAAAATTACTGTTTTGAAGAATGGTCCTCGGTGACTCAGGTGGTCCTGACACATCCTGTATCTCCTTTTCACATCTGTGAAATGGGAAAACAACGCTTACCTACTTCTAAGAGATGTTTCACTGACTAGCTTTTATGAAGCACAAGCCTCCTGTGGAATGAGTGCAAAGTATTACTCTATTTATTTTTATGAACTTTCTGTTTTACTGCAGTAGGAAAGCTTAAATTATCCATAGAGTTCTTGAGCACACTGGGGAAGCCAAAGATCCTGATTTTGCCCACTGTGCTCCTGGCAAAGAAAAGACCCAAGGGAGACTCCTAAATGAAAAATATAAACAAAACCCTGAAGCTACTCAGATCCTTAGAAGATTAGATTTTTGAAAATATGTTCTTTATAAGATAAGTTAAATGCATTCTTTCCCTTATTTTTTTCCTCTGGTTTGGTCACAGGTTGCTCCAGGCATCCAAATGGGGGTATTCAATCCCTTGCTTTATTGATCCTGAAAGGGACTCATGCTATGGTGCCCTGTCCTCCCTGAGGCCACCACTAACTGTGGGTTTAACAGGTCCAGCAAGGAGAAGGAGAGGTTCCAGGAGCTGTCATTCAGCCTGGGATCCCTTCTTCACCCTTTCCTTCTCAGCCACCCCTCCATACATTTCATTATTGTCATGGTGGGCAATACTTGAATTTCCAGTTGTACTGCAGAGCTCTTCCAGGGGTGGTGTTTGTGGGGGGTTTAGTGAACATCTCACAAGTGGGAAAATTACCTGTGAGAGCAAACAGTGCTCTTTCTGTCACTCACATGGAGGAGAGACAGGAGAAGGTGGAAGTGTATTTTTATGTGAATTCTTCTTCCTGAGCTACTTTGGGAGTTGGTCACATGAAAGATAAAGGTAGGTGGTCTAGGCATCATTTTTAGATTTTGACTGCAGAGACATTTTCCTTTTCTCTTTACTGTTGCCAGTGATTCAGAATTCTGCTGTAACTCCTCATGTTTAGATTTCAGTAAGTGGTAAACTCATTCTCTTGCATTTGGATTTACAGTCAGGTTTGGTTTTTTGGGTTTTTTTTTGAGGGTGTTGGGGGAAGGTTGTGGAACAAGATTAGGAGCATATGGCTGGGAGCACTGTAGGGATGAGAGGAATGAGGCAGGTTGGGTGTACAGGGTGGGAGATCCTACCCTGTGACCACAGCAGAAGTAATTGAAGTGTCTAAGTGGAATGGAAAGCAAAATGCCTTTAATTTGGTCCCAAATGCTTGTATTCCACATATGCCTGCTTCTCAGATTGTTACAGACTGATACAGCTGGGAAATTTGTTTCATTCTTCCCACTGGCAAAGAATGCTCCCTATTGCTACTGCTTTCCCACTATCCCTGGACTATATATTCTTTTCAAAAGACTTGTATTCAAGAGTCACTTCAAGTAATTGAGTGACTACTTCACCAGGAAAAAAAATCCCAGAATTTTAAACAACTAAATGCAACTGGGGTGAATAACAAAATTAGCAGTGATGTGCTTACCTGCAGTTATGCAATGGATAATCCAGCTGGCTCACAGGGGATCATAGCTGTGGTCAAAGCTCCAAGCACCATTTTACATTGCCTTTTTTATTTCTTTTTTTTTTTTTTTTGTCCTGACCATTTTCTAATGAGCTGTGATGTTAAAGCTTTGGTTCTGTGGTCATTAATAGTCATTAATGGCCCAGCGTGATCTATCTGCAAGATACTGTTCTTACAGGACAGATTAAATGCATGTCTTTTGTGGGTATCAGCAGAACAAGACACCTTATCAAGAGTTGATATTGTCTTTGAGATTTTATTTAGTGTCTGTGTTGTATTTCTGTCGGAGGACAGTCGTTACCTAGTCCAGTGTGAAGTAAGAGATAAGAACAGATGATGTACAGCCTACTGTAATGCCCATTACTACAAAATCTTCCTGTTAAAACATTTGCATTATGTTTGATAGGGCAGCATGAACTTATACAAGGCCAGTGGTTTTGTTGTGTAGCCTCAGGGATTTTGAGCTGGTACAGACAAGACCTAGACCTGGGTGCAAGATGTTGTCACACTGTGGCATTTAAAATACTTTTAGTCTTCTGTATAGTCTTGGCAAGCAATCTGCTCAGCACTCCTCAGCATGAGCCCCCGTGTCCACCTGGGAACACCTGCTCCATGGGGATCTGTAAAACTGAACCAATTACTCATTTAGCAGTGTTTGTACAGCACTTTAAAGATTAAAAAACTGTGCTAAGATTGTAAGTGGTGTTCTCTACATTTCCTATGTAATTACATATTTTTTCCCTGAGATTCTTAGATATATTTTAATCTTTCTTACATGTACTAGAACATTATTCTATCTCTAGCTAAACAGGGTACCGTGGAAGTGTAAGGGAAGAAATTGATCCATCTCCTGTGTTATCCACTCTGTGCTTTTACGATATTTTTGTGAACTGCCTTCATCAAGTTAGTAAGGATTTGTCAAGGTGTTTACCTGTTGGGAATCTCAACATGATTTCTTGAGGGTGCAATCTGGGGCTGAGTTATGTGTTCTCCTCTTCTGCTCTTCTAACTATTCGTACATCAAAGTCTCCACCAGTGTAATTCTTTCAGGCCTGCTCTTTATTCAGCAGTTGCTGTACAAAACAAATGTATGTTGTGCTTAGAGGATGCTTTATTTCATATACATTTATCCACCCGGTGAAATGAATACATTAAGTGCACATAAGCAGAGATGTCTTGTTGAGGAAAGCCAGTGGTAGCTTGTGCCTCATACTGCAGAATGAAGGATAAAGACAGGTATATTGGTGGAGTAAGCCAAAATTAAGCAATGAAAGTTTTAGATAAGTATCAGGAAATATTTCTTAATACTGAGTTCAGGCAGTGGAACAGCCTCCCCAGGAACATGATGGAAAGCCCATTGCCACTGTCAATTAAAACTAGACTAGTTTTAGAACTGGGGAAAATACTGTAGGGAACAATCCTGCACAAGTCTAGATGACCTAATAATTCTTTTCCGTCTGTAATACTTATGCCTGAGATTCAGAGTTATGTATTGCAATATGATTTCCTCCTGACTGAGCAAGACTGAGGCATTTGTCTTTCCTGTAGGATTATTTTCACCCTATCCAAAAAATTTCGTACACACTAAAAACTAGTAGGGGAAAAGAAAGCAGAACTGGGTCTAAGAAATTACCCCACTCAATTTGCACCTGCAGTCTCAGAGTGGTGGTAAAAAGCAACCCCAGACATCATTCCTGTGGATGACAACTTGAAGCAGATCAGGCCTGACAGAGACCATGGGCAGGGTAATCCTTCGTAGACAGAGATGTTCTTTAAGCAGCAATTCAAGAATTTTTCTTCCTGTTGACCACTACTGAGTCCTGTCTCATCTATACCTGCAGTCATTGTTGGGGAGACGTGGCTGATAAGAAGGGGCATAACATGAAATGTCTGCTTTGGGGGGAGTAAAATGTTTCTACCACAATTTAGATTTAGGCATTGAGAATAATCAGTGATGCATCACAGAAAGACCCCCCCCTTTTTTTTTTTTTAAATTCATTTAACAGGGAAAAGGTTAGAGTAGTACATCATCTTGCTGCTTCCATTCTGTGCGTTTAAAAAACTGTCTGTCCAGCCACTAATTGAGAAGTGAACTTGTATATGAAGAAACCAGTTTTGTAGTGTCAGTAAAAGAACTGGTAATTTTTCTGCTAGCAAGATGCCACACTGGCCCCCCAAATCCCTTTCAAACTGAGACATACTGTCTACCCATGTTCCTTATATATTTTTTGACTGAAATATGAAAACCTGGGTTTTCCTTGCTTCTCTTTCCTGCCGTTGGATATTTTCTTTGCAGAATCCTGAAAGTGATGGGAAACTTGTGGTAGCATCTGCCCTTCTTTCCTGGATCAAACACAGCATAAAATAGCTGTTGCTCTGTAGAGACTTCCCTACACTCCTAGCAAAGTCAACAGGACTTTTGCCATAAACTTTGGTGGCAGCATGTTGAGTACTGAGGCTTGTCTGCTCCTGGTTGTGGACAGGAGGCCAGATGGGCCAGGACTGTGAGCCCACGCTGCAAAGGCTGGAAGTTTGCATCCAAACTTTTTGTAGCCTTTCAAACCTCTGCAAACAATCTTTCTGTAAAACAACCTTCTACCCAAATCACTTACAAGTCTCACTCAGTTTGTTCCTTCCTCATGTCTTGTTTTAAACCTGCTTCTTCAATATTAGCTTGAATCGGCCCTTTCGAACATTTACTTACACTTATTTGGCTTTCTCTCTTTGCCTTTTCTCTTGTCCCTGATCTCATTTTTTTTTTATCCGTATGACTCCATTTCTATTTGCATATATGCTGCTATGAAAAAGATAAACTAAGGGTGCCAGCCCTCCAGCAAGGACTTTGAGGGACTTTCTTGTCTCTCTGACTAATTCTTTTTGTGGCCTTGGGAAAGTCACTTATCTTGTCTTTCTTAGTTTTTCCCTACAAAAAATGGAGTTAGCAAGGTTACACTGACATCCAAGAGATGCTGTTTCTGTTGCACTAAGAAGTCAGCCACCTCCAAATACAGGTTTATTCTATGTGAGATAATTAAAAGCTAAGGTGCTGTAATATTGTAGATTAATTTTAGCTTCCATGGTCAGCACTGACCACATCACTGAGGCAAAAAATTATGAATTAAAATGGAGAGCTGGAAAACTACTAACTACTTGTTGTTATTAATCATTGTGTTATTTATTGCTGTTTATTTTGTAATTATTGCTTGGGAAATAAAAAAAAAAAATCTATCATTGCTCTGTGCCAGCTCTAGCTGCAGCTCTGGATTTAGAGCTGAAATTCAGTCTTCAGCCTTTCCCTGGGGCTGATGGACTTCTCCTTTCAAAGTAGGACACTTCTATCTGATGGCATTAACCATAAAATCCCCCATTTCAAGTCTATGATATCCTGAAGGACAACGGCTCATTTCATTTCTTATCAAGAAATCGGGCAGATCAGTCATATTTCCCGAATCAAATGACATTTTCAGAAAATTCATTTGAACCAAAAATGAGGTTTCCTCTCCACAGACTCCAATTAGTTTAAAAGTGGTTTTCTGATGAAAATTCTTGAAATAACTGAGCTGTATAAAGAAAAATCTATATCTATATATGTATGTATATAGATATATGTACACATGCACAGTCACTGTGAAAGCCGTAGCCAGAGTACCCTATCAAGCAGTATAAATCTTTAATTTTGGCAATCAGCAGTAATGGTGAAATACCTTAAGCTTTTTTCCTTGCTTCCTCCTCGTTTTCCTTCCTCTCATCCCATCACTCTGGCTATTCCGGTGGGAGCGAACGCACTCATTTTCTCCCTAAGTACACAAAATTAGCTGCTTATCTGTTGATCTTCTTACATGATCCTTTAAAAATCCTTTCTCTGTATGTGTGTCCAAGGCCGCTTTTGCCTTCAGAGGAAGCCCAGACAAGCCAATCCTCAGCCTTTCCCTTACCCACTCACAGGGGGCCTGGGCCTAATTAAATTGCTCTCAAAGACAAGAAGGGATGAATTTCCTTCTTTCCATCTCCCTTGTCACCCATTTAACTCAGCTGAGATCCATTCGTTCCTTTTTAGTTATGTTAAAATGGAAAGGGGGGAGCTTGCATTGAGGGGGACGTGCAGGGAAGGGAGAGGAAAAGAGAGGAGGAGGAGCAGGAGGTGCGTGGGTAGCGCTGCCGAGGTGCAGCATCCCAGGCACAAACAAAGGAGCCAAACCAGAGGCAATGGGAGGTGACTGGAAAAAGGGCAAGCACCAGGACAGTTGCTGAATTTCTCTGGCTGGGACCTCCCCAGTGGTTTTTCTTTTTTCTTTTTATTGTCTGTTTCTATACTCGACCTGAAGAAAAATGCGACGTTAAAAAAGACGTGAAAATATCTATGTGTATTTCTGTGTATTTATGCAGTCTTTCAGAGGAATGCTTGCTTCTTGCCCCACCCCTCCCAATACCTTTCTCCAGTGAATGAGGAGGCCTAGAAAATTAGGATGACCCTTGTTCTGCCTGTGTGGCATCACCCAGGAGTGCAGAAGTGGCCGATTTGGCTCATCTGTGGTTGGTGGCACAGGGAGAGGGTGATGGGGAGTGCCAGGGCAGCAGGACTGCTGCAGTGCAGGTGCTTGTGCCCAGGGAAGGACAGCCCTGGCCCTGCTGATGCCAGGATCCCTGTGCAAGCCAAAGCCCAGGCCTAGGAAGAGGCAAGCAATTAGCCTTTGAAGGTCATCCAAAGTTGTTGGTTTTTTCCTTGTTTTTTTCTTTTTCTTTTCCATTCCTCTCCCCCCACCTTCTTGTCTTCTCGGTGCTGTATCCTCCTCCTCCATCACCCAAACCCCAAACACATGTGAGGAAGCCATTCAATTAAATCTCTCCTGACTCCAGCTGGCTCTTGAGTGAAAGGTCAGCAGTGTCCGGGAGGGAGAGGCGTGCGCAAGGAGGAGCCGGAGCCGGTGCTGCTCCTGCAGCCGCCTTGGCCTTCCCCTCGCCTGCCTGCCTCCCTCCCCTCCCCTCACCTCCCCTCTTTAATGATACCCAATGGTCAGTCGCTCCCCAGCAGAGCGAGAGATGCCCTGAAGCATCATTGTGGTCGGGAGCGATCGATCAGGTTTTTAAAAAAAAGATGATAATGATAACCCGTGGACATAATGTCAGCGAGTTTGCGGTGCCTCTCGGAGGCCGCGCGCGCTCTGTCTGCCAGAGCCAAGGAGAGGCTTGGAGGGGCTCAGGAAAGCCTCTTCCCCCCACTGAGCCCACTTAGGCCTGCCTTAAAGACAGCTAATTAGACCGAGGGCTGTTGTGTCTGCTTACAGCAGTGGGGGAGAGCAGGAGCGAGGAGGGCCTCGTTCCAATGGCGAGCAGGACTAGAGCAACCTTTGTTTTAGAGAGGCTTCCAGTTAACTGGAGGTAATCACGCAGAGGCACGGCCATAAATAATACATACCTGCGCTACACGGCCTGGATGCAGGCCCTCGAAAGAGGGTTGTGGTGATCCACTGCTCCCCACCCTGTGCTGTTCAGGGGCCTCTATTTTGAGACAGATTAGTGCTCTGTATTGCCAGGCAGACAGAGGTAATCACGGGTCCACGCTGGAGTTGGAGATCTGAGAATCACCGGGAGGTGCTTATCAACATGCGATCTGAGCACCGGTGGATGTGTACAGACCTTTTAAAATTCTATTAGTATGTGTCTGAGTAGATTGCGGGGAAAATACAAACAGTTTTCTAAAGAGAAACTGTCAGTGCCTCTGCCTAAATCTCCTACCCTGCAGCCTAAGCATGGACTTCTGTTTTTATGGATAAACGCGACTTGTCTTTTAACTGTTGAGATTACACACTCACCGGAAGGACTGCAGACCCTACTTGGAAGAGGAAATCTTCCCTTTATCCCAGTGTACACTTTATCAGAAAAATAACAATCAAACCTGGGGGGCTCTCTGTCCCTTTCCTCCACTGAGGAGATACAGGACAAATAAATAACTCCATAGCAATAATTTTCTATCTCAACACAGTTTTTTTTTTTTGTTGTTGTCACATTATTTTCTGCGTCATTTGATGTACAAAACTACATTTTTCCCCTGCACCTATTAAACTATTTGATGATGCCTTTTATTTTGCACTATAATTGGGAAAGCAATCATGTGATAAAATCTAAGTTTGTTGTGAAATAAAATAAGCGATGTTGAAAACATCCAAATTATATTTACCAAGAAAGTTTCTCAGATGTTCTGTTCATTTAGTGAAATAATATTATTATTATTTTTAAGTTTTTTACGCTTTTGAGGAGAAATCTTTGAGTATTGTAAGATACTTCTAACAGACATAACAGTAGTGCCTCGTGATTCTGCCGCTACCTCTCTTGCACAAAGGTGGGTAGAGAGTGTTAAAATAGCTGTGGTCTCAATTAGGACACTTCTCTCCTTTCTTGTGCAGCTGATTTGTGTATGTGAAATTTGGATCTGTTTGTATGATTGAGCCAGCAAAGAAAAGCTGCCAGGAGTGTGTATTAACATGCTCTAGGACTGAAAGCTTTGTGCAGTCTTTGAGGACAACGTTCGATGCTTTTTGGTAAAGAATCACAAACCACACATTTGGCTTCTCCTTGTGAAACTTTAACCAAAACCAGAAGCATAATTTTAGAGGAGCTGAAAATTGGTCTGACCACTTCTGGAGCCAGCAGACAATATGCAGAAACTTCTGTTGTGTATTAAGCCTCGTCAGAGGGATGCAGGTTTCACCCAGAACAGTGGTCATAACAATTAGTTGTATTTTATTTTTCCCAAGCTGGTAAACTGACCTAAAACCCTGCAACTTTATAATCCTTTAAGTTTAGAGTGTGTATAGGAATCATATATGGGACTCATTAATTCTTTAATCTGTTGAAACCAAGTGCTGTACTAACCATGATGAGGCATCAGTAGGCTGAGTGTAATTTCTGGATAAAATGTTATAATCTCATTCTTCTATTGGGACAAAATAATTTTTCATACCCAAGGATCAGTTTGCTGTGAACAATGATGTTGCACCTAAGGTCAGTGATGACGTAGCTTTTAACCTCAGTGATAGACTATCATGTGAAAGTCTGTTCTATGAAGATTTCTTAAAGAACCCAAATAAAAACGTGGGCAATGTGGTGTTTGAGAAAGTCGAGGTAACCTGTTAAAGAACAGGACTTTTCTGCTTAATGAGGCTTGCAGAACTGGCGGTGAGGTGCTAAGCACTCCTCCCTTCTCCTGCCCACTGCCTCGTTCCCCAGTTTTGCTGTCAAGAGCTGTTAGAGAGACAGGCACAACCACAAAGGGTTGGAAGTGTTCTGGTCTTCCAGTCCAGCCCTGGAGTCCAGGTGTAGTTTTTGCTCCTGAATCTCCTGCTGCCTTCCTGTATAATAGGGGGGAGAAGAGGCTAACAGTTCTCAGTTCCTTCTACTCTCCTACAGCTCAGTTTTGCTGCTAATGAACTTTGAAATCAGGAAATGGTAAAATCTTACGGTCTCATCCAAAGGACACTGAACAACTTCCATTGGGCTCAGCGTACTCTAATTAATATTTTTTTGATCTAGCATAAATGTAGGAGTGTAAGCACACTTTCCTACCACAGTTATCCAGATTCATCCCATTTGCTGCAGCCAAACTACGAGACCAAATAGCAAAGAGACCACACACACAAACAGCCACTGACTCCCTGTTAAGCTTTTGAATACTGAGTGCTGCTAGATACTAGTGAGTTATTTCATGGTCTACTTATCTCCCTTTAGACATCCAAAGAATCAGGTTAGTTACTCCGGTACCAGACCATTACAAACATCAGAGAGTTCTGTAACTAGAAGTGGGAAAGCTTCAGGTGTGCATTGGTCTTAAAAGAAACAGTAGCAAACACATGAAGCCATATGCTGCAGAGTAAATATTTGAGGATGAAAGGTGTTTCTTCTTGTTTTAAAGACTTTTGAAATCTTCCTGTCCAACACCACGTGTAGGATACTGCACTATTCTCCTTGTGAAAGTGATTTACGAGCTGCTGTTGTAGTAATGAATAAATCCAAACAGTGGTAGCTTTTCTTACGGTTCCTTTGTTGATTTTTTTAAATACTTTGTTTCTGCTGTACTGAGCTGAACGCTGCATTTCGTAGACTAACATCTAAAGCACTTTTCTTTTTCCTGCTTTATTCATGGCTCCTGTTTCATCCCATGTTATCTTTAGGCTCTTCAGTACTGTCCAACACTGTTCAGTTTCTCAGAGAAAGTAGGTGGGTGTGAAGTAATGTGTGAGGACGTTTTGATTCCATTTGGCTACAAAACATCCCAGGAAAAATGAATTAACCTTAGCACTGGTACCAAATTTTCTATGCATTGAATTTGCAAATTATTCACCCAAATACTGACTTGACTACTCACTGTCTGAATAGATAACAGATGTTCAACCCTAAAATATAGGGGCTTTGGTCATTAAAAATCATTTGAATAGTGCATTGCTTACCTCGTATAACACAACCGATGCAGAGATGTGGCATACTTAATTCAGAAAGAGCTTAAAAAAGTAATTTTAAACATGACTTCATAGTACTTTATATTTATTTCCTCTGGGTGATTCTATGTCAGATTTACTCAGAGTTAAAATCAGAGCCTCTCTGTTAAATGCCAGTGCTATAAAAAACAAACTCAAGCAAACAATGACACACTCTTAACCACCTGAGAAAGCAAGTGGTATTAGGTTGTTTTTGTCATTGAAGTCATTGCCAGATTTCAAAATAATATTTGTTACTGATCTCTCTAAACACCTTTAATCTTCTAAATTTAACAAGTAGTTTTGATTGTATTAATACCAGAAGTGTAAGATTTTGCATGTTTTCGGTAGTACTGCCTATGGAGTTGATGCTGTGTACTGTGGACAAGGATGCCAGAATCTGAGCTATTCCCACGTGTTTGATGATATCATTCCAGTTCTCAGGAGGCAGTGATATTTTAGGAGAAGACAGGTCCCACCTCAAATCATGCTAAGCAATGTGTTCACACCACCTCTGTGAACCCATTTGTCCTTGCAAGCCGAGTATTACTGGACAGGATCGTAACTCGAGGAGTTCCTAAAATTAACCATACTAGAGGCAAACCAAACGAAACAAACCACCAAACACATTCAGCACTGAGCTGCAGATGAGCATTTCTAGAAATCAGGCCCCTGCTGAAGCCTGAGGACCGTGCCCATTGCATGCCTGCCAGCTCTGGCTGCTTGCCCTGGTAGAGACACGGTGCCAGTGGCTCCTTAAGCTGCCGAGAGGGTCAATTGCAGCAGTAATCTTCAAACTGCAGGTATCCAGTTCATTCTTCAGTCAGCCTGAAAAATATCAGAACATCAGGCTTTTACCTCTTTTTGAGAGTTAAAGCTCTTGTAACCCCTCTTATGGTCTCCGCTGCCTAATTCAATGCTAAGTAAAGTATGTTTGTACGTTTACAGTGCCATATATAAATGATCGTTGCATTAAGCATTTATAGCAAATTTTACTCTTTAAGGTTCCCAAACCACTTTAAGAATTTAAAACCAATGTAAGTGATAAAAAGGGATAAGTCTGGTTGAACTACTTATAATGAATAATTAATTTGACAAATCTATTTCTTTTTCCTTATTTGCAAATTATTCAAGTGCAGAGTTAAGTTCTTTTGTTCATCAGTTGAAGTTATTTGATTAATAGTTTAGGCAAAGTATTTCAATCTACAAATTGCCTGCAAGCTGTTTCACATGGAAATTATGACATATATTATCTATTTATAATTGATCATTTTACCTGCTAAACAATGACCTGCTGTAAATGACGTGGTTTTATTCCTCCATGTTGTTTGACTAACTTTAATCAGGTAATTTTTAACATTCATAAAGAGGACTGAACATAGTTCAGACCAGGAGAATCTGGAAAAAGCCCATGGAAGCATCCTTCACAGGATAATAAAATGCAGTCTTTCTTGACAATGTATTGGAAAGAGCCTGCCAGATATTTCAAGGGCATAGAAGGGCAACTGGCAGTTTTCTGGTTTTCTAGCTCAAAGTTGAAGAATTTGAAGTCAAGCCTTGGTGAGATTTAAACTAGCAGGAGGTAGGCTGGTACTAATACCTTGTCAGGTATCATCTGACAGGCTGTTGATGATTTCTTGCCTGAGAGATGGGAAAATCTGGTCCTGTTCACCATCTCAGCAAAAGCCATCCCAGTCAATGAAAAACTGCCAGAAGGGCCTTAAACTAAGCATGGATTTGAGTAATAATATAAAAAAATTCTAACAAACATGTACTCTGTATGTGTTAATTACAATCAGCCCACCAGACACCCAACGAAGCCAAGTGATAAAGGACGTATTAGGTTGTAAAAGAATTGCTAAACGAGCTTTCAAGCACCTTGTTAATAGGTGAGCAGAGGCAGTATTCATACACGTGAAGAAATGTCACACAGTTAATATTTCTGAAACTTGGTAAGGTGTCATACTGCTGGAGTCTCGCAGAGGTTGATCAATTTTTTTAGCCCTCTTAATGAGGAAGAGGGACTGGAGGTGGAATACTGCATCAGATAAACATTGCATGTTGAAGAGTCAAAAATAATCTAGTAGCAGGAACTTGGTACTTCTGAGTCAAAAGATAATTACAGATTTCTGTGTACGTTACAGAGAAAAAAAACCTACAGAGACAGTGAGAAAAGCTGCTCTTTCACCATTTTTCCTTCAGTGTGGGGACAAAAAAAAAAAATCTATCCATAGTTGTGTTTAAACTGAGGAATACTTTCTAAGGACTTGTTTTTCCAGCACCAGAATTCCCTAGAGCTTCCAAAAATAGTAGCAGATAATCTGAGTGTGGAGATTCATCTTGCACAAGGAAATTCAAAACTGAACATAATTTTGATGGAAAAAGAGATAAATATTGCCTGCCGGTGACCATCAAACAGGCACAACTGTTAAACAACATGGTTATATTTACTTCATAAGTATGAACTGTATATGACACCAAGTAGTTATACTTAAATGTTTTAGGGGGCCAGTTTTTCCAAGCTTGAATCTGTTAGCATAACTGAACAGGAATTTAAATTTTAATTAGTAAGTATTAATGAATACTGGGAATTGTTCAAGGACATAAACTTGCACGCAAAAACGTACAGTAATCAAAATGTCCTGATTAAACCACAAAAAAGTACTGCAAAAACAGAAAATAGTGATGTATCAAGAATGGAAAAAGCAGGCATAAGTTATATATTGAGACTTATAAGTAACTGATAAAAGAAATTAACAACTCTGTTAAACATCGATGGCCAATATGGTTAAGAACAACAAGAAGGCAATTTGAAAACATTTTAGCATCAAAAAGAATCTTAGGTCAGATGTAGTTCCACTGAATATGCAGATGGTGGAAATCATAAATAATGATGCAGATAAGGCAGAAATGTTTAATAAATATTTCTGTTCTGCACTTGGAATGAAACAGGAGGATGTATCCATCCCATATGATGTTGTGGATGGAAATGAAAGTTTGCCATCTGTAACAAAGAAAGAGGTAAGGCAGCAACTGCTGAAATTGAACATATTTGTATCAACAGCCTTAGATTATTTTAGACCCAAAAGTCTCGAAGGAGCTAACTAAGAGGCTAAATTTAGCCAGTTTACCAAAATGTAGAAAATGGAAGTATCAACCCTGCTCTGTTGTCTTGTAGGCACCTAATTTTCCTGCTTTGGAAGACTAGTGGAAAAACTTCTCCCCACCATGCGATACAAAACAAATCTTACTGAACAAACATAAACCCATTTATTTATACCTTAGGGTATTTCTTAGGCTGATACAAACATGGTGATGTTGATGGTCTTTGTTATGAGAATGATGATCTAATTCTATAAACTGATTTGAATTGCCTGGTTAACGGCCAAGAAACCAGCAAAATAGCTTTAAATGCAGCCGAAAGCAAAGTAGAACATTTAGGAAGAAGAATTCGGGAGACTATCTCTGAAAACAGTGACTCAGAAAAGGACTTGGGAGGGTTCTCAGCTATTATTACCACAAAATGAGCCCTCACTGCAATGCAACCTTTGGTGGGTAAAAAGAGGCTTAAAACCAGGAAGGAGGGAGCTGAGCCTCATTTCTGCACCCCACACTGGAAAGACTGTGTCCACCTTTTGGGCCTGCCCCTTAGGAAGAATATGGAATAAATACTGCATTGCTCTAGATACTGGCAAATGAGCCTTAGGATGTGATGTACCCTATTAGGATGTGAATAAATGTAGATGGTACTTGAAAGACCAGGCTTTATTTTCCCTCTTCTCAGCTGTATTCAATAAGTTCTACCTTGCAAAAAATATAGCTTTCTATAATGAAATATTAGAACACTTTTCTGCAGGAAGTAGGCTTGCCATAGGTTTAAAATGAGATCAGATCTCTTTCTGAGTCCTCATGGGGAAAAAAAAAAAATCTATTCTCTAGGCATACCAAGGGTCAAGCTTGACTATGACAGTCACTTTTTTTCCCTAGTCTGGGAGTTTATAAATATATGAAAAGAAAAAAAAAGTAGATAATATATTTTTGAAAGTTATTTGTGAAATAAAAATGTAACAAAAGTATTTGGGTGTTGGTTCAGCAAATCCCTGGAGGAATTTTTTTGCAATGCTTTCAAAGGGGCCTGATTTGAATACTGAAATGCAGCAGTTCTGTGGCACACTACAGTTTCCTGGCATGGAAGGTACTTCACGTAGGTAGATGCTCCTGTTATCAGAAGACTCATAAAACCTTATAGGAAATACAGCACCCTCTACAAAGTTTTTGAAATGTCTGTGTGTACAGCAAGGGTTCAGATGTTACCAAGAGCAAATGTTCAAAACCTGTGGTGACAGACAGAGTTCAGACATGTCCACCTCCTGTTTAACCAAACCTACCTGAGTCACAAATGCAAACCTGGAGTTGGAGGACTGCCAGACCAATTTTTGTGCTTAACATCAGATCACTTTTTCCAGCATCATCAAGGAGTCATCTATCTTTAAGACAAGCTTTCCTGACCTCTATATTCTTCTTCAGCCAGGTTGGCAGCTGTGAGGGGAAAAGGGCAGCAACAGACCTGAGTTCACAAACGTTCATCACATTAAAAACGGTGTAGCTAACTTGGTGCCATACTTCTCATGGTTTTTAGTTGGCTTGAATTTTAGACAAAAATTGTTCCCATCTTCTTGTGAAATAGTACACAGCTGTACCAGCAGCAGTACACCTTAAAGCATACTATTACAAATGGTGGACTAGCCCACAATTCAAACGATTCCATCTATTTCTCCAAAATTGTTTGCTCTGTAGCCATCAGGAAATCACAGCATTCTTTTGTGCTTCAGAATATCAGTGTCACTGCACGTTTGATGGGATCTCCCAGACTCATATTTCCGTTCCACTGTGGGTGGCTAAAGAAAGTTACCCTTCAAAACCCCATTTGTGGGATTGTTTCGCAGGGTGTGGATGCCAGTTAGCTGGCAAAATTAAGTTAGACTCTTAAACAGTGCTTTTAGCTCTTTTGGGAAAAAAACTTCCAGCTCTGGAAAGCTGGATGCCCCTTCAAAAGCAATTTTTTGGGGGAATTCTGAAGAGCACCTGCTTTGTTGCAGAGCAGAATGGAGACAAGTTAAAAAGTCCAGCAGGCCTCTGAAGAGAATGAAGGGTGTGTAGGAGTCGGTGTATGACACTGGTTATGCAGCAGCAATTGATGTTCTGGAATAATATCTTGTCTGAGTCATAGCAGCATAATCATTGCCTAGGTGTGGAGATTTACAGTAACAACTGGGCTCTTTAAATGATTCACTGCGTGGCCCTCAGCAAACTACTTAATTTTGCCTTTCAATTTCCTTGGCTCTGAAATGGGGATAATTATATTTCTGGAGCTTTATAAACACTTTGGGATCTATAGCTGGAAAGTACAGAAATGTGCTAAGCAACAACACCAGATTTTTTTATTTTTTCATCTAGTTAAGATCCTTAAAGACCAGCTTCACCTACTTGTCATTGTGCAGGTGGTCTGCCTGAAGGTGATAGAGTGCAAAATTGCTCTAGAGCAAAGTTATAGCAAAAGTAACTTCTTTGTCATCTTTATTCTTGCGTTAGGGACTTTTCCTTTTTTATGTCTCCTTTTTAAAATGCTGTTATCAAGTGTCTACTTTTCAATAGAAGTAAATATCTCTGTGGTGATGCCAGACCTGTCTTTCAGACTTGTAGTGGCTGCTGCAGTGCAAGATGTGTTTGGAAGAGGAGCCAGCCCAGTGGAAATCATACCACTGACATTGGCAGCTGCCACAAATTTGGCTATAATTTGGGTATTTGTAGCAACTGTCTTCCACCATCCTGAGGCAGCCATTTCTGCTCTAAAACATTAGCAGAAAATAGTGATTTTGAATTTAGTCGTGAAGCAACACTTTGATGGGAATATAAAGATGCTTAAAAAATGATGGGGACAGTAAGTTAATTTTCTGAGTTACAATTTATCTGACACCTTAATGATAATACCTATTTTTTTCCCAATGCAACATACACTATACTATGTATAGTATCGTTATATTTTAGGAGTTGCCAATAGTTCTCCTCTGCCTCCCACCCCTTCTTGGCACTTTCCCCCTCTCCCAGACAGAGGTTTGAGCATGATAATCAGCTCCTGGCTCTGACAGTGGAAGCACTGCTATGCAAGGACATTTGTTGCCCAGCTCTGACTCCCACACACCCCTCAGTCATTGTCACCTACGTTTCTCCCAGTCAAAGGTCTAAAAACCCAGTGCTAGTGAGAAAAGGAAGTTTACGTGTTAATCAAAGTCTAATGTTTTTATGTTCCCGGCTCTCCTGTCCCCTATTGGTTGTATGTTATTTGCTATAATGTCAATATTTTATCTGAAGATCAACTGCTATCAAATAGGATATTTTTGGTCCTACTGATAGTGTTGTTGATTTGCTGTAGCTTCTCACACAATTTAAGGCAGCTGTACTCAGAAAAAAAAAAAATCTTCTCTTTCCTGGAAAGGAGAGGAAAATTGAATGTGTTTTGATCTAATGTGATTTTGATGATACATGTAATGTTTCTCTGGCTGATTTTGCAATTCATTTAGGTTTTTACATAGAAGGTTCAAAAGCAAAGTTGTACCTCCTAGATTTACTGATAAATAATTTTTTATGCTGTTCTTTCTCTGTGTTATCTCTGTCACAGGCTGATACAGAGAGGTAAAAAGAAAAGAACTGACTGGATAAAAGTAGGACTACCCCTTTTAAAAGCTGGAAGTAGTAAGAAGAGAGTGTCTGGCGACTACAGCTTGCTTTGGTCTAGGGAATCAATTTGTTTCCTGTTACCTTCTGGTAATTTGTTCTGTTTCCTAAGTTGAGCCATGAGCTCGGGGTTAACAGGCAGGGAGACAGGGTCTCTTCTAGACAGGAAAATTTCCAGTAACAGCTTCAGAATATCACTGTTTTGCCCTACTGCTTTCATACTGATGACAAAAGATACTGATTTGCGTGAAAATTTTGTCTTAATTAAACCGAGACATCTCTGCTGGTATAAGTTTTGCTGTGACTTTAACCCACTCACTAGAAATGCAGACTCACTAGAAAGGCAAAGGCTTTCTTGATATACACCTTGGTGATTGTGTCTTGTCCTTTTGTGCAAGACTAGGCAGTGCTCAGTTCTGAACTTCTTGAAAATGCATCTGTGCTTTACCTTGAATCTGAAACACCAGAGAATTAGTGTTAATTGCACTTGTTTGGACAGTGTT
This sequence comes from Cnemophilus loriae, assembly GCA_013397755.1. Lineage (NCBI taxonomy): Eukaryota > Metazoa > Chordata > Aves > Passeriformes > Corvidae > Cnemophilus > Cnemophilus loriae. The sequence continues at coordinate 1,619,259 of VZTF01006716.1, read as the reverse complement.
TATGGTGCCTAGTAGTTAATGGCAGCTGGCTCGTGAGTGTTTAAACCTGTGTTGCACTGAAGGAATTAGGTGCATAGCAAAAATTGTTCTTCCAATTTTCTGGCACTAAAAGAACTGAGAAATGGAAAGATACTTCCTGTTTATCCCTAGGTCTCTTGGCTTCCGATGTCATTTCACTTGTAAGCCTACAGAAAGGGAAAAATCCGAACTAATAATTCAGTCATCCCTCTGATTTAGTTTCCTCAGTGTCCCAGCATGCTGAGCTAAACCAGGGTCCTGTGCTGCCAAGCTCTAGTTAAAATCCATATGTTCACCAAAATACCATCGCTTATGTCATGCAGGTTCTGAATCATTAGGTATGATGTTCGCATTATTACTCACTAAACAGTTTTTTGTACTGCTCAGGCCAATGCATATCAAAATTCATGAATTCTGATAGTTACAAGGAGTTTCTAATGATACCTTCAGAAGATGAAACATATAGGTTTCAAAAGGTATGCGAAAATATGGATATTAGGCATAATAGTTAGAGGTGGGAGGAGCACACAAGATCAACAAGCCAGACAAGTTCAGAAACCTTTAGTGATTGTGTAGTGATCTGTAATGAAAATTCAAGTACCTTCTCTTTAATGATCCATTTATCTCTTCCGACATGATTTTCTATCATTCTAACTAGCATGGCTCCTGTTTTCTGAGTGTTTATTGCAAATTTGTTTTGTCAAACAAGCCTTTAATACCAGACAGATCAGGCTGCTTCCTCAAGATTTTCTCTGAACGAATTCTTTGTTGTAAGGAAAACACAGACGAATTATTTTGTGTCTGAAGGAGCAATACTGATATGATTCTTGTGGTAAAGAAGGAGGAGAATTTTAAAGTCTCTAAAGTGTGATGAATTGTTTCCATATCAGCAGGTTAACCATATGAAGTCATCGCTTTTAACCTATACTATGTTTTACATAGATAAGGGTGGAATTCAGTCGGGGGAACAAGATATCTGAGGAAGGCAGTGTTTTTTCCAGTGCAAACTGGTTCTGCCACAGTGCAGAGTACCCCGAGACAAGGCAGCAATACATGGTTCTGTTGATTACTGCCTCTTCAGGACAACACTGGTGTTTGAATTTTTGCTTTGGTTTGGTTTGTGGGATGGAGCCACTGTGCAATTGCAGCTTCATTTAGGAACAGGGGGCTACTTTACTCTTTATTTCAAGAACCATGGTCAACTTGAAGTCTCCTTAATGTCAAGGAGCATTAATAGGAAAAAATGATATGTTATTCCAACTTAGAGTGTTGGGAAAAAAACCCAAAACAACATCCTGAAACTCATTCCTTCAGCAAAAACTTTTAAATTAACTGTCTCAGTTATTCAAATCGATATTTACTTAGATTTACAGGCGTGTTTCTGTTATGTGACACCTTATTACAAATGATGAGAAATTGTCCTGCAATTTGCAGCACTGATCTCACATGCTTTAACTTGTGCCCAACAGGAGCCCTGTGAGTAGTAGTTAGGCTGGGGTGAAAATCCAGGTCATGCAAGCACCCCACAGCATCTTCCTGTTCTCAGTCTTTATGTAGGTACCTCACTCCATTTTGAAAGTGGTGCCTCACTGCAGAAACGGAGAGCTGCTGCAGAATAGCTAATAACCTTGTAAATTCACACCCTGTAGTACAAAAACTTCCCCGAACCATTAGGAAGTCATTTTTATTGATTTCAGAATCCCATTAACCTTAAAGGTATTCCTCACACATGGTGGAATCACTCAGGAAAGCAAGAGCAAACCCTAAACTTGAGGCTTCGAGCCCTAAAAAGCATTCACTTAACTCTCTCCTGCCAGTCTTGCAGATTCTGAGCACTTCTGTTCCCTTTACTGCTCCTTGTGACTTAGTCCAAGAGAGACCTGGAAAGCGGAACAAAGACAGGAAGCTGATGACAGCAAGCTGAAAAAGCAGCCCCTCTAAACTTTGTGGAATAGTGATATATAGTAGAGTATGGAAACACGGGTGAGGCAATAGGCTTTTCCTGCCTTTCAGCACCAGATCCACTGTCCACATTTAAAGTAAATGAGAGTTTTGGGGGGAAATGTGATACTGTGTACTATATAAATTGCATATGGTTTTGGTAAGGCCTCAATTCCTCAAGCTGGAATTATGAGCACCCCATATTTTATGGGATACCTGAAAGTGCTAATTGCTATTGAAGTCTAACAAAGTTCTCTCTGTAATGATTTAGATGAATTTGGGAAGTCAGTGTTGGGGAGAATTATCTTCTGTATTAAACTAAATCTGGACTTGTGGGAAGAGTTCTTTTTCTTAAGAATATCCATTAGTAGGAAAAGCAAATCCCCTCTACTTCAGACTTTTTAAAAATAAACCACAATTAGACAAGTCTTAGGACTGATGCTGACTGTAAAAGTAATTTTGACAGGTTCTAGTTACACTGCTGTTGACTGTGATGATATACCTGAATAAAGACTGCAGCATAATTTGGGAAGAAAGTAATCTCAAATTACCTCATATCATAATTTTAACAATAAAAAAAAACAATAGTAATGAGGACAAACATGTATTTTGTGATTGTATATTTATCCCAATAATGAGAATATAACTTCATTTCCTTCAAAACAATAATAGCCTTTCTTCAATTATTTTCAAATTCCCAACATTGTATTTTTATGTACTTGTGCTATAATCCTTACACATTAGCTTCTGTTTCTTTCTCTCACTCAACAAATTGAATAAAAAAAAAATAGCAATGATAAGCATATAGAGTTACCTATACCTTTTCCCAGCAAGATGAAAAACAGAATTTTATCATATTTTTCTGTTCAGGGAAGAGACAATAACTTTGTAAACTGGGAACCTAATACTGCAGATGAATTTTCTGGTTTTTTTAAAAGATTATTCTTACCAAATTCTGTAGTTCATATATCAGTAGTGGCATGTCAGGGAGGCATAAACCATGATGCAGCACTGGACCTGGTTCTGTAAGCAGGCAAACTGAAGTCACGTGCCATTATTTCTGTATGCAGACCCTTTTTACTGCCTCAAGTCTCTCACTTGTTGTCTCTGAAGAAGTTTATGAATCGTTTTTACAATTAATAGACTGAAGTCAGAGATTATGGAAAAATGCAAGAGGATGCTCACCATTTTAGCTCAAGTTCAAATGACCTAACTTATTATTTTGATTTGACGCTTATCTTGTAACTCAAGTATTTTTATAGATTAACCCAAAAGGTGTGATTAAAACAGAAAGCAGCTGCAATGTTTGATTAAGGTAAATGAGACTCAGCTAGTATGTCTTGTAACCAGAGTCCTTCCAGGTAATGTGCTAGGTATTTTTTTGTAGTCCTGTCACCTTATGGCATTGTCACTGTAGCTGTGTAAAACAGATCCCCCTAAACACTTCCTTAACTTTTTGAGCTTAGACTCATACTTACATCAACTGCATGTTTATGTCTCTTGACTGCTTGCCCCTTTCTAATGCAGGATTTAACAAATCCTTGTTCTGCTGACATTTTGCAGCCTGTTATTCTGCGGGCTGAATTTGAAGACTTCTTTTAGTTGGGTAAAAGAGAGCATTATTTTGCTGCTTGCAGTTTATCGGAGGTATGTTAAGCTCCGCTGAGGCTTTGGGGATCAAAAAAATCAAGCTAAGACGAAAAGAAGGGAAAAGTGAATCAGCTGGGTTATATTAGTAAATAATTTAGAGTGCTTAAAATAACAATGTTCACACATTTTTAATTTAAAGCCTGCTAAATCCCTTTAAAATTCATTTGTATTTGCAATTACTTAAACTGTGAGCTGTGCACTGGAGGGAGTGAAACTATAGATTTTAAGTACGTAGCTGGAGGTAATATATAAATTCAATTGATCAGTCTGGCAGAGAATTGATGCCACAATTTGTACCCGGTAGCACTTTCTCTTTCTTACCCGACTGGCTTAGAACATTATCAGAAAGTCAATATGATACGCCAATACAGTGATATACTTGCAGTCATAAGTCCCTTGTTTGGATTAAACCCCGGGTGCTCACGCCGTGGATTGCAATGGACAGACAGCCTGACTCCAGCCTGCTCTGAGCCGTCCTGAAAGCACTCAACTAGCCTCAACTTCCCAGGTTTCATGTGGTTCTCAATGGCCCCAGCAGCCAGCCAAACCAGCAGCAGAGGACGTCTGTCTCTGCAAGGCGGTGCAGCGGGCAGGGAATAGTGCCTGTGCAATGCTCCGGTCTGGCTGCAGTTCCCCCTATCTGCTGCCTGTCTCTGACAGGCTTTACGCTCGTCATGATCAGGTTTCCTTTACAACTCTTCTTCAGTCTCGTGTTTTGGTTCTCTCTCTTCCTCGTAATTTATTAATGATTTCACCTCCTCTGCATTATCTTTTGAAACCCTTCCATTTTATAAAAGGCAGCTTTATGAAGCCTGATGGGGAATGACTTATGAAGTCTGCCTTTTGAGAATGTGACTTTCTTTATTTGTGCCTTCACCGAGAGCTAAATCAGGCTGCCAGCCACTAATTTCAAACAAAACACTTATTTGAGTGAAAACCCATTATGTCTGGTGTGACATGTAAAACTAGAAGGTCACCCACAAATTTGCCCTGCATTTATTTTCCTCACAGGATTTTCAGTTGCGTATAGTATGTACAGTAACATCTGACACTTCATGGCACATGTTAATTTTTTTCCTGCAGCAGTGACCCATCCCTCTCCACCTACAGGACATGTGATGCTTAGAATCAGAGAAATAGTGTGGAGAGCTGTTGGGTCAACACTTGTTTAACCCTCCCAGTGATAAAGCAGAATTAGTCTAGCCAGTGCACCACAAGTACTTTGTTTTGTGCAGCTTTAAGTAACACAGCTGATTAGCTCATCCACGCCTTCCCCTTCTGACACTCCAGTACACCTTGTTGCTAGGAATCTTTTCCTGGTTTTTGTCTAAATTTGCCTGGTTTTTACTTGATAGACTCCTAATCACTTACTCTCTCTAAAGAAGTTCCCACTTTCAGTGCTCTTTTTGAACACTTCTTGGTGATTCCAATGGGGCCCACTGCAGAGTAGTCTCTAAGAATGGACTGCTTTCAGAGGCACAGGACTTCTGTTTGTCCCCTTGATGCAAGGTTGGTGACAAGGGCTGGGAAATTCCTCTCATGTTACAATTAGAGTATAAGGTGAGAAATGCGTCTGTTTTCTTAGCTGAAGAGAGAATTCTGAAACCTCACAGTTCATCTGTGTCTTGTGGTTTATGGGATTATATTTTCTGTTTTCACTAATGTGATTTCATGTAAGAGCTGGAGAAGGAAAGTGTCATATTCATTTGGTGACCTGTTAAAGTCAATTGTGGGCAAGTCCACGTGGGTAAAGCTCTCCTGCAAACACTCATATGTGCACTTGCCTTTATGTTCATGAGCAGTTTTGTTGTTTTCACGGATAAAGGAAAGCTGACATGTGAGTGTCAAAAGGACAGGGTTTTAGGCCACAGCTAGAAGGCTAGGCAGTCAAATGCTTGTGTAGCACGAAGATGCACATAAATTTCGAGTGCCCTGTGTATGTCCATGTCAATGATTTAAGCAGAATGTGGGACCTCTAACCTTCAGGAATAAGATGAGCCGTACTTGTTCTGGTGCTGTCTCATACTGATCTGCTCAATCTTCAGTGATAAAATCCTCTAAGAGTAGATTTGATTCAACTCGTGACAACAACCCCTTTTTGTTAGGCTGAGATCAGGATATAACCAGCCTCTTAATCCATTTGGCTTTTCTATTTTTGTACATTGATTGCTTATCAGGAAATAAATAAATGGGAAGGTAAAGGACTTGTGCACATCAGGGCAAAAAGCAATAGCCATTAAGCCTGTAACTTACAGTATATGCCCTTTTAGCACTAAGGACACTGCCTGAAATTGTCAGTGTGACAGATTTACTCCTAATAGCTTAAGCAAATTTCACAGTTTACCCAGGTCATTTTGAAGTAAAAAAACATTAATGTGTTTGGAATAAAAATTAAAGATTACAAACTTCATGCACATCTGCAGAGAGTCAGCCATATGTTTCATGTGTTTACTTAAGATATTAGAAGGTTCTTGTTGGGATAGAATATGTTTCCTCTGTGTCTATAATATAAATAATCTGAAGGCATTTAAATACATTTTGACATTTAAGCATATGTTTAAATCACTTTTAACATATTGATTCAGTCTTGTTCTACCAACACACACTCAAGACTAGAGAGTGTAGAACTTTATAAAACTGTTTGGACAATGCACAGGGCTTTGTGTAGGCTCTTACTGTATCAAGCCATGGAGAAAAACAAGGAAGAAAGGGGAGAGAAGGAAGATACAGAAGGATAAGGGTGTGTGTACCTGCGGCGTTCAGTGAAGAGATGGTCGCCTTCTCTCCTGGAACTGGGATATTCTTGCATCTGCTGCTCTTATTTCCTGGTGGAGTTGGAAGGGCTGCCCCCGTTTCGCACTCTGTGCTGTGCTGCCAGTGTAATTTACCCAGAGCGTTTCACTGGATTAAGTTGGAGTTGTGCTTTGGGCACGCGTTCTTTATTTCGAGTGCTTGATGAAGCATCTTGGAGTTTTGCTCTAACTGACTCGGCTCAAAGGTGATCACTCTTTAAGCAGCACCACAATGTTAAGCAAAACTTGTTTAGTGAAAATCAGCATCGGTTGCTCCTAAAAGCAGGGGGCCAACACCTTTGCTTGCTCCTAGTGTCATTGCTATACTGGTAGCAGTGGGACACTTTAGAGAAACAGAGGTGGCGTAAACAAAGCTTTAGGTCTATTCCACAGGATGCTCTGAACCTCTGGAAAATAATTCAGCATGTGTTTAAATGAAGAGGATGGTTCACCTGCTCATAGCTAACTTTTGAGGGATTGCTCAGGCATTTACACACCTAATGGCTCTGCTGGACTGGGGCAGGACACTTAACATTCTGTAGGATTGAGCCCTGAGTGTCTAATTACCATAAAAAATATACGGTGGGGAATGATTATGCACTGGTAGGGGGGAGGGTAGAGTAACCCTAATAAATCTTTTTGATCTTTAATTTCTCTACTAAAGTATAAATCAGCTCTGTATTTTTCTAAAGCCTGGGTTGGTAGCAGATATTAATGTAGCTGAGGCGAAAATGAAGATGGTGTGCCTGAATATTATTGCAAGGAGTTGACTGTATCACTGAGGGTGGGCTCTTGTGGGTAGATGAAGACAGTTTGCTGGAATAGCACAGGCTGAACTGGATGCACACCACAGCATGCACTCCCAGTGAAGGGACAATCTTCCTCCAGCCCCCTTGGAAATCTATCCCAGACAGTGTGTTGATGAAAACTACAAAATACTTTTTGTTTTTTTTCTTTTGTCGGGGAGAATGTGTCTAGGTGTTTGCATGCTAAAAGACGTGTTCTGAGATGACTCTGGTTGCTCATCTCAACTTTATTGCTAATAATCCTTGAAGGCTGTAGATCCAGATTTCCAGTTAGCATGAGATTGCCTAGCACTTTTTATGTGGGTTAGACTTAAGAAATGAATGCAGGCAACCTTAATTCTCTGTTAATGTTTCTGTGTGCATGGGAATATATTTATACGCACATATACTCCCAGACATACAAGTAAAATATAGCAAAGATGCATTAATTTTACATTGATTCAAAATATTTACAATTTCAGTTAAGATGATCGTGCTAAAGTGACAGAAAATAGTAAGTATTAACTCTGCACTGTAAGTAATGACAAGTACTGTAGATCCTCACAGAGAAAAAAAAAAAACAACTATTGCCTGTGGCATCCACACAATATTTAAATTGGTAATCTCAAAAGAGAGGATGCTTAGATTTTCAAACTTGTTTTTGGAAACTTATCTTAGCTGAGAATGTAAGCTTAGGAGAAGCTGATCATTTAGAGCCTGTTTAGTTTTTTCTTCTTGAGAGGTAAGAGGCTGATGTCAGAACTTCCTGGGTAGGAGCAGTGTTCACTACCTTTTGATATATTGCTGTGTAACTACAAGGACGAAATCTCAGAATGATCTCAAGCCTGGGTGAGCCTCAAAAGGTGAAGATACATTTCACCTGCATAGACCCATTTTGTCATTATCTATTCATTTCATGATCTCTTTTCCCATTTGCTTCTAATTTTTTTTATATTACATGACAGTAAATCACCTCTTGCCACACCCCTGAAAGCTGCACTTGAAGAGATAGGTGAGATTATGTTTAGTGGTGTTTATCCTCTTCAGGTCTAGAAGGGCAAAAGAGATTTCATGGACCTGTGTTTGAGCCTTCCCTGGGTATGCTCATATCGAGTGAGTTCCTGCAGTTCTGCTTGGCCGTGAGTTGGAGGAACAGTTCAGTGCACTGTGAAATCAGAGTTTTATGCTCCTCACAGCGAAAAGGAAGGGAAGAGAATGATACCTCTCTAAAATCTGAGCACAGGGTCTGCAAAGAGAGTAACTGACTGAAATACCTGCAGTTGCCTGGGAGTATGTGAAGAGGTTTGCTAAATGCTGTAGATGTGTGTGACATTGTCCTTTGCCTTTTTTATTTTTCTCAGTTGGACTCTCTTCTGGTAACACCAAGTCCTGAAATACTTCAGTGCTGAAAGAGCAGCCATAAACATCTCACAGCATTGCTTAACAATGTCTTCTGTATTTTGTACCTTTTAATACTTCCCCACTTAAGTAGCTGTTCCTCAGTCAAGGAGTGCCATCAATTACTCACTTGGGTAGCAGCAGAAAGAGAACTGAGGATCCAGCCCTGTGATGCACTGAGAAACTCCACCGAGGAATTAAATTGCTTAAGGTTACTGAGATTTCTCTGTGCCACATGGGTTCAGTTCTTTATTTGCTAAAGTCACCCACCCAAAGAGGTAACACATACAGAAGGCAGAACTAGAGCTTTTGGAGGAAAACACCCAAGCCTATCATGCTTAGTGTTATTTACAAGCAAGTTTGACATTTCTTATTTTCTTAAATTACATTTAGGCTGTTAAGATGGATAAAAATCTCAGATTTTTTTTTTTTTCCTTTGCTTTAAGGATACCAGAATAATTATTCAAAGGAATATGTCAGGTCAAGTGTTAACAATATGTGCTGTAAATTAAAAAAAAAAAAAAGGGAAAGTAAAGCACCACACACAAGAACCAACCATCTGTTCCAAAAAGCTCTTACGGCTGCATCAGTCTTGGGAAGGATTAAAAAAATACACTACAATTTCTGTGTGAAGATTTTATTACAAGAATTATCAGATTTACCTCAAATAAATGATCCAGAGTAATTTCTGTACAATGTGTATTTACAAGGAAATGATCATAGCCAGAAAGGACAAAATTTGCAGATCTTCTCGTATGGCTGGGTTTGTGTGAAAATAACACAACCCAAGGAACTCAGCAGTTTTCAAGTGCAGTATCTTCAAAATGTGATGTAGAGTGACTCAATTCCTTTAGTGTAGAGTCTATGAAATACTAAGAGAACTTGAATTTTCCTCCCATTTGAGGAACAAAGTACAATGACTATTGGCGTAAAAGTCATTGATGGCAGAAAACGTCAGAAATAATTTTTCTGGTTGGAAGAATCCTCAGCAACTCTATTGTCCATAGCTGGGACTGCAGCTTGTTCGTTTCACTCAAGGGTTAACTTTGTGTGTTAACTGTAAAGTAAAACAACTCTAGGCTAGGCTCTTGGTGGCAAGGAACTTAAGTTTCCTTAGGAACTACAGCATTAGCTGTTTGATTCAAGCCTTGAAGAAAAAAGCAAATAGTGAATATGATTTTTTTTCTGGTGACCCAGATGATGAGAGGTGCATTAAAGGAGGAGAATGAGCAGGAGGTGGGGTGAAAAGAGGGAAAGAATGAAAGAATTCAGAGTGCTCTGGCTGGGCAAATTAAGTATGCCTGAGTTATCTTTTCGTGGTACATTCTATGATCCAGTCATCGCATTTCCAGTTACATCTTAAATGTGAGCTCAGTAACATCATGGAACAAAGTTCTGGGAAACCGTGCATTAATTCACATAATCCATGTGCTCAGGGAAGGGCTACAGATCCAGAGGCCTGGAGAGCATAAATCTAGTGCTCAGTGAATATGATCTGGTGTTATGGCCTTTATCAGGGTGTCGTTGTGGCCTCGTGCTCCCACTCCTACAGAATTTGGCTTGTAAGATTTTTGCTGTGTGCGCTTCTACTAAACAGACACCACACCCTTCCCTCAACCCCTGCATTCTCTGCTCCTCTGTTCTTTGTGAGCATCTTCTGCTGAGCTCTCTCGTGTTTTCAGTGCTCATTGGAGGTTTATGGCACTGGATACTAATTAGTCTTCCCAGCATGAACTCCCTCAGTATATTATTACAGTGATGAAAATATCACTACTTGCGTGAGTGTTTGATCTGAAGTCAACCTATCCGTAGGTTTTGGTATGAAGTTGGGGTTAATCCCAGACTGAACATCTACAGATTTGAGAGGAATTCTGATCAGCAGCTGTATAGGCAGTTCAGGTTTATTAGTAGTTAGAATTATGATTGGGGTTGACTCTCCTGTCTGGATTGATCCTGAGATGTGCTGATCTTTTGCTCTTTTAACGGAGCCAGAGGAAAAAACCAGTGTGGATCTTTGTGAGAGGCACTGCGCTGCCTCTTTTATTCAGCACAATGCACTGAGCGTGTTGTGTGCAGTTTTCCATATTTAATGGCTCTTTTATCAAACAGAGTTGCTTTAAGCAATGGAATAAAATGAACTGTGGTGCAGGTTGCTTCCTTGGCTTCCGATATCCCCTCTCAATCCAAGTTTGCTATTCCCCTATTGACTGCAAATCAAACTCAACGTATAAAAAGGGAATGAAAAGGTTTATCTGCTTCCATTAGCAAATGCTATATCTAACAAAGAGATTCATGTAATGAATAAATAAACACGTAGGAGGCACACAGATGTTTTGCCTAAGTTTTTGGTTTGTTTGTTTTGTTTTTTTTTTTTAAATAATTTCTGAAAAACACAGTCGAGTCTCCTTAATTGGTCCAGGGCCCCCACCAGAGAGAGGAACATGACAATTAAGCAGTCAGTCCAGTGATCAGAGGTGCCATGGAGTATCTATGCACCTTTTGTGTTGGTAGACAGTAGGTGCCAAATCCACAGCTCGTGTAAATTGGCATAGATTTGTTGATCCCAGATGCTCTGGCCCTTAGCTTGGGCATTCGTGTACTGGAAACATTTTAACTTTCTCTGCCAGTGTCAAGCCTCCTTTGTAGGCAGAAGAAAAGAACAGCAGAAATGAAGCAGGATTTGTGTGCTGGGACACTTATGTCTGCTCCAGTGCCTTTGCAGGCACCAGAGTAGCTTTCAGAATAAAATCTAGGCATGGAAGGAAGATGATCTAGGTATAACACCTATCACTGACCTTGAAGAAGTAAGTTTATCTCTCCGAAGCAGATACTGTTACATTCCAACCTGTAAAAGCAGAATTATGGTATCATACCATTGTGCTGAGGTTGTCCATATCTATAAAAAAAAGGGTCACTGCACTGAGACAAGAGGTGTTAGAGAAGCTAAAAAGTCTATAACTTTTTATTAGGAATTAGCCTCTGCCATTTATGGCTTTCATATTCACTTATGTGTGTGGTCATAATCTTTCATCTGGCTACTGTGACTCCTGTAAGAGGTTAATTTGTAAGGGTTAATTCTGAGAAATTGCTATGTAAATATGTCCTCAGGGAGGGACAGGTCAATTAGAACTTCCTCTTATGGTGCAATATTTGTAACTTCATAACCTTTACTAAGCATTTAATATGGCTTCAGGAAAAAAATCCAGTGTGGGTAGTTTTCAGGGAAGATCCTAAGGTACATAAATATGAACTGAATTTTAAAACATTACTTGAACTTAGGTTCTAAATCTGTATTCAGACACTCAAAGAAGTGAAAAGATTTGTCAGAAGTGCTGAGAATTGACATTTGAATCCAGTTTGAATTGGTGGAAAACTTGCCACTTTTGGAACCCAGCACACTGATCAGATATCAAAATATGGATCTAAACTGTAATTTTCAAGCATTTATCTCAACATAACTATCCAGACCATGGAAAATTATGATTTTAAAGATTTGCTTTTCCTCCTATTTCTTAATGAGTGTTATTTGAACCAAAACTGTTGGTCTTGTCCCAACTTCCTCCTTCTTGCTGTGTCTGAAGGTGGCGATATTTAATGGATTTGTGTGGACTGCATGCCAACTACATCTAAGGGCATTTGTAAGAACAATAAATTATTTTTTTGCTCAGGTAGAATTTTTCCTGTAATGTTTGAAGCTGATGCCTTTGATCCTCAGCACTGGGCAATCAGCGTGAAAGAAGGAGATGCAAAGATGCTAAACCTCACTAATTTTAATGGCAAAGAGATGGCTTTGCCATTGCCATCGTCTGAAGGTGCTAGCTTGGATGCTTTGTGACCTTTCCCCATTCAGAGACTATTTTATGAGTGGATGGTGTTCTCCTTGAGTAGAAAAGCATCATCTTCTACGTATTGTGGGTCTGTGTATTTTAGAGAAAATGTTAAACTGCCTACCCACTTCGTTTTTTCCTTCTTACCATTTTTTTTTGCTCCTTTTTAGTTTTCTTGGACTTATCCCGCTGCTTTCCTCCCTCCGCCCCAAATGGAGGTGGCTTCTAATTTAAAGCTGACCTTTGCTGGGGTCTATGGCTTCTAAGAGTGCTTTACCCTTTGTTGAAGTGGTTTTTAACTTTACTTTCTATTTTAAAAAAAGATCAGTTGGGAGATTCTAATGCTCCCAATTCAGGTTTTTTTACTAACAGTGCAAGTTAAAAGTCAGCATGGCTGAGAATAAGGGATACAGGGGAGAACATGAGCAGAGGAAAGTGCATATTGATGCACCAGAGTAATGCATAGGAACCTTTTCACTGAGGTGGTCTCATTGTTTCTCAGTAGAGTCCTCTAGGTAAGGATTGAATATATTTATTGCTCAGTCATATCCAAAAACCTCTTGAAGGTGTTGTAAGAGAGCACCTAATCCCCATGACCTGTATTAAACTTAGAAACCCCACTGTTGTCTGGAATTTTCTTCCTCAGATATACATTGAAATTACTGGAGTTTTTATTTAAAAAAATATTTATCTATAAATCTCTCATGTCTCTGATAACATCTACTATGCTTGCATCTTTACCAATCAAGTTCACAATTAATTTGTAGATTTTTTTTTTTTTAAATAAAATTCATTCAAATTTTTAATAAATTCATTTGAAAAAATTGGAGGAGGGACATGGAATCAGTGGTGGGAGTGAGGAGGACAGGAGGTTAAGATTTTCTACTGAACTAAAAATTCAATTTTTATGTCAAGTAGTGTTTTATATAGTTCTTCAGAGCAAGTCTCTTAAGTTTTATTCTGAAGGTTTAGGCTTGGCAAAACCCATGTGTCCCATTCCCTACGTGTGTGTTTGTTTTGAGATTTATGAGGAAGTGGATGTGCATGTGGTGGTTTCACTCACACAAACTATTTTGTTTCAGATAAAAGTCTTCTGAAGGACACGAGACCTGTAAAGCCTCATGGGATCTCATACTGACTTGGATTTTATGACAACACCATGTTGAATTTCCACAAAGGTTTTAATCCCACTCCCTAACATCAAACGGAGCCTGATTCATAAAATATTACTTCTATCTTTATTTTTTTTTTTCCTTAGAATCTTGCTATAGATCTTTTGGAAATGGAAGTAGATATTGTGTGTTGAATTGATTAGCAGCAAAAAGAAAAAAAAAAAGTAAGTATTGGCCTGACAGAAATGTCTTGGCAATTGGACAACTTTAATTTCTCAAAAATAAAAAAAAAAGGGCGAAGAACAAAAAAGTGCCCATAAAATACATGAAACAGATGAATTTCTGTAGCTGCAACATTAATATATCAACACTGTCAAAAAGTCATAATTGTCTCAGCACTGTAACATTATTTATTTAATATTGAGAAGCTATTATTGCACTCTAGTTAAGAAAAAACACTCTTACCTTAAAAATGCATGAAAATAATATTAAAAATTAACACTAAAACTATACAATGTGGCAGTAGGAAGCTGAGCAAATTGATAATGGAATAGGGAGACTTTCAAACCAGGTCAGAAGCTACTCTGTGATATTTTTTGATGACATATGAGAGATGAGACATTAAACATGCCCATTTCCTAGGAAAAAATGAGCCCATTTGTAGAACTTTGCCATGAAATAAAAGCATAAAATACTGAAGGATGCCTACAGTTCTGAGGCCGAGGATGGAGTAAGGGACTTTGCAGAGTGAGCTTGGCTTTCTCCTGGAGCAAGAATTAACTAAAACATGCTGACAGAGGGGCATATAACGAGCATTCAGGGCTCCAGTAAACGTGATGTGGATGGAAATGTACAAATCCCAAACAGGAAACGTTCCACTGTTACTAACTGTTCATTTAAGTGATGTTCGTGTTCACGTGGTAGGAGGGCCTGGATGCAGTCAGCAAGTTTGTCTCATTGCACTAGATGTGTTGTTAAATAAAGACCTGACATAAAATCCATGTGGCTTCTTCAGCTCTCTGCTGAAAGTGTAAATCAAGCTTTATCCATAGTGAGTTTTCATCTCTGGCATCTGACCACAGTGGAATTGCCAGCTCCTCAGGGCCATGGGTTTGGGTTTCTCGTTTCTACCTGGGTTTCAAATGGACTCTACTCAAATTAATTGTGTGTTTGTAACTGTAATTTTTTCTCCTTTGCTGGAAGTAGTACTGCCATGGAAAAACATTTATGTAATATTTTTATTTGCAAGATGGGAATGGTATCTCTCTAGATCATCCCAACGAGGGTTCTGTCCTGGAAAATAGGACTGTGTTGTTGAGAACCTACAGAAAGAGGGAATGAAAGAGTGGAAATAACTGTCCATAAAAGCGAAGGAATCATTAAGATATATGGCATGTGTGGTTTGCAGAATAGCTGGAATGAAGCTAGTGGGGTTTTAGGAAGAACAAGGTATCACTTTCATGATAGAAAGATGACAAAGTTGTAGTGACAGTAGCAAAGTAAACAACAGATTACTACAAACCTATATGTGCTACATCATTTTATTCACAGTTTCCTCTACTACTTAACAATTACCTATACCATCAACCATTTCAGCTTTCCTGCTGTTGTTCTTGCTCCCACTGATCCATCTTTTTTGGTTTATTCTTTATTCTTCCCCGGGAGTGTTTCAAACCGGTGACCAGAAAGTGTCTTTAGTCAGTTGCACATTTCAAATTTCCTCAAAGAACTTTCTTGACCAGGCACAATCTCTTCTTGAGCACTTAAATTTGCAACTCTTTAATTTTTCCCCTTCATTCTGTATCTCGTTAAGTTCAACTTTGAAGGAATGTTTGTCTCTCAGAACTGAGTCTTTTCTCTCTCCTAAGTTTGAACTTATTTTTACATTCTTGTGTTGAGGATTCACGTGAAATGGTTAGGAGGTTTCACAGGGAAAAAGGATGCTCTAGCACTAGAGGGATATCTCATTTTAGAAATATTTATTTTGTGGAAAGTGGTTTTGAATGTCCCAACTAAACACAACAAGAACAGTATGTTTGCATTGACACATGCAGAAGCACAGAGAGAACAAAACTCCCACCTAGTTGTTATGTGAAACATCTTCAAAGATAAAAGAAAATACAGTTGAAGGAGAATGATTATCAAATATAGCAATTTCTTTCTGTTCCTTTTGTAGAGGGTGCTGCCCTGCCTGCACCACTCTGACCCCAGCTGCTTACAACTAGAATTACCTAACAGCCTTTCTCATCTGAATAGAATTCCATCAGAACAACCAGATTTTGGGTTCAGGCTTCAGATGTCTTTGTTTTAGAGGAACTTGTAGAGTGGGGTTTATCTGCAGAATGTCTTTGTTTAGGTACCTCATGGTAGGTATTCTTCTTAAAACATGAATATTATGATTCATTACTAAGAAAGTGCGTTATTACTATAAGTTACAATCGTGGGGAAAAATGATAGTGGTGCTTAAATGAAGCTTGACAGTCTGCATAGCAGGCACCAACCATCTGTGCTATGGCAGTACTGTTTGTGTTTTAATGTTTAAACATACAGCAAAGATAATTAAGAATAACTATAATTAAAAATGATTACAACAAATTACTTTTCCCTCAGCAGTGATGTGTGCCTGTAACTTCTAAGTTACTTGATGCAGTAACCCTTTGGTAAGGCAGATAGGATAGCTTTGCAATTCCTCCCCTGTTTCTGACAGGTCATAGATTTTTCAGGGGCTTTATTTTTTTTTTTTTCCCCAAATGATGAAAGAATTTTACATACTGGGCTTCATACACCTATTTGATGCGCAGTAATTATCACTGAAATTTCATCCTTCGTATCAGAATCTTCACTCTTTTTATTTTTTTTTCTTTTTCCTGAGACAAGATTAAAAGTAGCATATTTCTCAAGCTATGGAAATAAAATGACAAGAAAAGAACACCAACTCACACATTTATTTTCATTTTCAAAGAAAAATATTAATATTTGCTCTTGACAAAAAGAAAGCAAAATTTGAAACAGAAAGAAATCAACTTTTAGGATAAATTAATGCAATATCTGTTGCAACTTCTTATGCCTAAGAATAATAAGCATATTTTGCAGCCCCATTTGTATAAAGCTCTAAGTTCCCCTCTTGTGTTGTTTCCTGTAGATTCTATTGATGGGTCCTTGGTGTCTGTCCTCATGGAGATGAACGTATTTAAAGTACATGAGTAGGGCTAAAGACAATTTTTCTTATTTGATCATGGCCAGAATTTCAGTTTCTGAGTCTTTTTGAAAACATTAATCGGCAAAAAAGAGCAGTTCCTGCAGCCGGCTCTGGAAATCCCTTCCTGCTCCAGTTCTACCGTGTCCTTAGGCACAAGGTGAGATCCCGCATGGGAGCTGGATGTGGCCAGACCATGGGTGCAGGCTGAGAAACCAGAAGGTCCCCTGAGGTTCCTGTGGCGTAGACATAATCTACGTCTTCCGTGATGTTCCTCTGTCATCCTTCCTAATCGTTTATTATGTCTTTGGGTTTTGGTCCCAAAGGCTCGACACGAAAAGCAGCAGCGTGTGAGGCACAGTTGCGTTCCAGAATCCGAGCTGTTCTGGTTCAGTGGGTCTTTGGCTTTCTTAGAGAGAAGTGGATTGTTGCTTGATTGATTGCCTATGAAACCGCTTGTCTGTCTATCCATCACACATCGGTTTAGATGGAATGTTTTTTAGCAACTCACTCAATATCTAGTTTTTCGTGATGCAAATATAACTTATTGTCACAACTACCATGAGGTGCCTTGCAATAATTTTAGAAAGATTCCAAAGTAATTTGACAGATGAATAAACAAAGGGTCAACATTTACTTACACCTACTTGTCATTTTTGAGGCAGAATCAGAATGGTAGGTCAAGATACTTCGAATTCCTTAATTGATAGAACAAGAATGAAATAAGGGAAGATTGTTGTCCAGGTCACTGCTTATTAAAGACATCTCTGCCTCACTGACAAATCTCCTAAGAGAACTATTTTGGACTACCACCTCTGCTTACTTCCCAAAAACTGATACTTGCCATTTTGCAGAAACTGTCCTTTGAGGTTGCTCCAGAACTCAGCTGTGTTTGACTGGAAATCAGTGATGTGGCCTGGTGTAAAGAGGGTGATAGATGAATTAAAAGGCACACGTTTCTAAACTGAGATTGTCACGGTGGCATTCCTCTTGCCCTGAAGGTGATGGAGGAGCTGTGCAATCTCAAAGGAAGCACAGCTGTGGAGAACTGAGTGGCTTCATCACATGCTGGTCACTTAAATTAACAGAATGAAGGGAATATGTAAGCGGTATATGAATAAAACATTGCAATAATGTGAAGAAGAATCCAAATACTTTTCCAAACCTAATGTTTTATTTACCACTCTAAGTAGTTTAGTGCTGTTCTGGCATGTAATATTTGATGGGTATTATGTTTTATAAAGTTTGCATTGATAAAAGTATCTGCCTTTCATACAGGAGAACCACATGTTCTCCTTGCTTGAGAATAATATTACTCCTATAAGGCTGAGTACAGCTCTGTTTGAAATTCATTTCAGATTTAAACAGTGTGGGCCAAGCCGAGCCCTGGTGCAAATCTGCTTGTTCCAATGGAACTCCACCAGAGGAATGTTTGACCCTATGGGTTAATGTAATGAAAAGATAACAGCGTACTGTGTGATCACATAAATTAAAGATGGGAAATACCAATTAGGTCAGCTAGTCCTTACCCGGGGGACCAATTTAGAGTGTTCCCTACACTCTACTCTTGAGTGCTTTGCATTGTTTTAAGAAACTCATGCAGCAAGACTCATGTCTTGGGAGACTACACTGTAGTCCATCAGATATCACCACTAAAAAATGGGGTTTTTTCAACATCCATCTCAATTTTTTTTTTTTTAATTCTCGAGTATTAAGTCTCAGTACCCTTGTCACAAGCTTTCTGATTCACTGTAAGCAATAGTATTTTGATTTATTTTTCTGTTGGCTTTTCACTAGGTAGATCCCACGTGTTTTCAATTACCACTTACCTTGGATTCACTCAGAAATAGAAATCAGGAGATTTTATTATTATTACTATTTATTATTAGCTTAGGTAAAATAAGAATGAAAAAGAAAAATTTTTGTCCTCATAGATGAAAAAGACATGAAAAAGGACTGATATTATTTCTGTTGTTTCTGTTGGTTTTTGGTCGTTTGTTTGTGGGTTTTTGGAGAGAAAGGCTGGAAACAGAAATACACAAGCAATTAGGAAAGCTTTTACTTTCATCCCAGATAACTCGAAGTAGTACTGGAGATTCCGGGCTCAGATGAGATAAAACCCAATTTCCAGACGTGTCTGCGCCGTTGTACGCTCCTGGCTACGAAGCTAACACAGACATTCGAGCTGTCATGTCCCAGAGTGGTGTCAGCCAGCAACTCGGGCAGCAAAACTTGGTGTCTGAGCAGTGCCATGACAGCAGTGAGAGCTTTCCTGCAGTGCCACTGGCTCGTCACACAGATACTTTCATCCTGAGCTTCACCTTTCAGTGAAAACGAGGCTCTGCATCGTGGCTCAAGCGCTCTCCTCTCTCTAAATCTCCTTGCTTTTAATAGGAGAGGCAGGCTTTGATCCCGAGTGTGCCAAGCAGATTCAGGAGCTGTTTAGAAATTGATTGGCTCGATTGTGCCTCGTGGTCCCACAGTACTTTTTATCCGAGACCAGACTTCAAAAATTTGCTTTGGACTACCTGGCTTTTCCCACAGCATAGTATAACACAACAGATCATTTACTTTGGGGTCTTTTATTTTAGGGTTTGTATTGTGTCAGGTCAAGTTTGATCAAGTAGTGCCTGCTAATGTCAATTATTCATAATTTTTGGGGGGGGGGGAGGCAGGCACTCATACATCCTAACTTTGATCCCTAATTATTAAATTATTTGGTTTAGATGAGGAGCCTAATTTCACAAAAATCCTAGTGCAGGCAATGTAATGTCAAAGACAACTTCAGAAACCAGTTTAAAACTAATGGAAGTTTTCTTTTGCTGTGGTTTGCCCCCAGAGGATTCTGCTTTTGCCAGAAGAGTCTCAGGGCCCCTAGGAGAGATACCTCGGATAATTTCCTTGCTTACATGCCTTTTTGAAATGGTGGAAGAAGGTGCTGAGACACATGTAGTAAGTCCTTTAATAATAGTGGTAGCAGTAACTATAGAAAAGTTTTTTTAAAATATATGTATCTAGCTGAAAATCAAGATCTGAAATGATTGAAAAACAGAAAGAATGGAGAAAAGTGAGGAAAATGGAAGGTAGGCCAAAAAATAGAAAAGAACAGTATCTGAAAAGGATCCTAGTGAAATCAATTAAGGTAACTGAAAGAACTTTAGAAGCAATGGGATAATAAAGTTAATATTATATTAATATTAAATTTAATTTTTCAAGGCCCACAACATCAGAAATGAAATTATATTAATATTACTAGTTATGTATTGCTTAGAAAGCATACAGTAAGTTTTCCTTGATTCATGAGCTCTTTCTGCAGGGCTGTCACTAGCCAGAAGCCACATTGTCACTGAAAGTAATAGAACTTTCTTTCTTTTTTTTTTTTTTTAAACTGAATTAATCGAAGGGAGAAATACAGTTTTAAAACCACTATTGCAATGGCTGTTGGGCAAAATAACAGGCAGGAAAATGAGTGGCTGCCAGTCTTCCCCACCATCTCCCCTCCTGCCAGTGCACCTCCTGCTTTCCCAGCAGCAGGGCAGTGAGACACAGCATCTCTTTTTGGAACCACACAACTCCCTAACAGGTTTTACAGTTGTTTTACAGCACTTTTTTTTTGTTTTTGTCACCTCTGTGTCACAGGAAGGCGCTCAGCTTGTGATACAGGCCAAGTTAATTTAATTTATGTAAGATGTATGTATGTTGAGAAGTGAGAACACAGAGTTTAAAAATTACAAACATTGCTTCAGACAGAGTGCCAGCACTCTTAAATTGCCTACCTTTTAGATGTACATTCGTGAAAGAGAGAAGAAAAACAGAGGATGGCACTTTGCATACTATTTCACACATTCTAATAATGCACCATAGACTCTTAGTTTTGCAAAAAGCATCTGCTGAATTTCCGTATAAAAAATTAATAAGAAAGATAAGATGTAATGAAACAAGGTGAAGAATAGAAATTCTAAAGATAAATCTTATTTATAGTAGACCTCCTTGAATAACTATGTTAGGTTTTAGTCAGGTCAATGACCAAGTTCAGATACACAATAAAAATTATCTTGGGTCAACTTAAATTAAAAATTATCAATTTTCCTTTAACATTCTGAAAAGCTAAACCAAATTATTTCAGTTCAAATTAAATGTGTCATTCAGACTGAGACAAGAGGTTTTGTTTAGTTTCTTGACTTCCATTGACTTTATTAAAGCATGGAAATATTTAAAGTACAAAGGTTGTGCATTTGTAAGTCAAACTAAATCTAGATGAAAATGGGAATGTCTTTCATTTAGTAGCTATTAGAAAAAGATATTTTGAACTTTCTTTTCATAATTTCTTACTAAAAGTTACCTGGAATTGTCACACTTTTCTTGACTCAAATAAGCTTTTTTGTTGTTGTTGTTGTTTTCTTTATGAATAAATTTTTCAGTTGTGAAATTTAGAAGGAAAATGGGCAGTAAAGGTCATGTATGTATCCAGTGGCCTGAATACAACACACACACAGAATAACTATGTAGATGTTTATTCATAGGCATTTATGCCATGATTGTAAGGACCTACTGATTTTCATAAAGCTTGAGAACAAAAGATGTGTTTTTAAAGGAAATCTCTGCCTAATCAAAAACCTGAATGAACACACATGAGCTTTAGTATCCTCTATATGGAATTTCAGGAAGTAGACATCAAAAAATCATTTCTTCAGGACGTAAGACTTGTATAAAGTTCAAAAAGAATGGCTGTAAATACTGATGTTGTGTATCCATAGCTTTGCATCATGACTATAGGCTTTGATTTCTTTTCTAAATTTTTGAGATTTTAAAATTCTTGACAAACACTGCACCAAATTTCCCTGTCTTCAGCTGTAAACTGTGCCCTATGGAATGGTTCCAAGTCCTCATGGCTCAAGCCATGTTGTGGGGGACCATCTCCAAGGAAGACAAATTCACCAGAGGCTCGCTGGTTACGGGATCTACCAGGGCTGTTGGCAGATAATTGATTCTAAGCCAAACGTTCCCAAAGAGGTACTTGTCTCTTACGAGCTTCTCGGAAGTTCATAATGCCTCTAACGTGGGACACTGGACAAGTTTGTAGGTCAGGGAGCTCCAGATGTTGGTAAGCAAAGGCTGACTGGTGCTAGATTCGTAGTGTGAAGGAGGTTGATTCCTGAGCTGTAGAGTTCTCGTTCTCATTTTGCCCTATCACTTTTTCTTTGCCATCCCCTGTAAAACCTGTTTCTTTGTGTTGACAGACTACAACCTAATGCATGAAATCAAATCATTTGTCTTGCACTCATTTTCAGTAGCTTATTGTAAATTTGTTTGATTTGACCTTTGTCTTCCTTTCTCGTCTTTGACTTACACATGGCTTGCTTTCTTTTTACCCTATCTTTAATTTTTATGATAATACATGTTTCGTGTTTCCTCAGGCTCTGAGACTGCCGAGTGTTGCATAAGATCGTATTACTGCTCATGTGAAAAAATCTGTGAGAAAGCTCAGAGCTGAGGGAAAGGCAGATTTCTTGCTTTTCTTTAGTTGCTACAAACCTTGGTTATTGACAAAAACTTCCTTGTATACAAAAGCACAAGGGGGCAGCATTACATTAAAATAAATTGTTGCACTCTGTGTGTGTGTGTGTCTATGTGTGTGTACTGAAGAATAATCATGTAGGTAATGCTAAGGTTGCAGAAAAAAATTGTTATTTCAGTTTGTTAAGACTGCCTTATTAGTTTACTTGTCCTGATGGCACTGGTAAGCTAGAGGAAAAAAATATTCTGAGGCCGTGGAGAGTTTTTTACTCACTTTCTCTTGTGTGGCAGATCCTTCATACATCCTCCTTTCCCTGCTTTCCCTCATCAATAAATATTTATTTGTATTTTAAGGACCAGCACAGCTTTTCAGAAGGCTTTCTTTCACTACTAGTTGGCATGAATAACAACCCTTTGCTCCCTCATCAATACAAGACAGGCTCTGGACTGCAAAGGATTTCTGCCAACCTTGGAAACTTTCAAAACTGATCATCAAGGACCTATTTGGAAAAGACCAGTTGAAATGGCTTGTTCTGTTGTGGCAGTGCTCGTGTTAACACTCTGAACTGACATGCAACTGGCTCGATGCAGATTCTTAAAAATGTGGTTTTGGGTAGGCATACTTTGCTGTAGAAGTTTGCCTTCAAAGAGTACGAATGGTCATAATGACTTTGCAAGAATCTGGTCATGTGCACAGTGTTCTCATTGTTTTTCTGTCATTCGTTACAAACTGGTATTTTCCAGATTTTGAGTAATTGAAATCCCCAGTGTCTTTTTGTGTGGAATTAATCATCTGAACCACTTTCTAAAACCTGAATGCTGCTACTGTAGATTTGTCACTTTCAGTTTAAATTGACTGCAAGGTCTGACCTGTCTTTGCTGGGTGGGTCATTTTGCTGCTATGCCCAAAGGATGCAATCTAGTAATTTTTTTCCAGGAGGTATAGTGCCAAGGGTGGCTAATTGAAGTGGCTCTATAATGGTTCAAAACATCTGAAATATGAAAGTGTTTTGCCTGTATTTTTTGGTTTTCAACTCTACTTAGTTTTGGGAAAGAGGAGTTGTACATTTAGGGACAAATCTAAATGCCAGTTGAAAGAATGGCATCACAGTCTAGGGAAGGGTGTCAGTATTTGGTTGCAAAGACCTAACCCCAGCTATTATTTAGGTTTTGTTTCTAGGGATGCAGATATTTTCTGTATTATTTGGCATCACCTTTTGGAAGCGCTCCAGAGAGTATTGTGTAATTCCACTTGTGTGAATGACTGCTTCCACCTGTGTTAATATATCCACACATCATTCTTACAGTCTTTTCTATAATTCAGTTCTGGAGAGTTAAAAAGGCTCTTCCAAGGCCTGACTGTCGAGAGGCTGAGACCCCCTCACCAGTCAGAGGTTGATGGGATTCAGTTTCCTGGGGTTGTCTCAGAAGATAAGCAGAAGTTAATGCACAGCATAGTTATTTGCACCTGTTTTAACTAAAATTTTGCTCGGATGAAAACTAAAAAACTGGTGCCTGGCTGTTGGCCACATCAGTAACCATGAAGGTTGTTAATCTTTGACAGTTGTCAGTCCTCCATCTAAGGAATTGACTGCTGCTCCTTTTCCCTCCCAGAAAGGCCTGAGCAGTTTATGAAATGGGGACTTCAGGA
Source organism: Cnemophilus loriae (assembly GCA_013397755.1). Taxonomy (NCBI): domain Eukaryota; kingdom Metazoa; phylum Chordata; class Aves; order Passeriformes; family Corvidae; genus Cnemophilus; species Cnemophilus loriae. Next base: position 1,595,372 of record VZTF01006716.1, on the reverse strand, counting down.
CTGAACTGCATAAAATTGAAAGGTTGGGAATATTTTTTTTTTTTAAATTTATATATTTTTTTCTCTTGGTATTCTCAGAACCTAAAAAGATGACAGAGGGCCCTGTTTTAAGAAGGAAAATTTATGATAGTAACTTCAAGATAAAAATATTTGAAAGAGAATTCTTTTGTTGCCCTTTTTTCTTCCAGTTCTTTCATTAAGTGAAAAATGCACGTTTATTTTGAAGTAAAATGAATGGGTTGTGTCACTCAGTTTGAGTTCTGTCACCACGTTGCTATTATAAGTAATCTGACTATGAACTTTGGGTTTAGAAATGGTTTTAAAACTATAAAAATGTTTCCTTTCCTTCAAACAAACTTGCATCTTTGTATTTCACTCTTTCAGCTGTGTTTTTGAGCTATTATGTTAAGTTTAGCCTTATGTATTTGGAGTATTTTTCTTGGATTTTTGTGCTTGGCAACTGTGAGAACCTCTCTCAGCTCTTTTTTTTTTCCCTAAGTTTTTAAATGCCACCTTCCCACAGTTTTGGAAATCTAGTTACATTATTGTAGCTGTCTGTTCTTCATAAAAAAACCAAAACAAATAACTGTATGGAATACTGTTTTGCAGAATTTATCTCTTTTTTTCTACCAACAAACGTAACAATTGATACCATCTGCCCCTGTTTTTCACATGAGTCAATAGGTGTTGAGGTTATTGAGTTTTTTAGTCATATCAGATCATCAAAGAGATACCTTTTTTTTTTTTCCCTCAAGAGAGATTATTTGTGTGTATCTTACCAATCACATCTGTTTCTGTAAGACATGGTTTATATCTATATGTTCTGGTATCTTCCATCCGGAGATTTGAACAGGAGTTTTATTTCTGTCTCTCTGTCTCCCTTTCTCCCCAGAAAGGCTTATTCTGATATGAAGCAGTTTTTCAATCTAGTGACACGAGTCAGCACACACCTTGTGCATCCTTGATGGGATGCCTGGGACTCATCTCCTCTTTCCACAGTAACATCCTCTTGAAATCCAGCTCTAGTTACCTGCCCCAGTAACTTCCATTTCCCATAGGACTTAGATTTTTTTAGGTATTTTAGGGATCACCCTCATATAAACATAATATTTTTCTCTCTACCTCTCATTTTAATGGACATCACTCATTGCAGTATAAAAATTACCTGTAGTGTCCTTCAGCGTTAGTGACTCCATATGTTGTTGGCAGCTATTTTCATGGAGTATAAAGAACTGTTAAAAAAAGGTTATTTGTAGCAAAAAAAAAAAAGGGAATGCACTCATAGTCCAAGAATCATTTGATTACTTTTTTAGTCATTTATTCTGATTGCTTTTCCACAGTATTGTCCTACATTTGATTCAGGTAAAGTAGTATTTCTTCTGTATCAGGATACTCCCTCATTCTGAGCTGTTAACTGAGATCAGTAAGTAGGGTTATTGTGAGGTTTAGGACACCATATCTCTAGAAGAAGAACAAATACCAACTATTGAAAGTCCTTTGGCTGTACATGTGGGCCAAAAGCCAGGCAGCTAAAAATAAGGAGGAGTTCTTTTGTTCAGTTTTGCCAAAAAACCCAATTTTTTGCTTTTTCACATTATTGGGGACTAGATATCAACTTTTCTCTGGGACACTTTAGCATACTGCAAGTTTGGGGTTTTTTTTGCATTACTTCTGTCTCTGAAAATGAACTCAACATCAAGGTTTAATTTACAGTTTGTTTCTCTGACGTAGCTCTGCCTTCCACTCAAACAATATATGCTCAATAATGATTTTTTTAAAATCCACAGCCACTGTCACTTTCTCCCAGTTTGTGGGTCATTTTATACCTCTTGTAAGCTGAAGGCAAAGGGGATGCCATTATCTGACATCTAGATTCCGAAAATACTGCAACATTAGGGTGAAGCAGCTCATAAAAAGCTTGAGGACATCTTTTCCAACCAAAACAAACCTGTGATTCTTGCCCTTGGTTACCTGGCTCTGGCTGCTCACACGGTGCACTCAGGCTGCAGTGAAGCTGTGTGCCAGGGAAAGCAACATTCTCCCAGCCACTGCAAGTGGCCAGAGCCAGATGCTCCTTGAGCAGTTCCAGAGAAGTTATCGAGACTGGGAAATCGTCACTGCATGGTGTAGAGTAACACGTGTGTCTTACTGCCATGTTCTGCATAAAACCTCACGTGTTCTTGATAAATTAGGAGGCATTTTTTCACCTTGATTTTCCTCTTGCAAGCAGCACGACATAACATTCTGGAGTGTCCAAAGGCTACTTAATCCTTACGTGTTGTTTGTAGGCAGCTTTTGTAATTTTATTGTATTTTTATGGTGAGATTTTATAATAAATAGATGTATTCTCTAAGTAAAAATACAAAACTAAAGCATGAGCTATTTAGGTGTTCAGTAAGGTTGGTAATGTAAAGGAAGAGTAAACAGCATTTGCCTTCTGCCTATAACTGAGAATAGAGCTAAAGAATTGATCTATTATTCAGAGGTGCTGCCCTTTGTAATTCCCATTGACTTTGGGCTACATATCCAGGTACTTAAGTGAGATAAATTTTTAACACGCAAAGCTAGAAGTGATTTTTTGGCATAGGCTCCCATTTTTTCCCTGCAATTTCTCCCTTTTCAACTTCTCCCTTTCTTTTTTAGTTGATTGCTTTTGCTAAACTTAACCAAGTCTTAAAATCTTAATGTAATATTTTGTTACACTTTATTTTTTCTTTTCTTTTGAAATTAATGATTATACTAGATTATTTCCTCAGGTTCTTTCAGCTTCCAGAAAGGAGACACGAGTGTTAGGGGAAAATGGGTGATATTGCTGTGTGTTAAATTCATTTCATTCCTTCTTCTAAGTACTGGAAAAAAGGCAAATCTTCTAATTAATGCAGAAAGGCTGATTTGTATAAACTTATATGTTCCTTAGGGCTTTTAAGAGGAGCCAGTGGGCTACATATCTGTGTTTAAATGCACAGGCATTTTTAGCTTGTGTGTGTCATTCAACTGTGTGGTGCAAGTTTCTGATCTAGAAAGTCATTATGGTTCAAATACATAGAAAAAAGTCCTGAATAATGTAGAGAAGAGCTTCCTTGGCTCAGGCTCTGTGAGCTGGCCCTCCTTGCCAGCAATCCTCACTACAACATGGGCATTGGGTATATGGGGAACCTTGTTTTCTGAATCCAGCTCCGAGAGCAGAGACATGTTTAAGGGCTTGGGAGTTCAGAATTAAGACTCTCTTCATGGACACATTTACAGTTCGAACTTGGGCATGACACTGAACCTCCTTGTGCTTCCTCATGTGTAAAAATGGATAACTCTTCAGAGAATGTCAAATGCTTTGTGAAGAAGAAACAGTTCTCTAAGACATTCTGATATCAGAGAAATGGATGTTTTACGAATAAGAATAGTTGTTTACCTGAACTAAAGAGGGAAGGAGATAAGTGGGCATGGGTAAGGAAGGCAGAAATACAATTTGTCATAGGAACACAGTTCTCAACATGTATGAAGGGAACAACTGCTCCCTTCCCTGAAATTTGCATGGACTATGCACAGGATAGTAGTTTATTTGTTTCTCCTTTTCTAAATTTAAGAAGAAAACTCTGTACTTTCTCCAAAAGGGAGTACCTCCAGTTCCTCTGCATTTGTCCCTCTTTGGCCACAGACATTGCTGGACTTATTCTATTAATGGAAAACATGTTTCAGGAAGTTGATGTTGCTCCAGTGTGTCAGTCCCCTGTGCTAGACCCTTAAAAGCATGGAATTACCAGATTCAGAGACACCTCTTAACCTCCCCTCACACCCACACAGCATGTCTCTATTGACAGTGACAGATACTGCATCTTAATAGGGAACCTACTTCAGCCTCCAGCAGAGAAGGAAGCACTCTACTCATTAATCTCCTTCAGAGTATAGTCTGAACCCTTATTTACAGCCTCAGCAACATTAGCAAGCGTTCTGTGTTGACATATGCACACAGGTTAGGCGTGTCAGACAGTATGAGCTGCTGGGGGAAGCTGATGTTTTAATGAAGGCTTTGCCTCCTCCCCGTCACAGGGAAGCGCTGCCTGCTTTGCCGCTCACCATCTGTAAAGCAGCATCCCGATGGCATTCCTCATCAATCCAAGCCCACCCCTCCGGAACAAAACACCAAACTGCTCTGGGGGAAGGCTTCAGTCGGCTTCTTGTTTCTGTGGTAGTGGACAAGACATGAAAACCTGGAGAAAGAACAGGTGTTTATACAAAGTGTTCTCTGTTTCTGTGGTGTTCGGTTAGATGATCAGTGTCTGGGCCCTTCCACTTACGTTTGATTCGAAGCACTGCTTTTCTCCACTTGCCAAGACAGAAAAAAAAAATAAATCACTTAAAATAATTTCGGAAGCTTATACGAATCACTCTTGTCTAACAAAACTGGGCAAAACCAGTGCAAAGTCTTGAATGTTCTGCAGTCAAAATCATTATGTGGCAGATGTACTCAGAAAACTGGATAAGCAAATAGCTTTGTGTTTTTTACCACCTACGTTTCAGAGTGCTAGGAAAAGTCTAGGTGTTAGTTGCAAGCTTATCATATGCAAAGAGAATGTAATACTGTCAATGCTACAAAAGGGCCTGTTTGTTTTGAGCTGGTTATCTGTACACTAAGGATTAGGAATTAGTTATTTTGGTAGGGCTTAAAGAAAACTGAGTGCTGCTCTGGAAAAGAAAGGTAAAGTTTAATTTAAAAACAAATATTGCTTATAGTATTAGAGGGATACTGTACACTAGAAATATGATGCCAGTACTCAAAATCAAAAAAGCATTGTGGCTGGTGCATGAGACTGGAAAGTCTCAGCTTTGGCAAGGTCTACCGCTTGCAGTGATGCCTCCAGGAGCACATCCATGCAAGCGTGCTGACTCGCGGTGGATCAGCTTTCAGAGTATGTCTCTAATGTGGTTTTCCTGCTACAGCTTCCTAGAACTCATGCAGGCTGGTGGGTTTGAAGGGTGAGGCAAAGCCATTTGGCTTGTCTGAGCAGACCTGTGTAAAAGCACCTGGAGATATTCAGGCACCTGAAGGAGAACTGGGTGAGGCATTGTACTTCAGAGAGTTACACAGGCGAGTGGTTGGCCACACAACAATGTTCTGTGTTCTCACGTTAACTACAGGAATTAAAAAGGACATCTGGGTTGCTTGATTCCTCCTATTATGTCCTATCTTGCCAATAATATTGGCTAGCTAAGCTCTTCTCAGAAGAAATAGCACTAGTTTCTTTAGCAGGATAGGGACAGACCCGAGGGAAACTGGGAAGTAACCTGTATGTCACTCTTACATATAGGGCCATATATTCTGAACTCCTGGCTCTTGGTCTTGCTGTGGTTTATATTAACCCATTTAATTTAATCCAGATGGGTCTCTATCTCTTTCTGTGAAATTCACTTGACCCTTCCTTGCTCACCTATATAAATTCCAATATAGATTTTTTGAGGGATATCATCTGAAATGTTTTATTCATGGTACAAAATCATACATTAGTATCACTGTGTCTGATCCTTTGAATAATGATTGCTTGAAAACATGCTTTTTATCTGATCAAATGCTTAGCAACTCCATATTGGATAAGGGTTATGGGCCATTAGCCACCAGATACAAGACATCCCTTAAAATGTAGGAGGATAGCCACTGTAGCTTCTTCAAATTTATCTTAAATTTCCTCTAATACTTCATTAACTGGATGAGGGTCACCTGCTGTGTTTAATGGCATTGTTCTGCATTGTTCCAATAGCCTGCATGGAATAAACACAAGATTTATCAATAATCTTAATTAGCAAGCAGTAATAAACTGACTTAGGGACACTGCAGTTCACCATATTTGCTTCTATGCCTCTGTAATTTTTCTGGAAACAATTATTCCAGTTGAGATATATGAAAGCAGATTTCAAAGCATGTGCTCAGCAAAGGGTCTGAAGGAGAAGCAAGGCTTTCAGATGAGCCAAGGACTATTTATATTGGACATAAAACTCCCATGAGGTCTTGCTGCCGTGGCCCCTCTTGCAGACAGAGGCTGTTTGGAATTCAGTCTCTTTGCCTTCACCACAAGTGCAGATGGTAATGTGTAGTATCAGCAGCTTCATTCTGCAGGGAAGGATTAATCAGATGCAGAAGTCACAGAGATTGGTGTCATTGGTATTTAACAAGACATGGATATTAGGGAGAAAAATAATGCACTTCTCTCACGGGTTGCTCTTTAGCTATAAAATTCCCAGCACTTTTTAAAAAGTTGGTGGTCATTACTAGCTTTTCAGAGCACCAAAAGAGAGATGCTTACTTCCATTCTGATAACATTACCACAACCTAAACATCCTGAAAAGAACAGAAATCCCCAAATGAACAAAATGTGCTGCATTGCCTGTAAGTCTTCTTTTCGAGAACCCTGTGACAATGAGCAAGCTCTTGGGACACTGAGGAATAGGAGAGAGGAATGAAATTGTAGAGCCACAGTGCAGTGGAGCTTGGGCAGGATGATAGTCCTGGGGTCACCACAGGGAGGGATCTGTGAAAAGAGGCAAGCTTGACTCATGATTTTGGAGACATTCAAGATGTTCAATGTAGCTTTAAGTCATGCCAATAGCCGTGGAAGTGAGGCCTGTTGTGCTGTTTGAGTAATCCTGACAGGGTAACTCCAGCTCTGAGAGCAACCCTATCCTGTTTTTGGACAAGACACTATATTCTCTGCTGCTCTTAGCCCACAGGTCTTGTGGACTGTATCCAGGGGCCTGGAGGGTTGCCCGAAAGGTCTTATCTAAGGTGATGCAGACCCCAAGACACTCAACATATGGGGCTGTGCCTTCCTCAGAGCTGTTTCTGGAGAAGACAACAGCCACTTTATATTTGCCTAGTCAATCTCTTTAAAAAGTAGTACTGATGACAGTGAAACAGTCAGGTTGTGAAAAATATACACCTGAAAATCCTATTTGACTGTAAAACTGCCCAGCATTATTTAAACTTTGTCATGTTTTTCTTTGTCATGCTCTCCTCATGCACCCGGTGACTTCTGCCTCCTTACTTGTAATTTTTTGAGAAATGATATTATATTAGCTAGTAAAAAATTATGCTTCTTCTATGGAACATGAGCTTATTTATTAGCTGCATAATAGCTAATCCATAGCTGCAGTTTCTAAGCACCTCCAGGGTTAGAATATCTGGCCCTCGCTGTTCCAGACCTACAAATGCACATACAGACACTCTTGCACGTACATGCACAAAAAACCCCACTGTGCACTGATTTACTGACTCGCTCTGAGAGACAATGCATTCAGTGGTTTTGGTTTCATGGTTTTCATCTCCTGGTGTTGGCAGGAAGTGCAGGGTGAAAGAAGCGTGGACGTGAGCACAGCATTTGGCGTCCTCTCTAACTGCCAGGATGTGACCTCCAGAATCCGCTGCTAAACAATGCCGAAATTACAGAAAAGGTAACTGGCTCTGCCGCTTCAGAACCAGCACAGGGTTTGTAAGACAAGCTTTAGTACCTGTGGAAAAAATACCTAGCAGAAGTACTTGGAGACACTGACAGCTTGTTTCTAGTCAGCATCCCACAGCAAAGAATTATTATGTCTTACGATTATTTTTTATTTACATGCGCATCAACCTGACAAAATGAGGTTTATGCTTTCTCCACTTTTTAGTTTCCAGCTGACTATCATTTTCTTTTAAGATTAAATAAGTAATTTATTGAACTGTACCATCAAGTATTTATTAGGAAATTGCTGGGTAATTTTAACTGTATCTTTTTTTAAAACATAAATCTGCATCCAAGGCCTCCAGTAACTTTGTGCGACTCTGCACCATTAATTTCTTCCAGAGTGACATTCTGATATGAGCTGAACAGATGGAATTGCAGGATTGTTCTAGCAAATTTATCATAAAAAATGCATCCGACACCTGTGTAATTTGCCTAATCATTTTCCTAATAAGCTCCCACCATTAATTATGCACGATTTCCACAATGCAATCAAGATAAAAGTAAATCTGATGACTTAATACCCTTCAAAATAATTGGTTCACCCAACACAAGGCCTCCTTTGCTTTCCATAGCCATTCCAGTTAATTAGAAAAAGGGTGCACCCTGTAGGAGTCAGCAGAATGGAGGCTGAGCGCATGGTGGGAGGCAGGCCTGCTGGTTTTTTGGGCAGGAGTCAAGGATATTAACTCATGAAAGAGAGGGAGGGCCCCCCTGCCTCTCNGGATGGAGGGGGAGCCGGGGAAGGGGGGCAGAAAGTATGGCTCAGGTATTCCACATAGGCCTCAGGCAGTGTGGAAAAACGTGATAATTTAAAGGTGCTGCAAATTTCCTACACCTCGTCTGGATGAGTGAAATTAACTAGCACTAAAAGCTGTCAAATTAAAGGTTGACTTCCAGATATTAGCACCTTAAATGTCACCGAATATTCTCTGTCTCTCCCCTCCCCACCCTCCCTCCTTTCTCTCCCTCGGCCTCTCTCTCCCCCGCCCCCACCATCCCTCCCCCATCTTTTTTTTTTTTTTTTTTTTTTTTTTTTTTTT
>VZTF01006716.1:1567244-1580990 GCA_013397755.1 Cnemophilus loriae | reverse complement strand
TTTTTTTTTTTTTTTTAAAGCTCCCAGTATTTCTGCTGATACCTAAATAGAGATTGCTGACTTTTTGGTATTTCTGAAAATGTCTGTCTTGTCTTAGCATCCTCAGCAAATAGGAGCTCAGCTCTAGCGAAATCTTGGCTCCAGGTCTGTATACTTATGGCAACTTCCTCTGTGAATAGTGAGCTCTGTTGTTAATTAATGCAAGCTGTGTTATCATTTCATCTACTGTTATTCCTTCTGTTAGGCAAATTTTCTATTTATTATAAGTATCACAGTAGCGTTTGTAGGCCTTAGTCAAGAACTTGGGCCTCATGGTATATGGAAATAATAATTATTAATAGTTTCCTTTTTTAGCTTGCTTTCTTAAAGAAACACAAATTATGCTGTCATGTTGTTTGTCTGGCGGCCTGCTCCAAATAACTTTGGAGTCTTTTAATTAATTTCAACCAAAGTTGAGATTACTGTGAGAGTTCTACCAATTTTGTGGAAACTGGCTACCAGCAAGGGGAAAAGGTGATGCAAATTAAGGCTCCTGCTGCAAGGAAGAGTGTGTGGTGAGCTCGTGTTATTTTCTTTCTGGGAGCAGACATGTGCTGGCTGGCCAAGCAGCATAAATATAGCTCTTGTGCTGCCTCTTCCCTGTTCAGTAATTAGGAAATCCAGGAGGGAAGTTCTGTGCTGTGTCCTCATTTTGAACAAGAATGAAGGAGTGGAGGGAGGTTGGAAGTAGCGTAGAGAAAGACTTGGATATATTGAGTGGGGATTTGGGAAACAGTCTTCATTAGCTCTGCTGCTCTCAGATTAACTAACTAGATTTATTTTTTTAGTGTACCTGGGAATGCAGATATTCACGAGGATTTTAATGGGAGTCTTCCTAAGGAGAGCTGAGAAAATCCTTGGGAAATTCTGGAAGGGATGACGATGATTTTCATGACTTGTGATGGTAGTTTCCCTTGCATGCAATGTACAAGTCGATCATTCAAACTGGTGCACGTTTGTGCACACTTAAACATGCACAATTGTGCACGTTTAAATTATCAGTCCTCTACTTTTATTCTGAGTTCATTTAATCATTTATAAAGTCACCTGAAATTTTGTTAAAGATAGATAATTTTTACAAGTTTGTAATAAAAATCACAAATGTTTAACTACGAGATTGCCGTGAATAAATGCACCTCAGACAAGAGTTAATAATTTTCTTCCCTCCTCTCCCCCGCCTTTTTTCTACCTTGGGGTCCCAGAGAAAACTCATTTTGGGTATCACAGTTGCTCTGTATTGACTGGATAACATATAATCAAAAAGAAAGAAATGCCTTTCTGGTTTGGATACCATTAGGGTTTGTTCCTTTTTTTGTTAATATTTTTTATTTTATTGAGCATTTTAATGTTAAACTAGTGTTCTGGCTGAACTCCAGCTTCTGGACAAATTCCAGCTTAAGTAATTACATCTTATGTAATGAATTTCCCTATCTGGCATTAATTGGAAGAGCTATTCTTCACTTCCTGTCCTAACATAATCTATAATGTTGCTGTGTGATACAGGTTACTTTGGTCAATCCTGGAAATTGCTGCATTTTAGTAGATAAATACATATGCACTGGGCAAGTTTCAGAAGAAGGCAGCCAGAGACCTGTCCCACGATCATCTTCTAAGATGCATCATCTATAAATCCTGAACGCTGCCCTCGTTCAGATAAAAGTGTTGCTACTCAAGCATCAAGAACCGCACTCTCCTCCAGTAGCTGGAAACCTTAACAAACAGAATATAAACTTTAATTCTACCAGTAGGTGTTAAGATGGTTTTTTTCAGCTGGAATGACAAAGATCCAGGGTTAAAGGTTCTGAATTTACTTCAGGGTGTCCCAGGGACTTTTTCCAGGTAAGGCCTGTCCATGCGCATGTGGTCATTCCTTTGTTCGTGTGGCTACAGAGGGAAGGAGGAAACCTTTGCACACAATAAATCAAGTGAGAATTCTTTACTACTGTTTTTGCAAAATTAAATTTCTCTAATCTCAAGTGCTATTTACAATATAAATTATCTCTATATATTCAGTCTGTTAGCAGCCAATATAATTAAAGCCAGAAAATCTGCGTCTATTATTGTTTACTGTTTATAGACCCTCATAAATTCTTGGGAGTTTTTTGGCCATTTTGGCTGCCTGGTCTGTGTCTGCCTTTCTCTCGTTCTAGGCTGAATTTCAATAAGCAGCCTTAACTGTTGAGAACATTTTCTTCAAATTCTGTTTGTTTTGCAAGGCAGGCTGAGACCTGCATAGAAGATAAATTTAAGAAAATGGGTTTAATAAAGCTATGAACAATTAAAATGTGCCACTGGGACCGCTTTCTTGGATACACAGAACATAAAGTAATGGTTTTTTTCAGCTTTCTCAAGGTTAGCATTGCTGTGGGGCAGAAGGCTGGTTTATGGCAACGTGGCTGATTATTTTGGATACCTACATGTTAAGTTCCACCAACATTTTGAAAACTCATATGACATAATTTGATGAGCATCTGATCTGTGTTTCATATGAGGAGCCATCAAGACTTACCTGACATTCTGCCATCACAGCAGTGTCCCTAGGAGCTAGAGACCTTTACTGCAAGTCCTGATATAAAGGTCATGGGGGAAGTGACTACAGTCCTACTGTCCCATGTCTTGTTGCTACACATGTGCACTTTTTTTCTGAGCCAAATTGGTGTACCTTCACATTTCAGCAATTGTGCCTTATTACACCAAGGTCTTGCTGCCTATCAAGAACATCTAGCACCAGGAATGTCTTTTCAGATGTAAAGTCTGGCTAATTCCCTTTTTTACCCTTCATCCGCACTGAATCTAGGGTACGGTGACGTGCGCTTCTTGTTAAAGAACTAGAAAATAGGGGTGGAAATGTTTCTGTGTGTTGTTACTGAAATGAGACTTTACTGACAGCTGACTGGATACTAGCACGCTTCCCACGACCATCCACGTAAGTTAGCTGCTAAGAAAATCTAAATTAAAATTTCATTATATGATAAAACAAACAAACACACACCAAATCCCTCCCCCCCCTTTATTTTTGTTTGTTCAGAAATCTTTGGAAAGTTGCCATTGAGCCTCGAGTACAGGTTGTTACAGGGTATTAAATATGTAATGAAAGAAGTCTTAAAATTTTGTTAAGTTAAACAATAAGACTGACCCTTAAAGAGAGGCTTAGCGTGGCTTTTTTGGAGGCAATGTGCACCCTGATGTATGGGCTGGCTGGCTGTAGATCAAAACTAGAGGTTTTATTGATTCAAGTCTTCCTACAGTGGGGATTAAAAAGGCATGTCTTATCTCACTATCTATTTGAAAGATATAGATTCCTGTTATTTGCTGAAGTAAGGGAATGCTGGCAGTATCAAGTTCTTTATGTGAGGACTGACATGACTAGATGCTCCTTTGAAGATTTAATTCACTATGTTGGAGGAAGAGTCCAGCCACTTTAGGAACAAAACTGCTCTACCTGGACAACCTTTCCCCAGCTGTGTGACTGCACTGGACTGGCTCTGAACCCTCCGAACTCTGTATGTGAGTAGGTTGGTTTTGGTTGGGTTGTTTGTTGCAGTTTGGCTTTGATTATTTTTTGGGGGGTTTTACTGTTGTTGTTGGGTTTGGTTGGTTTTTTTTTTTTTTTCCAACTACTGTCTTGGTTTTTTTGTTCACCTGCAAATAAAATTGAGTGCAAATTGGTTTTCAGTTATAGTCTTCACTTAAATCACTGCCATCATTGAGAAGACACCCAGAGACATACCTAGCCTGGAGCCTGGCCCTGTATCAGTGAAGCAGCAGGAAAACCGTGTGAAGTGTTAGTATGTCCCATATGAGAGAACTTAGAGGATGTCATGTGGAGCAGCTTCATTAATTTTTGGACCTTTTTCAACAAGGACCAACTCAGTTAGACCAAATTAACAAACAGCTACTTAGCAAAAGTAGCCCTTCATCCTTTCAAATCTGTCGTGGTTTTTTTTTTTTTTACGAAATTATTGGCACTGCACAAGTGTTGGACAAATAATGCGTGCATATAAATTACAGCCAGTGATTTTGTGATCAGTAGCATTAATTTCTCCAGAGAATAAACTTTAAATATTCTGAACAAGGTACATCCAAGCTCCCTTGCAGGGTTAAAGGCTTAGTAGGGGTTTCCATGAAGAATCCAGTGAGCAAGCAGGGTTGAGCACCACCCCACACAGAACAGAAGGCACAGAGGCCACGTGCTTGTCCCCCTCAGTACCTTGATCAATTCATGCAGATGGAAATCTCACATCAAATGTGACTGTTTCTAAGGCTTCCTACATGTCATTGTTCCTACCTCTAAAGCTGAGTGGAAAATAACAATTCTGTTTTTCTGAGAATTTACACTCCTTATTTTTTTTTTTTTTTTACATTTACACTGTACAAAACAAAATAAATATTCTTTGTTCAGCATGGCTGGGATGGAGGTTGAGAGCCTGGGACCTCTGAGTTGAGGAGCTGGCTAGGTTTCTGAGGATTCAGAGAAGATTTCTGGCAGTAAACCAAAGGGTGTCCAGTTAGAAACCAGTTGATAGGAGGAAGATTTCAAAACCAAAGTCCTGTTATGATCCTGCAGTTCTGACTGATTTTTTTAGCAGTAGCTTATTAAAGCACGACTTTGTCACACAAGAATGTTTAGATGTCAACAAGCAAAACTTTTTTTTAACCTTTGCTTGACTCTATATTAAGGTTAATGAGCATCAGACCAAGTAGTTAGCATCAAAACCTGATTGCCATGTTCTCAATAATGGAGTAATGTGTATCTGGATTTTTAAATATTTTGTTAACTATTGGATTTTACGAACTATTCATTTTGGTATTCCTGTTTCTCATTCATGATTCTCTTCTTTCTCATATGAAAACTCATACGTATCACAGGGTATTTTTTCTGCTTTCTTGCCTCTTTTTTTCCTCATTTACTTAAAAATTTATCCACTAATGGTTATAGTATAATATGTGCTTTTTAGTAATAAACTCTGAAACCAGAATAGTGTTGCAATCATTGTGCTTTCATGCTTTACTTTAGAGATTAAGGTCAAAGCCACAATGACATTCAGATTTGGAGTGGCCACCCTCTCTGCCCACACACAGATTGAACTCTGGAAAGGAGGACTTAGCACAGAAAAAGCACAGCCACACAGAAACAGGTTTTGACTTCTTTCTGAGTCCTGATTTCCCCATAAATAGAGATTATCTTGTTTTTTCCTGGTCCATTTCACACATGGTCCATAAGGGGGTGCTCTGAAAGACCGATAACATCTTTGTGTGGGCTATAAACACTGTAGATTATAGGCTGTGGGTTTATCTCCACAAAGCATAATCATGGCATGTTTTTACTAATCTCCCTATTTCAGAAAAGATGGTGGTCTTATTCAGTAGGATGGACTTTAATTCAGTTTCCTGGAGGACTTGAATTAAAGACTTGGTAACTCCTTCTGATTAGTAAATTTGTGGTCTTAATTTAGCAGCAGTACCTACGCTATGTTTTTGCCCATACTGAATTCTACTCAGTTAAGCAATGTCCAAAAGAATTAAACCAGAAGACAAATTCAGTGTAAACATTCATTTTGAGTTCTTATGATTAATGTGATTGATTTGTGAAAGGATGAAATTATATTGTAAAGTTAATCATTAGAGAAAATATATGCCTGAAGGATCTAAGCTTTATATATTGGGCTTTTCTTTTCACTGAGTCTATAGATTGACAAGCCATATTTCCCATTCAAAGAAATGTTAAGCGTGTTTACAGATTTCATGAAAGACTCTGAAGACAACATCGCTTTAACAACGTTTTCTGTCAAAGGCTACAATAATAACCTGATTTCTACTCTCAGTCATGCTGGAGTAACTGTCAGAAATGGTAGAGCACGTTGCTTAAATAGAGTAGAATTTGGCCTAGCCATCTTGTAATGCTGCCAAAAAATATAATTTTGGGGAGGTTTTCTTTATTTTGTTGGTTTGGTTTTACTCCTACAGGTAGAGGTGAAGCTGACATGTTGCTCAGACCTGCCAGTTCTCGTGGCACGTCCAGTGCAGCACACTCTGACACAAACAAGTCACTGCACGAGTGGAAACATCACAGGGAAAGGCGTTGATGTTTTTGGCACAGCGTCACGTTGCAGCAAACACATCGTGCCTCTGTGGTGTTGGTGAGTGTCCTCGTGGCACGGTGGTGTTTCCCCTTGTGCTGAGATGTTGTGGATCCCTCTGGAAGTGCACAGGGGAGATGGATCCTGACACAGGCACTCCATGTCTTGAAGTACTCATTGTGTGTTTTGCACAGTTCTGCTCTAGGTAAATTGTCTCATCCCTCATATCCCTCCAATAACAGAAAGCCATGGGACCCTTACACTGTATAACTAAAATATTCCTTTGTAGGTATGTACCTCTAAAACCAAATAATTACATGTTCAAGACCTAATTTAAATATTAGAGTTAGAAGTTCAGACTTTTGGAAATCTGGGGTTGTGGTGGTTAATGTTTCATTTGCTGTCCGTGAGAGACAATATCTTGGGATGTTACGTTTTGTTAACATATGTTAGCAAACTAAACTTCCTTGCTTGAGGCAACCCCAGGATCTGCTGGTAGTCCACAAGTTATTTAAGACTGTCTGTGACTTTGATGACATCCTTACTTCTCTTTGACTTTGTTGTGACTAAAGATCTGAAGCCTTCAGGAGTCATTAAGGAATCATATACTATTTGTCAGGTACTGAGTGGTAATCACATACAAGTTTTCTTAGCACTTCTGTGAGACAGGCTGTGTTGTATGACAAGCAGCGTATTATAAATTCCTTTCATGAACTTCTGGATCGCACCAGATCCGACACACGCAATTCTAAGACCGTCATCGTATTTTATACTGCATTAATTCAGTATTACTCATGGTTTGAGTTTCAGTAAGCAGAATTTGAGAAATAGAAACTAGTCCCAGCGTTAACTTTCTATATGAACTCTGTTTCTTTCTTCCATGTAGAATGGCAAGACAGTGTTTCATTTCTATTTACAAGTATGATGTAAAGATGAATTAATTATTTGGAAAATCCTTTGAGATTACTTAGTGTTTAAAAAATGAAAATTATTAATATTCGATTATTAAATTATTCTATTACAGTTGGTGATACTAATAGAGCATATCCTAAAGCAAACAAATGGCAGAGACTGATTAAAAATTCATGGACAATTTTAACTTTCAATTTTTCTGACCTCATAGTACACCTGTGCTCAATTATATCATCTCAGGTCTTTGATGTTTTCTGGTGTGTTACCTGTTTTGAGTAATAGGAAAATATTTTTATTTGTTATGCATAGTTTTTTATGCATGTTTTGCAATTTCTTGTTTTGAGCAGAAACAGAAATACCATGTTGAAGAGAAGAGTAATTTTCTAACATGCATTGCTTGGGTTTTGTTGTTGTGGCATATGTAACCATTAAAAGAAAAAATCAAACCTCAATTAAGATATCTCTGAGCTTTGAGTAATTAGATGAAATCTGTAACACTTTGGCACTAGGGATTATTGTTTGCTTGTGTGCTTCAAGCACAAGTTTGGATAAAGGAAATGAACTTTACTGGAGATAGCTTCAATTTGCTTAAAAGAAGGCACAATACAGATGCGTAGAATTGTGAAGTAATTTAGGCTGGGAAAAAAACCTTTAAGATCACGGAGCATTTCTTGTAGCACTCTCCATTCACTGCCAGGTAAATTCAGCTGTCTGGATAGCTCCATCTGGTGAGTCACAGCACACGGGAGAGCCCAGCTCTCCACTTACTCTTGTTAGTCAAGTCACCAGTTCACACTTCTGTTACATGGAGGTCTTATTCTAAAAGTGTCTATTACTTGGGAAGGCTGAACTGGTCTAACTGTTTAGCTTAAGTGCTTTTTCGTTTGGTAGGTTTTGGTTTTTGTTTATCCTTCTCCTTTCTCAGTAAGATGGAAAAAAATCAACACAAACACAAAGCAAAACAGAGAGGTTATCCTTATTATATCCCCAGATCAGAACAAATCAGAAATGTCAATATCTTGAAATATATAATCTGATCTTTGAGACCCCAGGGCTTCTCTATAGGCAGAACTTCTAAGTGCTGAT
Organism: Cnemophilus loriae; assembly: GCA_013397755.1. Classification (NCBI taxonomy): domain Eukaryota; kingdom Metazoa; phylum Chordata; class Aves; order Passeriformes; family Corvidae; genus Cnemophilus; species Cnemophilus loriae. The sequence goes on along the minus strand of VZTF01006716.1, from coordinate 1,572,873 downwards.
GCCACCCCAACCAATGAAGATGTTTATTGATTTAGATTTGTCAATGCTTAATTATGCACCATTACAGAAATATATGATGTCAATGAAAAAGAGAGATGTATGAATAAAAAATTCTTTGCAGCAGAACAACTGCATGCAGAGCAAAGCTTTTAGCTCTGGCTTTTAAAATTGAACAGATTTTTTTTTTTTTTTTCATATAAACAGTTTCACCTACAAGAAGGGTTTAAATTTTTGGGAGGAGGAAGAAATCACAAGTTAGGAGGACAACTTCTTGTTTTGTGTGTTCAGATGTCCTCTTGCCTACAAAGAAATACATACATGTCTCCTCTGTAAATACCATCACGTCCATGTGTAAGTATGATTACAGACCTGAAAGATATTTTAGACAAAGGAAAATGTAGTTAGAAAGAATTGATGCTGCAGTGACCTGGCTCCCATTAAGGTGACACAGGATTATTCTGGAAAGGAATGAATCCTGAAAGTATCCCAGGACTTACAAAAGGGCTGAAAACTTCCTTCACTGAGGATGTGGGCTGCAGACCTCCATTTCCCTGTGTTGCTTCTTTCTCTCTTGGTTTCTTTGGGGTTTTTTATTTTGTTTTTGTTTTTTGGTTTTTTTTTTTCCAGTGTGTAGAAGTTTCTTAACAACAAGGTGGAGCCCAAGCTGCAGTATCCAGATCTGGATACAAGCATCCTTAAATTTATTACATATGTATTATCTTCGGTTTTAATAATGGGGGAACAAGAACAAGGATATAAGTTGGAAAAACCCTGTGAGATCTCCAGTTAGTCAGTTAATATTGTTGAGTCATTTTTTCTAAGTCATTATGAATTCAGCGTGTGAAATCTTTGAAAATTATCTAATTGGAGAAGTTGTCTTGCATTTGACCATTCTCTTTTTGCAAGCCATTGATCTGCTGATATATTACAGTCAACCTGCTCAATGCACTGTTGAGATATTTTATTGTAATACATTAGCAGAGCAATGGTCATTGATTGATACCAGGAGAGCAAAGGAAGATTTCTTCTGTATGTATTGCTTAAAATAAAGTATACTAAAAGAAAAAAAAAAAAAAAAAGCTGAGTAATATTCTGTTCTCACTCCATTACAAATCCAATACCATTTCATTGACATCTGTGGGGTTTCTCCAGAGTTAAGGGGGCATGGCTGAGAACAGAAATGTTCTTGCATGCACCAGCATGCTGTCAATATGTTCAGGTGCTTTGTTTGTGTTTAGACGGAAATCAGATACACAGTTATAATTTGGGTCAAAATTAGCTATGTTAGTTTCCAGTCAGTTTGTATTTAAACATGTGCACGTATGTCTGTGTGTATGTGTGTCTTAGAATAATGAAGGGGTTGAATAAAGAATCTGGCTTAGTCGCATTCATTTCTTAAGCCAGCTTTTGCTGCTCTTCCTTTTTTTAAGGCTATTTTTACAAGGAACAGCTTTGTGTCGTGGAGAACCATTGCCATGCTAAATGTATCTCAGCCCTGATCTAACGGGAGCACTTCCACAGGAAGAAAAAAAAAAAAAAAAGCATTGTTTAGTCTTGAGGTCAATTGAATCTTTGGCCTCTCTGCCAAGTCTGTCAGCACTGGTGCCAGTTACTGAGCGCGGTGATTTTTATGATATCTGCGCTTGTCTCTCGGGGGTTGCGCCGCGGCCTTCGCGATCGTTTTATACAATCCACCACAGGGCAGAGCCTTTCTAATCCCTGCACAGGGGGACTGTCTTACCACTCGGATTAGTGAAAGTTCATGGTGCTGCAGTGCTGGTGGTGTGCATGCTTGAGATGTGCAGTTCAGGCTTTTTGCACGGAAATTAAATGTTTTGGCAAAAGGCGAGTTAAAGGAACGGCGGCATTAGAGCTCATGTAGCAAGAGCAGCAGCCCTTTGCAGCGTGGAGCCTGGCATGTGAGTGGCAGATATAAATTTTTCTGACTGATATGTTTGGGACTGTGTGTTGGAGCCTGGCATTCTGTCGGACTGAATGCACTGGAAACCACACACTTCGGTTTTTTGGTTGTCTTTTTTTTTTTTTTTTTGTATTTAGGAGTCTAAATGAGAAATGTAAAAATGATGAGGTATGTAACATCTTAAGTGACACTGAAATTCTAGGTTAGAATATGTAAATTGTAGATGAGTTACAAATTGCTTTAACTGATCCATTTAAAATAATGTTTTTGCTATAGCGTTTTGTTTAGGGTAATAATACAGAAATAATTTGCCTATCCATTTTAACTCTTATTTCTATTATGATTTTCCAATTCTTTCATCTTCTGGTATATGGGTGGTTTCACATTTTGGTTTTGTACTTTTTTTCTTGCTTTTAGACATTATTATGTATTAGAACCTCATGGCTGTGTTTGGGTTTTCAGGACTTAAGAAGAATGAACTATATTAAAAATTCTCCACTGTAGTTCAAAAGAGGCTCAAAGGAAACATTTTTATCCACGTTACCATTCCTCCTGAACAATTTGTTACCTCTATTTATATTCACAATTTACACCATACATTTTCAAAAGCAAGTATGGCCTTTACTCAGTATTCCTGCAAAAAGGCATTTTTCATATGACTTCACAGCCTGTATAAAATTTCTTATAAGGATCTGGAGTAGCAGTAGTATCCAATCTTGCTTTCACCTCTGACTTTGCAATGATCTTGTGTTTAAATAGCTAAATATAAAAAGAGATCTAAAAACACTTGACAAATTTATCTAGAATCAAAAATTCTCTGGTTTTGGAGGGGCAAAATTTGGGAATTTCAGCTGAAAAACAATATATCCTAATTAGATCCGCATAGTCTCTAGAAGAATTGTAGCTCTGATTCATTTTACCCCAATTTTGAAGTTTTACCTTCTGCTGTTTGTGTTCACAGGGCTACATTTCATATGGTGTATGATGATGCCTCTTCTTGGGAAGAGGAGCATTAACAGTGAAGAGCTTGGAAGGTACAACACAGATGGAGAACAGCTTAGAGAGAAGCTCCAATGTTGTCCAGTGTATAATGAATAATGAGTTGCATCATATTAAAATATAGATTTAGGTATGCTTATGTGTGTATATATATGTAGTGCTATTATTTTCTAATTTAAACCCAATTATTTTCTCATTTTAAAAAGTGGTTTCTGCATGGAGAAAATTGCTTAGCTTGGAATCATATTTTGGCCCTGTCCATTCCTGAACAGAGCTGAAATCTGTGCTCTTAGACCTTTACTTGTGACATTACATTGCACATCGCTTCGGTGCTTGGGAAGATGTTTGTCGGGTAGGATTCTTTTGAGCAAGCTTCTTTCCTTGCTAGTTCATGCTAAATTGGTTTCCATTTTAGCAATATGGAATTGTCTTAGTTCTTGGAAACATCCTTCGCTGAGTTCTCCATCACTGTCTTCACTATGATGGTAGTTTTATTTATACAGCTGCTGAAATGCTCACTGTGAAGTATTACACTATATTAAGGTCTCGTGCTTTTTTACTCCACTTCAGACTCTGTTCCAGTTTGCTGAAAAGTTATTCTGTGGTTCATAATCCTTTAAGTAAATGTAGTCTTGTTTTTGAGCTAATTTTGGCTGGTTTGAGGAAGGCAGAAATATTTTTCTTATTAATATATTAATTGAATGGATTTAATTCTTCTTTGTTCAGAGCATAGTTGTAAATGACATCAATTTTAAGACTGTGTTTCCTACTCAAAATTGCCCAGAAAATATTATCTATTTACAGATTCTTGCCTCTGGACTGCCATTACACACCTAAAGTATTATTTCTGAATGTATTTTTCAAGCTGATGGGGTCATTTTCTTCTCATGAATTTAATCCTCTGTGTGATGCATTTACTATTCTAGAGTGACTGAATGAAGAAAATACTCTGACTTTCTTTTTTCTTTTTTCTTTTTTTTTTTTTTTAGAAAAAGGTAAGTAGAAGCTCAGGTAATTTAATTAGGATACATTAACCTTTTTTTCCCCCTCAATTATCTAGCCACTCTCATATTCTGGCAATGCTCACAAACACCAGATTAAAAAAAAAACCAACTTATTTCCTTCTAACTGAGGGATCATGACCTAAATTGCTGAATGCTAGACTTTTTTTGCTGCTTACAGCAAATGTTTACATTTAATTTTCTTTCACCACGTTGATACCACAGAATAATGCATGGAATACTGCTTCTGAAGGATTCAGTGAGATCCCAGTACAGGTACTGTTGCTGTGCTGAATGAAGCTCTGGCTGCTTTAAGCAGTCAAAAATTGCATTGATGTAGTGGTACCCGTTTGTCCATTTCCATTTGTTAAATACATATTAGTGGCAGGCAGCTGTCCTGAGACTCTAGGGCAGGGCTGGTTTTGTACATACACTGTTGCACAGGAGCTATTTGCCATGGTAAATACTTCAGATGTGAATATGCATGATTGTCTGTCAATTTTAGCAAGTTCCCCACGTTTCTGCCATTACTGTTCACAGGGAAATGAATAATAAAAAAGAATAAGAACAGCATCCGACTTCAAAGTTGGTGTAATCCCTTGCTATTTGCACAGCTGCAATCATGAGACATTCATATTTTTGTTGTGAATATTTGAATCTGAATATCAAAGTGAAACTTAGAGAATGCCACCCTGTTGACCAACATAATAGAAAATATTAGTACAAATCTCTCAAAGCCTAATTCTTGGGCAGACGTGAATAATGTCTTATTGAAAGCAAATCTTGTTCAAAGCTACAATGATTTCTGAAATGTATAGAGCAATCAAATCAAGGGAGTCAAGCCTGAATACACAGATAGAAATTTGACCCATAATGCAAAGAATTCTTTTATTAGTAATTCTTAAAATGGAAAGTAATTTCCAAGCGTCTTCATTGTAGTAACATGCTCAGGTCCCAGGACTGGGTATATGTGTTTCTTTCCTAATCAAACAGGGAAATATCCAAGCTTTTATTACCATCCATTGTAAAAACAATGGTGTTGAAATAACTGCCTTGATGTAAAATCCCCATGGAGGAAAACTACAAGTAATTTTGCAAAGCACAAGGGTTCCAACCAGCCTAATATACTTTACCCGCAGTCTGCTTTCACTGACTGCCTACACTAAGGTTAAAAATACACTCATCAAAAAGTCCCAGAAAAACTCTATTCCCTGATTTATTTTTGTATTTGCCAACAACAAATTGGCACTGATTAAAGCATTATTTTCTGTTTGGAAAATACAACCAGAGAAACAGCGAAACCGGAAAAGTCATCTTTGACTCAAAATGTCAGATAAAACCAACATTTCACTCACCAAATATGTGTAGCAATAGTGCTTCAGTGTTTCAAGTAGAGATGAAATAGAAATAAGCCACTGACTGAAGGAAATCAAGAAGGATAACCAACTATGTAGGTCGTGGCCAAACCCGTGACAGCCGCCCACTGACCCTGCCCTGCTACAGCTGGGCAGAGGAGAGAAAAGAAAATTCAACGAAGGGTTCATGAGTTGAGATAAGGACCAGGAGAAAACACTCTAAGGGCAAAACAGGCTCAACTTAGAAGTACAAAGTGAGTTTATTACTAACAAATTCAGAAGAGGATAATGAGAAGTAAAATATTTTTTCCCCCAGTTCCTCCCTCCTTCCCACCAACAGCGCAGGGAGACAG
>VZTF01006716.1:1502582-1567024 GCA_013397755.1 Cnemophilus loriae | reverse complement strand
TGGATCCCCACGGGCTGCAGGGGCACAGCTGCTTCACCATGGTCACCACCACAGCCTGCAGAGGAATCTGGGCTCTGGCACCTGGAGCACCTCCTCCCCCTCCTTCTGCACTGACCTTGGTGTCTCCATGCTGTTTCCCTCACATGTTCTCACCTCCTCCTCTTCTCTGTCTAGGAATTAAAGCTGCACCACTTTGTTTTGATTTTCTTCTAAATCTTTTATCAGAGAGGTGTTACTACCCTCTCTAATTGGCCCAGCCTTGGCCAGCAGTATGTCCATCCTCAGAGCCATCAGAGATGGGCTCTGCTGGACATGGTGGAAGCTTCCAGCAGCTTCTCATAGGAGCCACCTCTGTGGCCCCCCCGCTACCAAAAACCAGGCCGTGCAAAAATAACATGATGATATATAAAAAGCTTGAAAATAAAAAGGCAAAAGTAAACTAGAATAATAATTTTTAAACCGCTAAAATTTAGGATTCATCCTAAAGTTTGTTTTTTCAAATTCATTTACCATAGTTTTTTACCAAAATTAAAAAAAAAAAAACATTTCTTTGGAATCTTAATATGAAAACTTCATAAACAAAATGAAGAGGTAGGAGATTAAAACGTTAAAGGGAGAATCCAGGATATTCTTGCATGGCTAGATTCCAGAGGGCAAGAGCTGTTCAATCTCTGCCGCATTGGCACCATTCTTCATAGATGAGGTCCTAAATCTGGAAGGATCAGAAGAATTTCCAGTATCTCAATGCATTTTGCTAACACTATTCATCATATCTTGTAAATTTTACTTTCTTAACTGGAAACTATAGCAATTAAAAAGATACCTGGCATAATTAGAGGAAATGATTCAAGAAACAAAACCTAATGACAATGGTGTTGCCAAAGTGGCCGTAACATATGGCTAAAATAAATTAAAATCTACAGATTGATCATTGTCTGTCTGTATCCCACCCAATGCTAACAGAACCAAAAACCCCATGTATTTCAACCTACAATTTATAAGCGCTCCCTGGCAAAAATCAATATGAAGCTTTAGTGGGCAGAATGTGTGTAACAGTAACAAGTAGAAAGGTTAGTGTAGAAGTTAATGGTTCTATCAAGAATAAAACAGAGCTAAAGTCTGAAGAAAAGCTCTCCCACAAGTGCTTCATTAACCTTGGAGAACTCCAGCATATCTTCAAAGTAAAGATTACAACAAACCTGACTCAGTCACCAGTAGCACTTGTTAGCTCTTGGCTTCGGAAATCAACAGCTTTCTCATTTGCATTATGAAACTATCACAAAGCTTTCATTGCACTAAGATGTCTGACCCTGTAAACTAACTAGATTAGTTAATCCAAGATCACATGGGGCAGTGGGAATGATGGTGAATACCTTACCTAAGCACAGCCCTGTGCGCCCCCAAGTAGCTGGGGGTTTCATACCAAAATGATCAATAGTAGACAACGTCCATAGTTAATTGGCATCACGATGCCAGGGAGCTGGCACTGCACTGACAGGGCTGGAGGTAATTTTGATTAACTCACCTAGCAGTAATCGCACCCTTCCTAAAGCAGCTGAGATGTATCAGTGTTTTTCTCCCAGCTGAAACCAGGACAATCTCCATCTGCTTTTTCCTCAGCATTAACCATGGCTGACAACAGTAGGTCTTGGTCCTCTTCTTCCTAGAGCTCTCCCACATCTCCTCCTAGACTTTCACTTCCCACCGAGTTTTCCTGGGACAAATATTTGCAATACCTCCCAGGATTGCTGAAACAGTCTGGATAAACAGAAAACATGCAATTGTTCAAACCTGTAATTCGTGCCTCTGATTTTTCTGTTGCTATCCTGTGGAAATGAACGGGGAGATAGGAACTATGTAAGCTACTCCTCTGTCCAAAATAACCAAAAATTTGGAGAGGTTAGTAATAAACTACCACATGAAGCATTAGTTAGCAGTTCAGTATAAAGAATACATTGCCATATTGTACATTAGATCTTAGAAAAGGCCACCACAAATTATACCTTTTGAAAGTGCAACCAATGGAGTCCTATTTAAAGAGTAAGTACAGAAAATTTCTTTTGGGATAAGTTTTTATTTTATTTATATATGTTTATGAATACACACAAGTATTTATCTGTGATGTTTTGCAACTTCTATCCATGAAAAAACATCATTATATTATAGCAGTATGGTTTAATATTCTGCATAATTGAATATGTTCCAATTTATCTTTCAATATGAGATTGCTATGTTGGTCCCCCCTCACAGATTCCTAGTTACAGTACCTCATATTCACTCTTCTTGCTAGATTTTAGGCTCTGTATCTGGCATTCAGTATGAAATTAAATGACAAAATGAAATAAATATAAAGAAAATACTTTTGGAGGAAAAATTACCATGTAAGTTAAAATATAATTTCATGTGGGGAAATTCAGGCAGGAAATTTCAATGGAAAATGCATGAAAAATCCTGGACTAGAGTTTCCACTTTACATAGACTCTCTTGAAAATTGTGGTGATACTTTGGATTATGTTTTTGCAGCCCATCCTAAGATGCTGCTGCAATTTCTCTGAATTAAGGAACCCTCCAAAGTCAGTGCTCTTAGTTTCAAGTCTCACATCAAATTATAATGACACAGGTATACATAAAATCAAAATCACTTTTGTTATGGCAATCAAGAATCTCCTGACGTACAAAGTCAGTTTTGGACTAGACTTTGGAAAGAACTTTTCTAGGTAAACTGTTTCCAAGATGAAATGATGGGGAGTTCACGCTTTCAAATATTACTTTTTCCCGCTTTCCTGTGTAATCGAAAAACAATTTGGCTAAAGTATTGCTGTAGATGCAAAACCAAAAATCAATTTGCTATGAAAGAACAAAGGGAAACTTGGTAACTGTCAGCTGTATTATCTTATAATGACCCAAAGATAAAAATGATGGCAGCCAAAGGGACAGTTGGGACCAAGAACCATTAGCTACACGTTGACAATTCAAATGCGTTTGCACCGTAGCCAGTTTGTTTCAGTCTCCAGTCTGTCTACTATTTCTTTTTCCCATTTTATTCCTCCCATCTTCCCCTACCTACTGCTGTAAGTTGTCTTCCAGCAAGTTTTAGGGTGGAAGTTTAAATGAGCATCTGCCACAGCACCAATGCCAATGTCAGCTGGCCACCAACCAGCGAGGCTACTCTTGCATGGCATGCCTGGTTCCCCTTCGGAGACTGTGCTTAACCTTCATGACATACTCAGATTCCACCAGCTTGGTGCCTCAAATCCCACGTTCCTGCTTCTCTCCAAATTTTCCAGTTGGTAACGTACCCTGATGGGGAGACTCACACCCTTGCCCTTCATCACCCGTCATGTTTCTTTGCAAGTCAAAACAAAGAGGTATTGTTTTCTTTCACTTTTGTTTTGTTTTTGTTATTATTAAAAAAAAAAAAAAGGAAGAAAAGAAAAGAAGAAAAAAAGAAAAAGAGAGATGGGAGGGGTATTCAGTTCATAATTAGGGGAGGAGTCGTTTTTGGACTCAATCCCCAACACAAAATCTGTCATAAATGGATTCTGCCAAATTGCTGAACAGAGTGCAAATTTGTAATGTGCCAGTTTTTTAATAGGTTTACTTCTTTGGGCTCTTTCTGCAAGTCCAGCCCTTGTTGTCATTTCACTGACACTGTCCTTGAAAATCTTGTTCTGCAACCTCCTTTTCAAACTACGTGGTACACATGCTTAAGCCTTCCCAGCTGTGACAGCCCAAGACAAAAAAGTCAGCCTAGGTTTTGGCACACCTAAGGTCTTCTTCAAGTAATCTCATTTGTGCTTGTCCTAGAACTGTTCTGATTAGGCAGTGTCCTTATCTCATAGCCACAGCCGAGGATGGCATTGTGGCTTCCCAAAGCACGGTTGCTACACTGGCTAGAGGGACATCCAGATCTTAGTTACAGCAGACCCCATCTTTGGAGTCAACTTGGGTGAAAAAAATTGCCAAAGCCCTTCATCTGTTTTATTTGCCTTGCTTGAATGATGGGTTAAACAGGCCTGCTTAAGAGCACAATAGCTCCAGCCATTTGAAATGCTAATTTTCATCTTGGCCACAATATGTTGTGGCATATCAACCCCTGTTATACCTTGTTGGCTGTAAAGATAATGAGATTCTCTTAAAAGAGCAGCAGAAAATCCATGACGTTCAGGATTCAGATTCCTCTCAAATCTAGCTCCTGCATGCAAGGACTGAGAGCAACTTCACATGTAAGAAAACATCGTTTTGCTTTAGAGCATATTTATAGTTAAAACAGTAGCAGCTCTGACGAGCCCTTCTTCACACAGGGTAGAGACAACTGGTAAACACTGAAATTTGTTCCTGTCTTACAAGGCTTGTTGAACCTTCTAAATGCTTTCCTTGGAACTGGATCTAGTGATCCAGCTATGTACAGTCTTGCTGTATTTCCAGTTTATCTGAACGCACGAAGATAGCACACAAGCACCTTTGCACAAGGCCAGTCAAACAACAAAAACAAACATGTTGTTCATCCAGATTGTCTGCTGTTGACCCAATCTGTGCTTTGTACTTTCCAGGCTGTAGTGTAAATGTTTCCAGGGACAGATGTTGTGAGAGAGCTCCGAAAACATCTGATGCTACTTCCAATCACTTCCAGTGATACTTTTCAGAACAGAGTTTATCGCATATATTTGTTTTGGTTCATATTATATTTACATAATATACTGACCTATGCTTCAGAAATCTCCTTCTTTATAAATAAACAGTTATAAGCTGATACTAGAACCACGGTGAAGAGGCATACAGCAGAAAAAAATAGTCCTAGATTTTTGTATTGCTGTCTGAGTCTGCAGAAATGTTGGTGACTTTTAAGATTTTAAGATTTTTAAGATTTTAAAACATTTGCAATAGAAGTGAGGGAGAAGGAAGAAACATATCAGTGTAGAACACCAAATACAAACTTTTAAGGTTTATTTCCCCATTTTTAGACTTTAAGCAGATTGGAAGTAAGAGGCAGCTTCTGACTTAAATTTCAGATCTGAGTAGGTGGGTACCATTCATATCTTTCATCATCTCAGATAGGTGAGTATCATTCATTCCAATGGATCACTTCAAGTTTTGAGATTGCAGGAAGACTTGAGAACTATCCATGTGGATTTGGCATTAAAAAGAAGCAAAGACTTTTGAAGCCTTCTTCATCTATAAGAAGTTTCAGATTTTCTTTTTTTTTTTTGTCAAGAAGTAGAATATTTCTAAATGTAATACTTTTTTAAAAAAATTGTAAAAAAAAATTTAAAATAAAAATATTGATGGTTAGAAAAATGTTTTAAAGAGAACTGCAGAAAAGACTTTTCAAATGTGTTGTCTGTCACAAGATTGTGCCAGATCTCCCAAAGAAATGCAAATCATGGTCATAATTTTTTTTTGAGGAAAGTTATGTCTATGTTGGAGGTGAAGTCATTGATACACAAGAGGTTTTTTAAAGTTCTTTCTCAAATGGCCCCTTCCTGGTTGCCTACAGTACAATACTCTAAAAAGCTTCAAGTTTCCTCCCATTAATAATATCAGATAATATTCCATTTGGAGTCTACATTAATCCGAAGAAAATTAAAAGGAATTGACATATTCACAGAAGAAATTGTAGTCGTGTCCCAGTACCAACATTTAAAGATACAACTTGATAGCTGAAGCTTGTATTTTAATGTTCAAGTAGTTATCTGTGTTTAGGCCCATGCTCCTGAATGAAGAGGAGGCAATGAATCTAGGAAAATATTTTAATAGTTCTCTTTGAAGCTCTCAACACCCTGCATCTGATTGCTGGTGAGATGTTTAGTGTGTTACCAAGCTGAGTTTGTGATTACAATCATTTTAGCAGGCGGAGTCTCTGTGCTTTTGATAACTCTGCTGTGGATGGAGAGCTGTCACTGGAAAGATGCAGGAATTTCTGTTTCTTTGAGCCGAGATAATGGGCATCATGCCCATTTATCAGGCAATGCTTGCTGCTGACTTCCGTGCCTAAAGATGGAAACATATACGTGTTATGTAGACATGTGTAATTTTTCATCTTTTTGGGTTTTTTCATACTTTTCCCCCTTAAACTGTGATTTTCCTGTTGTTTCCATGAAGGAAAAGATCTGTGGACTCATGGAGCACTGGCTTGGGGAAGAAGGGTAAGGCAATCAACGTGGCCAACAGCTGTGCAGTTTATCTGCCAGGGGCCCATTCAAGTTCACTGCAGTTTGTTATTAAAAGCTTTCACTTGTGACTTAGACCTGCCCAGTCTGACAGCAGGACATTGCTGTAGCAAAAGGTATTAGGATATAAAGACTTAAAATTGTGCAGCTTTCCTTGGAAAAGTGACTCCTGAAAGGCTTCTTTGATGCAACAGATCAAATTAGTACGTTTTAGGAAGAAATTTTTTACTCTGGGGGTGGTGAGATACTGGAACAGGTTGCCCAGAGAAGCTGTGGGTGCCACATCTCTGGAAGTGTTTAGGGCCAGGTTGGATGGGGCTCTGAGCAGCCTGGTCTGGTGGGAGGTGTGTCTGCCCATGGCAGGGGGGTTGGGGACTAGATGGTTTTTAAGGTCCATTCCAACTCCTTAACATTCTATGTTTCTATGGTTATGTAGTGTCTCCAGAAGTATTAATTTTAGTAGTGGGTACAAACTGTACCTCGGAGCACTTTTGAATGAGGAATTTACTATTTGTGTTTCAATAAGGAAGGAGGCTTTTTTTTTTTTTCAACAGTATTTAAACTTTTAAAAAAGCTGGAGAATTTAGTAAGAACCATGCCTCTCAGATATCAGGAGAAGTTTCTGGAGCTGATGGTGGAAGAAATGGGGATTAATGTGAGAGATGTCTTTCTTTATTTTATTTTTCTCTCCAATGCTGTGTCCTAGGAAACCCCTAACCCAGCCTCTTACCTTCACTTCTGGGCTTCACAGTATATGCTCGTCATCACAATCCAGTGATTTCCTTAAAATATTGATTGTTCTCTGTTTGTATAACTATAGCAGAGAGTTCAGGTTTTTGTTTTATATTTTTTTAGTTCTTTTTTTTTCCTTTTCTGATTGATGATGTCTCCACAGGAAACTTTAAGAAGTTTTTGCTCTGTGCTATCTCACGGTGAGTTGAAAAAGAAATTTCAATATTGGCTTTTCTTCATCTTAACTGTTTATGTATTTATGGACATATTTGAATGTGCACCTTAGAAGCTTTGTGTCAATCTGGAGCACTGTGAGGGAGCCAGGATGAACTGACCTGTTAGGCTGGGCTTACAGAAGCCTTGCACTGGCAGACCACTGCAAGCAGCTGGGTAGTGTGCCTTAGTTTTCCTTTTACCTTCTGGCCTCCAGGTTCACATCATTGCTTGGACCTCCCTTCCATTTCTCTGCCTACATCCAGCACAATTTCCCATTGTTTCCTTGCCCTGGTGTACTGATGCATTTGCCAGCATTCTCTGTCTTGTTCTGATGTCATCCTCTCTTCCTACTCTGGTTATTCTTTAAGAGAATTTTTTTTAGGAATTGTGAGTTTGGCCATGAATTTTCAAGAGCCAAGAGAGGCTGTCCTGTCCTCCAAATACGTTTCACTCTCAGAAGGGCTGATTCCTTGCACAGTTATGAGCAGGATTAAATCTGCAACTTCTACCTTAAAAAAAAAAAAAAAAAAATCCCTGTATTAACCCTTTCTCAGTATTTTGTGAGAGCAGAGTCAACAGTCACGGCAGGCAGAGGGTTTCTACACCGTAATTCAATGAGAAACTTCAGAAGATTCTTCCCAGAATGTCCACCCAAATGTCAGTAAACCAGGAGCTAATACAATCATGAATGGTAGGAAATTAGTCATTTGTAGCAGACCTGCACATTTATCATTAAATCTCTCTGATTCTACCACCGACCTTTCAAAATCAATAAACCAGGCCGCCTGAAACAAGGAAGTTTCCTGTAAAAGAAAGAAAATGGGCCTTGTTTGGACCTTCTGTCTGCTACTTTTTTTTGTGAACCGGTAAGTCACATTTCTAGCTCTCCTTTATCAAGCCCCAAGTGCTCAAAATGCGTTACTCACTAATGAAAGATGATTTTCTTCTTAATTCGTTATCTGATTTCTGGAGTTTATGAATTGTATAGAAGGAAATGCTGAAACATATTTTTAAGGAGACATTCTTTGTTCTTCCTGGCAACTGAGTTACAAATTTGAGTCAAACTCAGTGTGAAATCAATTGTAGATCTAACTAGATTTTTTTTAATGGATTTGAATGCTAAAGTCTTAATGGAAGGTAAGTTATTTCTTATTTTGTTTTGGTGAATAAAACAGGGTGTGTGTTCCTTGCTGGTATAAGTAAATCAAATATTAAAAGTAGTAAACTTAATCAAAATTAACTTTAATTAATCAAAAAAGAATATTCCAGATAAAGGTACTGTTGAAACTATTTGTAATCTATTTCTGTGTTTATTACCTCAAGAATATTATTGACGAGCTTGAAGCATTTATTTCCTGAGCATTGCAGTTTGGCAGTGCGTCATCCTTATTTCTTCAATATGTAAAGTGTAAATGAATAAATCTCTGTATACAAATGCTGAATATTACCTTTCATTTTATGCATATACAAATTATTTTTATGTAGTTCTTTTTATGTGTCAGTATGCATTGGCATGTTTTCTCTTTTTTTTTCCCCATAAAAAGGTATAATCAGAATCTATTTGGCTACCAAAAGCAAAAGAGATGAACTTGATGAAAGTAGTTTTGTTTCTCAGGTCTGTCTGTCTCTAACACATGTCCTCAAACAAAAGTTTCTAAGCTAGAATTACTTAAATTTTAATTTGAGTATTTTTAAGTTCCTTAGAAAATTAATCACATGTCTAAAGATCAGGTCTGACTTTGATAGCCCCCTGGATTCTTAGGACACGCAATGTCAAAATATCCACACTGTGCACACATATCCAGTATAAACTAGGGATCTGTGAGTGACAGTGACATAATGTGTATAATACATGGAATGGAATGGAAATATCACTTAGTAATGTACACACTGACTTCAAACTTCCACAAAAATAGCTTCAGGAAGCCTGGTGTTTGAAAACACAATACATTTAACCGAATGTCATTGAGTAATAAGGCAGAGGGACAAATTTCAACATCTACGCTAACACAAAGTCAATAAATGCATGTGCAGTCCAAAGATGTGACAGACACATATATTGTACAAAAAGGATTTCTCGGACAGATTCTGTCAATATAAATATATTCTGTCGACATACATGTGCCTTGTCATGCTGCCTTGTCATAATTGCAGTCTCAAGAGCTTTAATTATCTCTTTAAACCATCGGTATTTACATTTGGTTTGTCTCATGGTCCTTCATTGCTAATGTGTCACAATCTTTTTTTTTCCCATGTGGGGGTGACAACTGGTCACTCTTCATTAATAAAATGACAAGTCTCTTATCCATGTTGTAGTCACAATAGGCTTTAGGAAGTTAAACTTCAAGAGATTAAATTCCCTCTGTGGTTATCCTGCAGAACACGCACTTCAACAGGAAATGCTTACACATCCTTGTTTTTCTTCTGCCAAGACTAAATTCTATTTTCCAAGACTAAGTAAAGTTGAGATGTAAACAAGAATATGAATTCTGTAGTGAAACAGTGACATGTATTGTCACTTTTCTAAACTGTACACTAAGAAGGAAAAATATATTCCTGTGAACATTATTGGTCGCATAACTAAGAGGATAAATATATAAAGTCTTCTAAGGTTGTATTTTAGATACTCCTCATGAAATCCAGCATTAGCCCTAGACTTCACAAAATCCCAGAATAATTGAGGTTTTTAAGGACTCTGGAGATCTTCCTTTCCAACCTCGTTGCTCAGCCTACAGGAGGCTGCCCCAGAGTGTGTCTAGACAGTTTTTGAGTAGTGCCAGGGATGGAAATACAATTTGATCAGACTTGTGTTCATATGTGAAGGTTGCTCTCTTGTTCTTTCCATTAAAATTGGAGAGTGTTAAAGATAGGTAGCACTTAGGCATGAGGAGCTTTTACAACAGCATGAGTGAAATAAATCTGAATGTAGTGTTAATTTAGGGTTCCGTGTTTTCTTTCTCATTAATGTATTTCTTTTCCTTTCTTGGGTGAAACAACAGAATTTTCTGTATGACGAACCACGAATTGCTGGTGCTGGTTTACCTGGAGACTGTGATTCTGGAGACCTGCCTTAACATCTGGTGAGAGTGACAGCAATGATGGTGCCTCTGTCTAAGGACACCAATCAGTGATGGTGTCTCTCCATGTAAAATTGTATGCTGCCCTAAACAAGGAATATAATCCACACAGTATTATCCAAAGCCTTTTTCCAACAGGCAGAAAGACTGTCCGAGTCTGTTAATTTTTAACAGGAATCATAGAAACTGTCGTTTCAGGAGGTGGCATTTCCAAAATGTGGGAACACAGACCAGAGTTCCTTGTTAAGCCTGGAACATGAGAGTGCTTAAGCCCAAGTGGCTTTGTCAAACAAGCGACAAAAGTCCTGCTTGTGTGCCCTCGTCAGGCTTAGCTTCATTTCAGCCAACCAGAACGAGAGACAGAGTGGAGGTGTGACACTGGAAAGTCCAACCTGCTTGCAGGGCTGGTTTGGGTTTGCCTACAGCAGACTGCAGTCACTGCAAAGTAGGCGTTGCCCAAGGCGATGAAGCGCTCCTGCAAATTTTATTATTCTTTAATGGCTTTTGTCAGGAAGGGAGTGTTTAGGCCTAAAAAGAGGATAAGTGTGGAAGAAAAGCACCACCTCTGTCCAATGGGACCACTTAGAATGAGGATTAGTCATAAAACTTAACAAATGCTGGAGACATTTACAACTCTCTTCTAACGTAATGGCACCTATACCAAATACTTATATTAAATTGCAAATTTTATGTTCCATAATGCTATGCACAATAAATTAGTAAAGCCTGCATCAATCTCGATGTGAATATGAAGACAAACCCGAAAAATCATGTTTATTGTTAAGGATAAATAAAGTAAAACACTTTATTGCTCAGTGACAAAAGATTATAAAATACCTTGCAAAAATGAAACACATGCTATAATCCATAAGAACAAAAGGATTGTCTGATTATAGAAAAGACCTAAAATTCAGGAGAGAAGGAAAAGATGAGGTTTAATGCTACTATTTGGTATAAATTTTAACTTATTCCAGTGAGAATGAAATAAAAAACTTTGAGGAAATCGATTCCTAGAATAAAAAAAAGAAAGTGTCTTTTGAGGGTTAGTACTGTTATAGTGAAAATTGGTGGCTTATTTCATACAAAAATGTAGCAGTTGGTTTCTGTATGCATTCACGGTTGTTTTCACAAATTTTGGGATAACAAATACTACTTTCTCATCTCAGATTTGACTTAAGTCATGACTGGTAACCAACCTTTACTGCTGGAAGAAATTAAATATAATTACATAAAGTTTGTCATCTTGATTGATCACAAGATGTTGTGCAAAATGTAGGAAAACAATAATTTAGATTTGGCTGTGCTGCCTTCAGGCAGTGTGGTAATGCAAGAGAGTGTGTGGAGTGAAGATATATCTATATATATGTATCTATATGTATTTTTTTTAACTACAGGGGGGAAAAAAGTCAGATTCTAAATCCCTAAAACTGGTTGTTGAATTCTTACAACACGAATAGAAGACATCTGGATATCCCTTTTTTTCTCTGAGCAGTTTCTAATGCCACAGATGTGAGTAAATATTGCTATAATTAATTTTCATAACCTTTTAAACATGTAGTAATTTTCTACTGAAAAAAAAATGAAACAGGGAAATTGTGCTTTAGAAACTTACATAATTCAATATTGTAAAGATTAACCAACCCTGAAATAGTATAATAAATGGGAGACAAGAAATGTTCAGGATACAAATGCATGACCTTTGGAAATAAATAAATAAATAGATAGATAAATAAATAAAGCATGGGATTGTCAGTTGTAGTTGACTGTGGTTAGATTTTCATTGGAGGCAGCAGAACATTGATTCAATAAAACATCATCCAGCAAACTGTCCTTTTTCAGGAAGGCACATAAATATTTGCCTAACTTGTTTAAATCCCACAGAGCTTAGTTCTGTGCTGAATCAGGTAGTGGGGAAAACGATGCTGAAAGGCAAGGTACAAATTTCTGATCCTCCTCAGTGCCTTGCTTCCTCTTTCAACCTTTGCTACTCTCTTAAATCCTTCCCCAGTTTGTAGCTTTTGACAACTGAATGCCACTTCTTTATTCTATAGAAAAAGTATTTCAATCCTCTGAAACAGCAGTGTTTGGTGGGGCAGGTATGTGCTTACCTGAATCACCTGCTAGACTGGAATTCTTTGTGCCTGCCAAAGGGGAGGAGAGGGAAAAGCCAACTCAAAATGAAAAAAAAAAACCCACACTGCTTAATACTGATTACCTATGGTTGCTTTGCTATATTTGTTTTATTGCATTATCTGAGTTTTGCTTCTTTTTGGATGATGTGAATGATACTGATATATTTTTGCACTCATGAAAATGTACAGAAGTGCATTTAGAGAGAAAACTTGCCTTCGTTCCTGAAGAGTTGGTGTCAGTGTCTGGCCAAAGTCAAAGGTTGGCAGAAGAGGATGACAACTCCTTTTGGACGACTGGAAATTTTGCTGTAAGGAGCATTCATTTGCTCTGGCTTTACGTTTGGTGAGAGTTTGATCTCTGGGCATGGGGACTGGAACTAAAGCTGTTGTTTCAGAGGAGACTTCACAGCAAAACCTGTCTGGGTTTGCTCCTTGAGCAGTAAAGCAAAGCAGGATTGGCCTTAGCATCCAGCAGGCCACCAAAAGCAAAGGTGATATCCCAGGTCTGGTCAGAAAAAGAAATGACTACTATTTGTTTTCATTTCCTAGAAAATTTCAAAACACACTTTTATTTCTGCCCCTAACTTCCTATCACTTTCACTGTTATCTGGCAACTATATTAAAATATTGATAGCCCTGGGAAAAATATAACCTAAAGAGTGTATCTGTTTTGATAGAATAACCACGGTTGGTGATTGGATTATATTAGACCTGGACTTTGTCCTCAGAGGTGGTTCACTCTTTGGTGATGGATCATCTTCTGGAAACCACACAGTTTGTATAAAACACCTGAGAAGGCTTGCAATAGCAGTCCGAATTTTCTGAAAAGGAAAATCACTAGAAATTAATAGTTTCTCCTTACAGAGAAAAATAAAAAGGTAAAGAAAGTGATGAAGATGCAAAGTTAACACAGTTTTGTTACGAAAATTAAAATTTCCTGTAAAAAATGGAAAATTATTGATAGAGATAATATATAAATAAGGATAGCTGCACTCTTTGAAAATAGTCCTCCAGAAGACCACTCTTGCCTACCAGACAAAACAGTAGAAGCTGTCCCAAGGTGTACAAAAAGGCTCCTCATGACAGTGCCCATTAGCAAAAGACTAAACACACATCCATAGGTAAGGAAGGAAATACTTCTTGTACAACTGGCTGAAAAAAAAAAAAAAGACAAAGAGGATTAGTGAGTCTTTTGGGTCCTAACGTAACAAAAGTGAAGTAAGAAAAGGGTTTTGAAACTTCATCTGAAGACATCCCAGTAACAGAAGCTCATGGATTGGCAGCAACCTCTCTAGCCAGAGCAGTAGAGGAGCTTCTGGCATATTAATAGAATTTGTTGGAAGTACTCTCTAAGTAAAAGCAGAATTGCCACAGCACAGGATTTTATGGTAATGGAGGCTGAATAATGAGAAAATGGAGAGTTGTCATCACGAAGATCCCTCCCCTTTGAACATAAAATGCATAAAATATCTGAAATATTAATATAATTGTACAAGGTCCTGAAAATCACAATGAAAATATTTTATGAGTATCCTTAGTATGCCTGTGACCTATAGAGATCATTAATTTGAAGCCTAATAGCCTACCTGATACCGTACAGCTTCCACAACCTGATTTGGCAGAATTGTATTATATGTATAGTATTGTTAATAATGTATAACATAATAGAAAGCCACATGGTATTATAAAAAACAGGAGAAGAAGATAATTATCAGTATTACAATATGCCAGTAAGAGATCAAAGAATATGAATGTTATATGGACAAATGGAAGTCTGATGATGCACTAATTTCCTTTTCAAGGAAAGATTACACCACTGGAAAAAAATGGACAAAATTCCCATGGCTTTTGTCTTTAATAAAAAGAAAAAAAGAGGGGGAAAAAAAAAAAGTAAGTATGTAGAAAATTAGAGGCTCAGTGCAGTAAATTTTTCTCACTTAAAAATATAATTTAAATGATTAGAAAGCACTGTAATTTTTTCTCAGATCGAGGATACTTGATTGTCCTTATCATCTGTACTTTTCTGCATCCCTGCCTGATATACCTCCTTATCACTTAACTAGCTAATCAATCACTAGACTTCCACCTACATTTTAAACACTGCAGAAGAGTGTCTTTCCATAGCAAGAAAGGTGGCAATGTGTTGCCCTTACTCTGAATCACCCCGCCCACTTTATCATCTCCATCCCGAAGCTTAAAATAAAGCGATTATATATTAGAGCTCAACGGGGCCTCTAAGAATTGCACGAGTAATATTTATTAAATGTTCACTTTATTAGGATTAAGATTGCCTGTAGTTGTAGAAATCTTCTGCAGGAAAAAAAAAAAAGTAATTAAAAAGGATGAACTGAAAATGATATATTACTGCTGTCTGCACAGGCAAGGCATTGCCTCTAGTGGATCAGGGCTTCACTTTACTCTGCGGGGAGTGGGACCAGAGAGGGACACAGAAATCCTCACCTGACTTATCCTGGCAAACCAAGCCTGGCTTAGCCTGCCAGTGCATTATTGTACTGCTGAACGAGACACAGTGCTCCGACATCACCCATCTCAAAATGTACAAGTGACTCCTCCTTTTCCAGCATCTTCACCTTCTTCCTTTCTTTTTTTTTTTCTGCTAGCTGGATCGGAAGCACTTTATTAAGCACAGTGGGAACCCTCCAGCCTTCTGCTGCCCTCTGGTTTTGAGGGGAAAGGTGATCCGTAAGAACAAACAATATGGTGACGCCATCAGGACTTTTAATTCTTCTTCTACGAAAATATCCTGTTTTAAAATGAAATTATGCGTATGGCAGGATTCCACTGAGAAAGATATCGCTGCTTTCTTTAGATTTCTTGCAGGGAAACGGGTGACTCTGCCTTAGATTCAACAATATATAAAAAAAATGAAAATATGGAGCTTGCCATTTCTGGAATAGACTTTTTTGGCTACAGGCATACCTCAGTGTTACCACAGTGATATTTGAATGTAGAAGATTTGCTGGTGCTGATAGAGAACTGCTGAGAAAATTTCAATGACAGAAAAATGAGGGATCCCACTTACACACTCAGGGTGGACTAAAGGACGTAAGGTCACCAAAGAATTTGGTCTGAAAATCCAGATGTTTTTCCAGAAAGGTAAGAAATATAAAATATTTGGTATATTTATTAGGAACTTACATGTCTGTCTCACTACATACTTGATGAAATGATGAATACCCTATCAGAAGAACGTGAAAAGTATTCCTGCTCTATTCCACTTCTACCTTCTGCTTCGCAGACCTTAGACTCTGCTCCTGAAGTTTGCGTGACTGACTTTCGTAAAATGTCCTGTGAAATTACCTGAGTTAAATCTCTCTGAATGACTATGCTCCCTTAAATCTCTTATCTCTCATTTTGTTGCTATTGCTGTTTACAAACAAGAGTATCTGGAAGAACTGAAAATTTTGCATTACTTTGTGATAATAGAAAGAAACTGTATTTTTATATCAAACTATTAAACATGTTTATGTTCACGTTCACAGGCTTTTTCAAAGAGTATTTGATGCCACACAAAAGCCAATCCCCAAAACACGTAGTATGAAACTTGATTTATTTGGTATCACATTTATTTGAAGAGTAAAGTTAATAAGAACAGACTTTCTTTTTCTTCTGTGCAGGCACAATGCTTGTCCTAGTAGAAAACTCACTTCTCTTTCTATGACATCAGTGTAAATAAAAAAGTAAATTCTATTGATAGTACAGCAACATCTGTGAATGAAAGCCTAAGTGAGAAGTATGAGTGTGATACAAATACCTGGTGATAGTCCTGGTTTGGAAGGGCTTAGAATTTAAATAAACAAAGCAGACCAGGTGGGAAAGAGGAGACAGACACATAGACATGGAGGTGTAAAATATCCTGCCTAGTGTCACAAACAAAATCAGTGGCTGGAAATAGATCCCATATCACTGAACTACGTTGTGGTGCTTGTATAAATGCTAACTGCCTCTTTCCTTGCAGTGTATGTGGATATTCAGATTTGACTCAAACAAAAAATAACAGTAGAAATGTGTGCTCATCCATCTCTCTAAAAGGCTGAGCTGACTTTCAGGCTCCAGGTAACTGCAGTGGCCATCAAAGCAAGCATCTCTCCAGCTGTTAATGACAGAAATATCTACATGAGGGCAGAAATAACAAGCGTGTTTTTCTAGCAACTACTGTTTTGGAAAGGGATTTCTGTACCTGTTAATCTATGCCAGCTGATGGGTGGTTCCCTATTGGTTATTTGTGGTTCCACTTGATTGGTATTTCGTCACACACATAATTTGATAATGTTTTAGAATCTGATTTAGTGTCCATTTTTTTTCTACGTGCATTTCTCATGTGTGCTCTCCACCGTGAAGCTGTGGAGCTATGAAGTTTTTGGAGGACGTGTGAGAAACGTTCTCTTTAGAGGATTTATCTCCATGAGAAGTGAAGCTTTGTTTCAACACGATCAGTTCCCCACCATCAAACTAGAAGAGAGAATCTTGGCTGCTCTTTGGTAAGTGCTAATTAAGAAAGGACTCTGCTCCCTCAGATCAGTGCTGAGCTACTCCCATGACATCGATTGTGCATTTGTAATCAAGACTCAAAGGCTACCGTAGGATTAGGTGCAAAATCAAAAAGTGTTCTTGAAAAAGAAAATCTGCTGAATCTAGCAACTGTAAAGTGCTCTAACCTACAATATATAAATTTAACAAAGACTTAAATCACAGCAAAGTAAGAGAGAAATCAGGGAAACTTTCAGAGTTCCAAGCAGTGCATGTACCCATATCTGGACCATATACATGTTTCCATAAGCCCATATGCTGGATATGTAATTCATTATGGTAAGTTACAATTTCTGATTTTGTGAATTTAATCTACCAATAATCTGCACATGTGAATACCATCCTCAATCATAATATTTTATCTACAGACTACTATTAAATGGTCGTAATTTGCCAGCCATCTTCCTTCATGCTATTGGCAGCTGAATACAAAACACAACATTTGATGTTCTGACATTCCCTATTTTCATTTCTCATTTCAGATTTAGCCCTTTGCTAATACTGCTCTCTGTGTACAAAATATGCATGTGCCTTCATGCTATTTTGAAACACCACTTGTCCTCCTTTATGTTCAATTATATTATAGTGACCCCAAAAATTACCTAATGTTGAGGGAGAAAGCAAAATGGAGACAGACTGAAATTTCTCATTTCTGCAAAACCTTGTCTTGGCAAACCAATTTATTTTAAGATCTGTCCAGCCAACAGCTTGTCTGTATTTTTTTTTTCCTTTCTCTAATTGCTTGTATGTTCAAATTCAGCAAATGACTATATTTATAGTTAGGTTTAATCAGCAGGATTCCCTTCATTCTTAGCCTTAAACACATGTAAGGATTTCTTGGAAGAAGGATTTTAAATATTTTCTTTTAATTGCATTTTCGAGAGTTTTACTTCCTCCTTCATCCTTCTCATAAGAATTATAAGGAAACATTATTTAATGCTTTCTTCATATTCTGGAATTTTTCACCTGGGATTTGTACAAAAAAGCATGTCTGAAACTCCTTCCTCTAATACTGACCTGATATAATCTTAGGTGCTGCTATTTTCATTAAGTTGAGGAAAAATAATAGTTGCTAAGCAAACTTTGTCATTCCGCTACTGTAAATGTACAAGCAAACATTATTCTATAATAATATTTGTTTTTACAGTCTCAAACCAGAAGCTTAAATAGTCGTGAGTGCAAGAATTCATCGATAATATTAATGGGAGTAATTTAATTTGTATATATCCTTTTGAATAGTATAGATCTAAAAAGATCTATAGATCAGTCTGAAAGATGTGAGGCACATACACAAGCTGACAAAAATGCTGCACCATGCCCCCAGAAGTGGGGTCACTCTTTATGACTGAATTGAAAATGTCCTTTACGGGATAATTTGCGTACTCGCTAACATCAAACACCACGTTTTGCATACACTTGCATGATTTGGTCTGAGGGTAGAATTTTCCTCCAGATTTCCTTTCTTACAGCACTTGCAGTATTTGTGCCCACGGCCACCTCACACCAGCTACAGACTGCACCTCTTGGCTTGCAGAAGTTAGAGATGGAAGAGATCTATTATGTCCTTTACTCCATTCCTCTGCTCATGTGAAATTGTTCCGTACAATCTTTTTTGAGAAGATACTGCACAGTATAATCCTGCCTAGGCAGGGGGATGGACAGATGACCTACCAGGTCCTTCCCATCTGAAATATCTCTCATGTTATGACTAACTTCACTGTCCTTCTTATCTCCCACTTAAAAAATGCAGGGACCAGGCAACTTCATGGGAGCTGCTCATGCCATAGGCTCTTGCTGCTGCAGTTGTCACTGTCTCTTTCAAGCTCCCCCCCACCTGTAAGCTGTCATGCATGAATTTCTTTTTCCACAAAGTGCTGAAGCTCCTGTCTGTTGTGGGTGCATGGTGAAGTGTGACTTGTATGGCTGAGCAGATATATTTTTCTAGTTTTTTGCCATTTCTCTCTGGAAAGGCTTCCGTTTTGCTTCTGCTAGCATCTACTGTAAGAGCTGTAGCAAAGAAATGCACGATAACTTTCATTCTGAAACACACAGATAACATCAATGAAAGGATGTTAAGTCATCTACATAATTAAATAGCAATTGGCCTTAGCCATTACTCATTATAGTGTAGCTTTTTGTCATTCTGTTTGATGCTAAAGGATGTTCGGCTGCTTGTAATTGATAGAGAGGTTTAATCTGCAGTGGTTTCACTGTAATGAGCCAAGCATGAAGCTATTTTTTATGTTAAAAAGGCTAAAAGGCCCTTGTTTGGGAGTAGGCATGGGGACAATGCTTGGGGTTCCTCAAATTCCCCAGGTATGAAAAGCAGCTTTTCTTCTCTATTAGTTGATTTTCATAAAGTGTTAGTTGAGCAAAGATTGCTTTTGCTTCGGATGTGAAAATGCAGACCTATTCACAACAGTTGAATCACTCTGAAGCTATCAGAATAATATGTTTCTAATCTAGGCACTCAGAATAGCAGAGGGCTAGAAAGAAGCGCTGAGAATTTTGCCAGAAATTAATCAGGAAAGAGCTTTCCTTGGTCTCTAAATGAGGCTTCTGCAATTTGTAAAGCAAAATGGATGCATTTGAAGAGCAATAAGTGGATTATGTAGTGCAATTGGTTATTGTGAAATTTTAAGCAAAATCCATAAATATCAGGTTTGAGTGGAAGTCAACAAGAGAGCTTTGAAGATGGTCCCATTTTTATTATTATTTTATGATAATATCTCTAACATATTAATGACCATGGCTGGAAATAGCATTATAATTCACATTATCTTAGTTAAGTCAGCAGAAGAAGAAATGTGCCGCTAACTACGCTGTAGTGTTCTGATCTGCTGCCTTTGAATAAACATTTGCAGTGCTTTAAAGTACCACCCACCTGTTTGTCACAGCTCTGTTAGTGACAATTTTTTGCCTCCGTGGTGGGGGCAGCAGAAACAGGTGATATTTGCTTACAACTCAGACCACTTCACCATCTCAGTTCCACTTCACCATCCGGAACGTGAGTGCGAATCCACCTTTATCTGTGGAATAATCTAATACTCTGAGTTGCTGGAGCTTAGGCAGAGGCAAACCTTTTGTTTTGCCAGCTCCAGAACTGTGGCAGAGCAGTAGATATGACAGCTGGAGCATAAATATCAGGAGACAGTCAATGAGCCCTAAACCAGATGAAAGACAGAAGAACCTTTAGGCCAATGCTAATGATCATCAGCTATCCAGGAGGCAGAATATCAATAAAAACTTAAAAGCACTCCTTTTTCTCCTTTACAAATTAACCCTGCACCAATGGTGAGGAATTCCTCTGAGATAAATACGTCAAGATATTGGGAGGCTCGAAAAGCACAGGAAATACCAGAAGGAGAGCAAAGCCCGGGAGAAAAACAAGGAACCAAACTGCAAATCAAAGCAAAGACAAAACCACAAACAAAAACCCCAAACAGACAAATAAATAAACAAAAAAAACCCCAGGCTTCTTCTTCTTCCTGAGCAGTGAGGTTGGTCAGGAAAATGTTCCTTACTTGTGATGGTTAGAAGTTTTGAACTTCCCTCCAAGAAAAGATGAGTTAAACTTTTTATATTACTTAGAATTTGGTAGATTTTAACAGTTCTAGGAGGCACAGACAAACAAATGGCTGTAAATTAAGAAAAGAATGTATGGATCCAGGGGAAAATACAGCGAGATTTACAATTTTTCACTTTGTTTCGTTGTGGGCTTTTTCTTAGAGAAAAGATTAAAATGGCAATACTATTAAAAAGAAAGAACATTGCTTCTTTGTCAACACAAAGGAGAAAACATTACTGTTGTTTTATACATAACCTAAAGGTGTGCTTTAATGTGATTTTCGTGTAGAGCTTTGATCCTCAGATAATCACAATCACAAGAAAAGTCAACACAATCATTGTCAAATAGACCTTTATTCCTTTCAATGTACCAGTCTAATTAGAAGTGACTGAATTTCCATTCCCTAAGAAAATTCTGATATTTGATTTGATTTCAAATCAGTTTCATTTGATTTCATATCAGGATGAAAAATTTGCATTTAAATCTTTTTGCCAAAACGTGTATTCTAGCTTTCTCAAAACATTAGTTTTTCACTTCTCTACTAGATTATCAAGTGATAAAAGGATATATCTGAAACAAAATATCTCAATAATGTCCAACAGAATCTTTAAATTGAAATGATATGTTCTAAGGAAATATGTTGATATAATAAAATCATCATTAAATAATGTACCCCAATGAACTTTAAAACTAACTTGAATTCTTGCCATAATAAAGGTAATCCCTGATCTTAAAAATCTTGTGAACCTCTGCTCCTAATCAGTGAGTGAATTTAGCATGTGGTTCTGTCAAACCACAGGGAACAGTAGCCAGCTTCTGGAATTATTCCTGCATAATCTTGCTTTTGCTTAGCAAGATTTTACTTTTTTTAATATGCACTTCCTTTTCTGTTAATCAATACTGTAAATAAATATAATCTGCTGGCATGTAAATGAGTTATATACCTCAGTTTTAGCAATTAATATGGTACTGGTATGAGGGTATGTTCTGCAAACTGATTCATCACTGGTGCTCCACTTTGGGCTAGGGGAACATTCATCATGATTTTCCAGTAGCTTCTAATTTGTGACTTTAAAAATCAGATTGAAAGAACTTGTAATATTTTTCAGTATTCCTTCAAAATTTGTCAGCCATTCTGTGATCATCTAATAAAAAGAACAAGGGTGGTATCCCCTTTATCAGGTCTGTTCTTCCCTGTGAGAAAATTTTGAGGAAAAATGAAAGAGAATTTGAGGATCACAGTAGATAGATATGACATATGACATGACCAAGTCTGTGCTCCTGACAATTCAAGTTAGTCCTACTAATCAGGTATTAAACTGTTATTATAAATGACTTTAGGAGATAATTTAGTCTGTAAAATTTCCTTTAGAAGGCCATTAAGATCTTCTGGGCATTTAGTGAATCCAAGGACCTCACAGATCTCCTGCATTTCTACTGTTGTTTCCTCTCATGGCTCTTGCACAAAGCTCTGCCTTGGGCTGGACCTCCCTGTAGCAATCCTAGCCAACAGGAATGCTCAGTCACTGCAGTCTTTAAGGACTCAGAACATGGACGCCCATCCACGTCAGTAAAACCTCGCAGCTAAGAAGGGATTCCGTTTTGGGTTTTACCTTTTTTCCTTTTATATGTTCTCTGTGTTCTTTACACATATATTTGTAGCCTACTGTATTAGTGGGTAGTTTTCCCAGTAATTTTCCATGGCCTTTCCCTAGGCAGAAACACAAAACAAATTCCAGAACTCCAAGCCCTGGAGGGTACAAGGATCCTATGGTATCTTGGTTCTTCCTGGCTGCCAGGGTTGAGAAGAACTCTTTGAGATACATTTCATGGACAAAGTACAGCTAATACCGAAGGGGAGAAAACTTGGAATGGGCTTGACCAGGAAAAAAAATTCCGTCACCACTTGTCCTCCTAATTGGTGCTTTTTGTCAATTATGCTGATGTACTAAACATCTAAAAACTGTATTCACCCCATGTAAGTGGGCTTTTGTGAACATCTTTCCATAACTGCTCTTGAAAACCTTCAAGAAAAATCTGCTTTTGTATTACCTCCTTACTAAAATGATCTTGAGTTTCATTTCCAGGTTGGGAAAAAGGCAGCAGAAGAAAAGACTGCCTGGTTGCCCTGGCAATGGGAGTGGAGAGAAGGGAGTAACACAAGCAATAACTAGACATGCCACTTCATAGAGTCTGCAAGGGAAGGCCTCTGGGATCACACGTCACTGGAACATGTGTCTGAATAACCAGTGAAGCATTGCAGCAGCTGGAGCTTCTCCAGGAGACCGCCTCGCTCCAGCGGGAAGGAGGGAAAACCAAGGTAGGTGCTTGACTTGGTTTTGGATATGTTCTTTGGGGAAAAAAAGAACAGACGCCAAGGCTCTTTCTTCAGCTTTACTGCTCTTTGTGCTGTGGAGGGAAACAAGGCACAAGATGGCACTTCTTAAAAATAACCAGTCTGAAAAAGGAATTGTAAGAAAAGGAAGTGTGACTGGAGACCAACTTGCCTGCAATCTACAGAAGGAACAACTCTCTAGGTTTTAGGCAAAATAGAGATGTAGTTCACCTTACAGTCCCAGAGTCCTCTTTTTTTTTTTTTTCATATTTCACATCTAATTCCTTTTTCTGGAAAGCACTAATGTGACTATTTCTTAAAATATTTTTACCTGTAAATCCCTCTTTTAATTTAAAAAAAATGCACTGAAGATGTAAAAGTAAGATGTAGAGAAGTGTCAAAGAGAGATTGCTCTAATAAGACATTCAGGGGTGATTTGATTTCCCCTGCTGTTGCAGTAAGTCTGTAGATAAAATCATATTTTAGACTCTCCTAAAATTTTAAAACTGTTCATGAGGAGTATTGATGACATAGCTGCTGTAGTTAGGTATGTCCTTTAATTTTTCAGTGAAGAAAAACTGTTGCTACTGTTTCCACTAGAATACTAAAAAAGACATGTATGTTAATAGAGGAATTGAATTTAACATCCAACAGAACTTAAGTGTTGTTATTCAGGCATCTACAAACACAAACGAGGGATGATTTTTCCAAACTGAAGCTCCAGTTCTTAATGCATCTGCACTATTAAGTCTCTGCAACTGGGATCTGCTTTTAGACCCAAATAATCCCAAAGCTTTTTTACTCTTTAAACTGTTGTATGTGTCATGTATGCAACAACCTAATCCAAATACTGTATGTCACATATACCCTTCAACAATTATTTCAATTTTTTATCAGATAATTTATATGATGAGCAGTATTTTGCTGCATTTGACTAGATTCTGCAGCTTCATTAGATAAATTATTTAGCAAATAACAGAAACGTTCATCAAATAATGTAATCTGCAGTACTGGATCCTTTTGGTATTTGACTGGCTTAGATAAAAACATATCAGCAAAATGGAAGCTATGAAAATATAGTGATAAGACTTTAGCAGCCTCCCCAGAAGGTTTCATAAACCAGAATGGAAACAAAATAAACCAAACCCACTTCTCAATGCTGATGTTCTGTTTCTTATTTATTTTTGTACCATAGGCATTAATTGTTTAATTGGAACAGTAGAGAAATTTTGTTGTTTATCATGTCACAGTGGTAATTCAGAAGGTGTACAGCTGGCTTCTGAAAAACGAAAAATCAAAAGACAAGAAAAGAAAGATTTAATGAGCTGGTTTTCAGCTGTTCAGTGAGTCAAACAGATATCTTAATAATTAACACGTACTTTAAGATGTGTTTACATATTTAGTGGGGCTAAAAAAATAGCCTATATGTTGTCATCGTGTGCTGTAAGGAAGAAAATCGGCAGATATCTGAAGTAGCTTCACCTTTACTGAGGTGGTCAAATCTGTGAATACACTTTGATGCTGTTTCCTCACATGTGGTGCAAGAGAAACACAAATGAACTCGGAGGAATCACACTTAGAGTTCGTGGCAGCAGCTGCAGGGGTGTGATGGGTTAGGGAGGGTGCTCAGTGATGTTCAGAGAAACCCTGCGGGGGAATTTGGCACTGGACAGCCCAGCAGGGGAGCCTGTTCCCATGGGAGTGATGTGGCCCTATGAGGCTGCCTAAATCAGCCTGAAAATGTTGTGGAGCTCCTTACCTGTGCACTACTGGAGCCATGAGCACAGCCCTTGTGCACCAGGGAACAACCTGCTTTGCCATGGGAAGGAGATAACAGAAGGAGCTCTAGGAATTTTTAGCTTTACGGTCTTGATCCAAACGCCATTTGAAGCCTTTCTGCTGGTTTCAAGCTGGCTTTGGTCTGGTTACAGGGGGAAAAGAGATTTAATTGTCAAGGCAGCTGGGGGTGATCTTGTTTAAAGTGCCTTTGTAAAAAGCTGGTGGCAGACAACAGCTGATGGCTTAAAGACATACTTCATCAAATTATACGTCCACTTCTGGTATTAAAAACTAATGCATTTGTCACATGCAATTGGGCCTACAGCAGGCAAAAGTACTTCACAGCATGTCCCCTGAGAGCTATCATAAATAGAAATCAGAAGAAATGCCAAAATCTTTAAGGCTTGACAGCAAATGATGTCTTAATTTAGTGGACATACAAAACTGTCTTTGACATCTAAATGGATGTTTGCCATTAGAAATCTCTCCCCCTTCCCTCAATATTTGTGACAAAAGAAGACATGTATACAAATGTAATTGTTTATTTTAATTTAAAAAGCAGAATTTGCATAGTACAGTAAAGGTTGCCTTTAGAAGGACTGAGCCCACATTCCAAAGATGGAGATGTTAGTAAATTGAGAAAAATTTTATTCTCAGAGTGGAAATAGGAGCCTTTAAAACTGGATCCCTACTCTACAGTAACCTCAGCACAGGGTGGAGGATACTGGCATCCATAACACAAAGAATAAATTTTATGATCCCAATCCTTTACCACAGGATTAGCCTAGTGACTGTAACTACAATGAAGCAGAAGGTCAAACTCTTGGAAGGGGAATCTTATTGCTTTTGCAGCTGTTACCTGTGTTAAAATGTTTCTGTTGAATCCCCTAAAAACCTAACTGCCAAGTTATTTGCACTTCTAAACCCAAAGCTATTAAACAAGAGAGACAGGACAAAACTAAAATGTTGTAAAGCATCCTTCAGATTTAGTAGTTGCATTTGTGATGCTTTCTGACCCTAAACTTAGAAAGGTACTTTGAAAGGAGCAGAGACAGCTCACTATTGAAAGGTTCTGACCTTTCAGCAAGGTTGCCTGTTCATTTATATGCCTCCTGAACTACTCATCACCTTCATTTATGATTAATAAACTCCAGTCATCCTGTTCACACTGGATCACGAGTTCTTTATTAACTTTTCTTTTTTGTATCCTTTGCTGTAAATGTAGAGTGCAAGGTTTGTGGGGAATATATTGGACTTTGCTGTGAAAGATGTGTAGCTACGTATGCAAAAACTTAATCAGGCAGGGCTTTACAACCACAATCACAGTATTCCAAAATTTGTGAGGAGCTCTGCATGAGCTGTCTAGATTATAGTAGTGCTGACTGAAGTTTTGGTATTTCCATAGCTGGGAATGATTATTCACGTGAATTATTTTTTTAATTATTATTTTTTTTATTATTTTTTTATTTTTTTCACACTGTATTTTAAAGAATACTCTGGTCTGCTGTGTAGCTGTCATTCAAAAAAGCACAATTGCAATGCAGGAGAGCAGGATTCAGGACTCGTAGTTCTGCCACTTCCTCTGAGACTGGAAATGAATGCAAAAAATGTTCTTCATAAACTTGTTGCTCAAGGCTCTTAGCTTCTTTGGCAGAGTCTCCCTAAGAAGGGAGAGGCAGAGTTCCTATCTGTCATCTTTTCTCCTGGAGGTCCTGTATAATTTGGAAGGACAGGACAACTTAGCACAAAACAAAGTAATGTTTTCCTTAGTCTCTTGTCAAAACCTGGCCTGAATTATGCCTGCAGAGTGGACAGAGGACTCCAAGTCTTCCTGCATCTTATTTATCTTCCTACAAAGACATACTGTTATCTCTGTATGAATAATGTCTTGAAAAGCCACCAAAAAGGCTAAAAGAAATTTTGATTTTGCAGAAAAGGTAAGAAGAGCTGTCTTTTAGATTAACTGGCTTAGATATAGCTTTTAACCAATAGATAATAGAGGTACAGTTAAAAAAAATCCTTCAGCAAGTTTAAGAACTTGTGAGGTTCTGATGTATGTTATTTCTGTGGGATGGGAAAAGACCTCTGGTGCATTTCAGGTTTAGTCCCCTTCCACAGCACTGGCCAATTCATCTATTCCATTTTGTAAATCAATCTATCTTTTAGGAAATGGACTTTTTTTGGCTTATTGCTTGTACTAGATGTCCTCACTGGGTCTGCAACATTCTAGAAACTCTTTGTTAAAGGTCCTCCTGATTATGTGAAATGAAGTTATTAACTCACTCCAATAATCTTTTCCTGGTGGTTATCTGCTAGTATTGTTACAGCTCATGGGTGTCTCAGTGTGTGTTTTTGAAGACCACGATTTTGCTTTTTATGAGGCCCTTATAGTCACATCTTCTTTCTATTGACTGTTGAAAAAATAAACATTATTTTGTTTGTATAATTTCTAATAACAAAAACACATTAGCTTGCATAAATGTCTTTGCATGTCAGGGGAAGAGAGGGATGAGAGTCTTGCGAGTGAATTTCCTGTTTCAAATCGCAGATGGACAGTTCATTTCCTAGGTTTTGGCAAAGATTTTTTCCACAGACCCAAAGACATTGGAGGCAGGATCGAGTTAGTTTAATTTTAGCTGGCTAAAATATTGGTTCTTAGTGTAAAGAAATTATCTGTATTTCTTGAATCAGTGAACAGAGATGGGCTGTAGAGACTTCTTTTACTTTGGGAAGAGTCATTCAGCGGCTGTTCCTTTCTGTCTCACTTTCTCTGTGTCTGTTTGGTGGTGGAGGAAATCTAGAGTAGCATCACAGACTATAAGACTTCAGATATTGCATCAGATAAGTCATAACTTCCTCAGGGCCTGTTCTCTAAAAATGCCAAGGCATGTAGCCAGTCTGGGAAATAATTTTAACTCATTTAGAGTTTTAATAATATATATTCTTCCATAGCTTTTTCCTAAACACAAGCGAAACAGCTTCCTGGGTGCAGCTACAGAGTTTATCGCTTTTCAGGACTCAGATCTGTCTCCATGCCCATTTCCCAAACTCTTCAATAGCTTCTTCTCCCTTTCTTGACTGAATCATCTGAGATTATGTGTGCTCACTATGTATTTGAATAGTAAAATGCTTACATAATGCAGCCTCAGTTTCAGTGGCGTCCCTGATATAATGCTAAAACACAAATAATAGAACAAATATGATAAAAATTCTTATCTGCATGTACAGATAAAAAAGGAACAAAAAACCTGAGCAGCAAGCCCAAAGTCTGTGTTCTTTAGGGCTCAAATGGGACTCACACTTCAAAGCTGAGAATAGTTGTCTTAGCCCAGAATTCAAATTTACAAGTGAAGTTTGACTATGTCAGAGCTAGTTCTCTTACCCTACATGTTGTAAATACCTTTGAACTCACTCCTATGAAACAGAAATGCTATCTGAAGAAAAAAGTTGAAAAGATAAGTGGCTTACGAGCTACTGTAATTAAAATCTAAAAGATGCTTTCCCAGCTGTTGCTTTTGAAGTTGTGCTTAGTTGGTGGCTAGGTGCCAGCATTCAATTAGAAGTATGCATTTTTATTAACAGACTATCATGTGTTATATTATGTCAATAATTCCTTTTAAATTAATTCTTTTTATTTTTAGCAATAGTCACAGGTGTCCAGGTCATTAAATATTAAAATGGGCCCCGCTGACAATTGTGCAACATCCTAAGTCTGTTTGGTGTTTTATTTGCACTCCATTTGAAGTTCAAAATTAAAATATCTCTGAACTGGCAGAGAGGAGGGTTTGGCCAAGATAAGTTAGTGCCTGAGGGGAAAAAATAAAAAGAGAGATGCACAGCCTATGTGCAACTTTTTGTCTGCGTTTGGGTTTCTAATTATCATGGTTTCACTTACTTACTCATCATATGCATGTTGCAAGTGGGGGCCTCATTATTTTGATTCACTTCCTTAGATGTCAAAGTCTCAGGCTGGAATTAGTATTGTGAGGGGGGCAGTTGATATTCATAGGCTTTTAGAGGTACTCAGCTCAGTGTCAAAACAGCATAAGAATCATCTTCCTGAGAACAGCCTTCTCCCCAGTTTCCCAGCTTTTTGTTGCAGGGTTTATTTCCCCAAACTTCAGTTGGCTTCAGCATAGATACCTTAATCTAGGCTTGATGACTGATCTGCCTGATTGAGACATTTATTCTGGGTTAAGAAGAATGAAGCCTGGACGAGTCTTTCAGTCTCCCTCACGTGGTTGCAGGAGCTTTTAACAGCAGTCAGACAGAGGTTTGCTATCTGCTGTCTGAAGATGCCCAAAGTTAACAAGAGGTGTTCTGACCTATATTGTCTTTACTCATGGTTAAGGTCCTGACCAGAGTGCAAAGGATTGAGGTACATTCACTTTTTTCAGGGAGCCAGTGGAGATTCAGGATGCTATGATATTTAAATCATAATATAAAGTGCTGGGTTTCCTCTTCTTGTGCAGCTTAATATCATGAAGATAAGATGAAGATCCCTTGAAATGCTCTGTTGGTTACTAGATATCGATAATGATGGCAATACAGCACATAACACATATTGGTAAAATATATATAGTTAGTAGTGTCCTTCATTTGGGGCTTAAAAAGGGTGTCAAATAGTTTCACCAATAAAAATTAGGGTTTTTTGCATAGCATTTGAGTAGCTGCCCTCTTCGTTTTGCATGTGGAAAAAAGCGATGTCCTCACAGTCACATTGGAAACATGCTAAAAGCTAGTTGGAAACCTAGAAATCCTCATTTCTGTTCCTGCTTTGATGGCTCTCGTAGGTGTTGCTGACAAATGCTATTTCTTGTGCTATTCTGGAGTTTAGAGCACAGGAAAGCAAGTGGTATATAAGCTCTTCTGCCATCCTATTCCAGCTTCTTATTTTAGAATCAGTTGAAGAGGACAAACTCCTCATGAGCTCAAGTTAATTGTTAAAAAATAGAAAAAAAAAAAGGAGAGAATAAGACGTGTAAAACCCATTTCTTGGTGAAAGCTTTTTAAAATCATTTAGCTAATTAAAAAATACAGATGTTGATTTGAACTACTACTCATTTTTCACTGGGCTTTGAAAGTTTTGGATCACAATGTATTTTTAACCATCTGCAAATAGCTGAGACAACGGTACATGCCAAAACATTCTTTTTATAACCGAACAGCTCTTTCAGTAAAACCTGAATTTTCACATACATCTGTGCAAGTGCTGATGTTTTTTTCTTTCTCTGACCTATCCCTGACACCTCTAAGAGCTACCTTCAGGAAATATATCACTTCTCTCCATTTATAGCCTGTGTTCTACTGTTCTGCTGAATATTGGTTGCTGGCCTTTGCCAACAACAAATTATGAGTTTCGCTGCGTTGTCCAGCTGTGTTGTAGGAAGGAAAGTCAATGTTTTGTCTACTCCTCACTTTTTTCTTCGTGCTGTCCCTGTCCATTCATCCCAGAGAGGCCCAGCGCTTTCCGTTTGTGACTTTCCAATAATCTTGCACTGTCAGTAGCCCGGGGAAGTTGGTCACTTGCCATCCAACTCAATATCCCACACGTGAACACACGGGCCGATTGTCCCTACACGTGTGGACTAAGTGATGGATTGCAGGATATAGCAAAATCTGCCAGGGACTTGGAAGGATTTCAATTTCTTTGGCTACTCTGTGACCTATTTATGTGTGCTGTATTGATAAATGAAGTGAAAAATCTTTTACACCTTTCAATGAAGGGGCCGTTTGGTCTGGCAACAGCACTGACACTTTTAGTGATGTCCTATAGGAAACAGCTGGGATTATTAATTCATTTTTACACAGGTCACTAAGCATCCAGAAGTCAATATTTCTTTTAAATTGCTCTCGATCTGGACCAAATCCATTCTGAAGGTGAAAGGTTCCAGATATATACTGCTACCGGCCATTATTAGAGTCCTTTTTGAGTCGTGCCAATTGTTTTTACTTGGTTCAGCCTGAGAATGGCTGTGTTAGGAAGAACAGAAAAAGTGTACCTGCTCTTTAACTTTTGTTTTCAGCTCATGGTGTAATTTCATATTTTAGTTCTTGGAAATATACTTTATTTTATTACAGATGACACCAATCAGAGTGAGGAAAAGATGAGCAATACTTTAGATTCTGAGTCTGAAACAATTGCTCAGTGACTCAAGACTCAAATGTAATGAGGAAGGAAGAATTGCAAGAAGGAAAGATTTACACAGACACAGTTAAGGATAAAGCTGAGCAGAACTGCACGGTTTAGATTCCCAGGAATTTCTTCAAAACCGTAATTTGACTTTGTGAGAAGACATACCTGCTGACTCTAACATTTGGTGAAAGTCAAAGCAAAGAACTAAACTTTCAAGGTGCATGGTGGCAAAACTAAGGGTCTGAAATGTGACCTGAACATCCTTTGTCTTTGGAGGAGAAAGGAGGCAAAATGAACCTTTTCTTGCTGATCTCTGGAGTGATACGCCCAGCTCTTCAGCTCTTGGCACTTGCACTGCTGTCTGGCTGGCTTAACACATTACTGATTCTCTTTTATAGTCCTTTTTCAGAGTTGTGAATGACTAAACAAGTCCCAGAGAATCAGGTCCTATTTCTTATTTGGATATTAAACAGCTGGAAAGAGTATGGAGAAGAGCTACTGTAACTATGCAAGGACTGGGAATACTGCCTTGCAGCAGCAAGTTAAAAATATTCTTAAAAATGAAATACTAGCTCCTTAAACAGATTAAAGGTTATTTGATTACAGTGTGTAAACTCCTTCTTGAAGAGATACTGATATAAGTGATACCTGAAATAAGAGAAACAAGCAGTACAACACCAGGGGCAGGAAGATAAATCCATACGTGTCCATATGAGATATATAAACAATCCCTTCATCTTGGAAATTAGAATAGCAAGGAAAAGAGTGGACCAGAGTGCTGGAGTCAAGCCTGCATGTGGTTGTGCATTATAGCCTTCAGACAAGCAGAAATTAGTCCCAGTTTAGGGGTGTCTGGGTCAATTAGCACAAGAGGTCACACCAGGTGGTTCTCTGGTGGTTTTGGGTCTGCTTGACAACCCTGATTTTGTCCTGCCTTCAGCCTTGATGTGAGGTTTTGGAGCACTCCTTATATCTGGAAATACCTGAAGGAAATTTGAAGAAGACCAGTGATAGAAGTGGTCGGAAACTTTCTTTCATAAAAAGATCTCTCTTCAAAGTGTTTTGTAGGAAAAAACCTTACTTCTGCTTGAGTTTACATCAGGAAATCCAAGCCCAAATTATTTATTTTGGGGCTTGTTGGACCTGAAAAAGAATCTCAGTTTGTTCAACTGGCCAGAAACAGTAATGAGCCGGTTCAATATTATTGTTTGGTTTGTTGTGGTGGTATCCTTAGGGATTCACTGTTGTCCTAATTCATTCCCATTCCAACTTGTGGGGCTGATGGATTATTTGTATGTAAAACAGCAAGATTTCCTCTGGAAGCAAGAACTGTGGTGCAGTGTGGGAGTTCTGTGATTTCTTATGGAAGCGTCATCCCTGCAGAGAGCACAGGAAAAAAGAACGAGCATGCCAAGGAATCATTTATCAGGAATATCTGCATTGTGGTGTTTATAATCAGCTGAGTTCTTATTGAGGAAAAAAAACCAAACCAATTTTCCTTCTTTCCACTGTTGTCACCTTTACCTTTATCTCCTCTAAACTCTGTTTTTCTTTTTTATCAGTCATGTTGAACATGGGTAAGATTCTTTTTCATCCAACCTCAGGCACTCATTTTCAGGAAATTAACTTGGCATTGTAACAGCTCTTAACATCTGTGACTCTTGACTTGGAGATAGTTGACTAAAGGAGCTAGGAAGAGCTTTAATTTATTGCCAATAAATTACTGATTTTTTTTTTTTTTAAACTAGGACTTAGCAGTTTAATTTTCCCCTTCACGATATTGAACCGATTTTGAGTATGAAAATACCATGAGGGATATAATGTGCTTTGTACTACAACATCTTTCAAAGAGGCCAAAACAGAATATCCTCACATTTCCAGAAAAAAATTGTGTCTGCTGGTATAAAGATTTTTTGTTTCCTTTTTTAGACTGATGCTGGTAAAGCTCTTGCTGTGAAATTTGAAGTGGATGTAAAGTTCTAGGAATATTTGCTGCAGAACAGCTGTGCTCTTCTTTACCCTCCTAGTGCCAGTTCAGCATGAAATTCACCTGTGTTTACATCCGAGTAAAACAAAGTACCCCTGGGAGAAAAGCTACCAACCAAGCATGTTTTTACAGAATAGTGATACTGTGATGAAAACACTTTTGTTGCCAAGGAAGAGGTAAGGAAAGCAATAAAAGGCATGATGTAACCCGATGGTCTACGTGTGAAAAATGGCAGGCACACTGAATCACTGTATTCAACTGGATCTGTCCCTAATTTTCCATTCCTAATGTAATGTTATACTGGCAGTTAATTTCCTTTCCACATATTATTCCTAATCATCTTTTCTTCTTCATAGTCTTTCAGGTCTTTCTTGATTTTATTTGCAACAATTAAGACAAGAATCCATGTCAAAGGCCTTTAACATGGAAGAACTCTTCTGCATTATAAACTGCCTCTGTTTTGTTGTTTGCTTTTCATAATTTTCATTTTATTTCCACTTACTCTTTCCTATTCAATCTTCCATCTATTATCACAATTTTCTGACTTAACTAGAAAAGCAAGTACTGTAATTACTTTATAACAGTTGAGAATTTTTTGCACTGAGCTGGATCTACCTTGGTTAGCAGCCATACTAAGACACAAACTGAATTTGGTTTTAGATTCTAAATTTCGGATGTTCTCCTTTCTGCAAATGGATTGAAAAACCCCCACCCTTTAGACCTGAAAATTTTGAATTTTTATATCTGGATCAGCATGTGGAAGTCGAACTCCATTCCAGCTTTTCCACTCAAATTCCCACCAGTTATCTAGTAGTACTGTAATTTTTTCCTCTTTTTTAATGTTTTTTTGGATCATAATTAAATAAAAGTGGTAGCTACAGTTCTACTTGGAATATTAATTTAGCAGAACACAAAACAAAATGGATACTTGGGAGGTGATAGTATATATGAGTTTTAAAATTATCGTATACCAAAATTGTTAAGCAACTGTCTTATGAGTGACTGTTCAGGAAGTTCAGAATTGAAGGGTTAAACTGCAACCTGATTTTTCAAAAGTGAAAGCAATGGCAGTTCCCAGTAGATACAAATAGATTTCAGTAAACGTTTTAGCAGATTTAAGAACATATTTTAGGGTGATATATTTCAAATTTTCAGTCCAAATCTGAGAAGTCTCGAAAGAAAGGTCCTATGCCATTGATAAGCATTTAACAGTCCAATGCCAAAGCAATATTAAACTGGCAATTTTGGTGTTCCTAAGACTTAATAGATCAATACTAGGTATTTTACATGTAAATCCTCTACATATGCCTCTATAATTAGGTCAACAGTTCCCATTTTAAAACTTCCCACTTCTGAGTTTATGGAAATGGACAAATAGCCAGTGTTTGGAAAATTTCAGATGTAAGACTTCCTTCACTTTTTTTTCAAATAATTTATATTCTAGGTCTTCTGCGCTACAGGTGCTTTTTTTTTCCTAAGAGTAAAATTTGTCTTTTTGACAAAACTGACTTTAAAATGTTAATGCTTAAACTTCAGGTTTTTTGTTGCTTCTAGTACAGAAGATCAATAAGTCAAAAATACTAAAGAAAGTTTTCAGGTCTGTATTTCCTCCTATTTAGTTTTTTTCCTTTTACTGATGGAACAAGTCTGTTCCATGAGTCGTATGTTACAAATAATTGGAACCACAGTTTCTTTTTGATTTAAAGACAGAAGTATTGAAATTATTTCACTCTGGATTACCATGCTTCTCCTCCTCTCTTCTCTCGAGGAAAACTTTCAAGCAGCCAAATACGAAAAACCTTTAAGACCCACTGTCAGATGATGATAACCAGAAGTGTCCTGCAGTGCAACCCATAGCCTCAGGATCTGATTCCATTTAGAGCTAGCACTCTGGACTGAGATTAATGAAAGAAGAATTTTTCTTCTTATTTTTATTGTCTTTCTTAGAAGCACCTGATTTTGGATATCTTCATTTAAATGAGTTTTCCTCATACATTTCCATATTTTTAAAGAGAAAGATTTTGTGGGTAAAATTCTACTTGGAAGCATGGTTGGGGTTGTTGCTTGGTTGTTTTGTTTTTGTAGTTTGACGTTGGCTTGAGAATAAATCAAAACTTTATGGGGGAAAATTGAGACATCACAAAACCAGAAAACATCCCTTGGAACGAAGACGGAATATTTTGTCGTGAGTCAGTTAAATCAATATCAACTACATCTCAGTGTGTTTTTTTTTTTCCCTAAATGAAGTATTTGCCTTGCAGTTTGGCTTAGCCATGTAGTACAAAGTTGCTTTTCCCTCTGCCTACCCGTTTGTGAACAGCAGAGTGCAGACGCAGTGGCACAGAAATCTGTGAGAGGTCGGAGTCCCCAGAGGTGCCATCCCACCCAGCAGCATCCCTGTTCTGCACTCACAGCCCCAGTTGCTTTGTGTGGCCCTGCTAGAGCGTGGCTGAGGATGCAACCCCATCCCAGGGGAAGCTGGTGTGAGGGACCTCCAGGAAGTTCTCCAGTCCTTGGTTTGATTCTCTTTTGATTCTGTGGGGGAAGAACCTTCACCTTTGGTGTGTTTTGTCCTGTTTAATAGCCAGAAACAGGGAGAAATTGGCATTTTGGCATTTTCACCCTTTTTGCTTTCCTTACTGATAAAGATTGAAATCTATTTAATTAATCATCTACAAAAAATTCATTGTTTTCTCTTTTTTAACATATTATCTGGTAATAAATGTTTATTCTCTGATCATTGCCAGTCCTATGGGTGATCAGCTTAGTATAAAAGCCAAGATAGAAAAGAATGTGTGTTTATGAGGTAGCTGACTAGGGATTTAGAATTTTCCCTTTTCAGCTCACAGAAAATCATGTAACCTGTGTGGGCCATCCTTTTAGGTCAATCTCATGCAGACTATTTTCTCTTTTTCTATATCAATCCTAAATTAATACAGTAGGTGCTCTGCAGCCAGCATGGTTTTGCATTGATCTTGGCCAGCTTGTTTACAGTGTTTTGGCAAGTTGCTGATGTACTTCTCCCTGGGGATAGAGCAGGGGTTAATTGCTGTTAAACTCTCAGTGCCAAGTAATGGTTCAGACTCTGTGCTACATTAAAGATGACACTAATAAGGAAAGAGTGCACTGGATTGCTCTGTGTTGAAAATTGGACTTGTGGTGACAGAAACTTGGAGCAGAGCTGATGTAATAGGGAGGCCATAATGTAATTATAACTGCTGAACATGTGTCATACCAAGTTAAATGATACATTAATGAATCAAAACAGGTGATGGAGTGTTGCTCTTTCAGCAGATAGAGGTGTTTTCAAGGTCAAATTGTCATTAATCTAATAATCTGTAAACTGTATATGCTTCAAATTATAAGCAAAATCATCTTTAATGGGTTTTTTAGTGTATTTCTTGTCCTGTACCGAAGGGGTGACGGAAACAGAAGATGCTGTTCTCGGTGTAATTTTGTTTATCCCTCTGTTATTGTATTTCTGTTATACCTAATACGATATATGTGTGCCTAACGTCTTTCAGTCAGGTGTGAGCTTTGGATCGCTGTGCTCTGAGGAGGCTGAACTCAAGCCAAGAGGTGTGTAGACATACGAGTATAGCATGGAGCCAAACTAATAAGCTTTGCTGGGAGACTGAATGCAGTCAGTAAATGGCTTCAAGTCAGCTTGAGCCATGCACAACACAAGCTCACTCCTGCTCAGAGCAGAAGTAGTGTGTGGTGGTATCTTGAGTTATATTTTATTTAAATTCCCTCTGCCTATTATTTTTCTAGAGCAAATGAAAACCATCTCCTACCTCAACTGATTCCTTGTTTAAGTCCCATTCATGGATGAAGTTCCTACTTTTTGGTTCTGGTAGGATCAATATGTTCAGAATGTAAATAAAGATTCTGTTCCAGGTCATGTGACAGTCCAGGACACAACTATAAAAATGGTACTTGGCTGCTTGAACATGACAGTATCTATCTCCATAGCAAGTCCTGAGTATTTAAAGAAACCTATGATCTTTCTTTTTTTTTTTTTTTTTTGTAGTTTTATTATGAAACCTACAGTATTTTTACAAGTAGCCTTGGTTGAGAAGTTAAAATTAGACCCCCATGGAACAAAGAATATATCCATTTTGAGCAAAGAAATCCTTTTTTGAATTTTGCAGTCCTCTGATTCCTGCCACAGTTAAAAAAAATCTGTTTATTTCACATTAGTCTTGCTTCTCATAAGCTTCTCATTTATCCTCATGCTGTTAAAAAATGAAGCAAAGATTTCTTTGAAAGGGTCTAGCCGAGTCCTTTTCTGAGTTTCTATTAAAAAATGGGATTTTAATGCCTACATCAAATTGGGTCTTTTGACAATGTCAAAGTATGTCATACTTTGACTTTTTTTTAAATTCCTAATTTTTTTTCTTAATATGACCAATAAATATTTAAAAAATGGAATTTTACACCAGATTCCTTGCTAAATGGTTCTTCTACATTGTTTTTATCTTTTCTTTTTCCATAAAAGATTTTGGGGTTGAACTCCTTTTCTTTAAGAAGATCTTGGACTTTACCTCGTTTTCCTTCTGTCCTGTTACTTAAGGGAGGCAGGTTTTCCTCTTGGGAAAGGCAAATAACAGTAGAACTGCAAGCCCTTGGGAGACCTGCCAGGAACTAGATCCATGCCAGGGCTATTCATCAGCGCGTCCTGTCTTCCAGCGCTGCTTTTTGGCAGAGGATCTCCAGGAGGCTGAGCACGTCCCAGGCACGACTTCGTGAGGAACACCTGAGGTAGGAGGAGCTGTTCACGTGCTCTTTCTAACCCTTCCCTGTTCACCACCCTGGTTTCTGCTTCTCTTCCTCTCTGTGTTTTGGTGAAACGTACGATAAGCCACGCAGCTCGGTGGCTTCCTTTTGTGGCCGCTCTGAATGGACGAGCAGAAGGGTTGGTAGCATCTGTCTTCAGCAGATTAATTCTGATTTGTTAAGTTACTTCCAAGCATATTCTGTAGAATCATAGAATATAGAATGGGTGGTTGGAAGAGACCTTAAAAGTCGCCCAGTTCAAACCCCCTTTCCACTAGCTTGTGTTGCTCAGAGTTCCATCCAACCTGGCCTTAACACTTCCAGGAATGGGGCATCCACGACTTCTCTGGGCAACTTTTTCCAGTGTCACAACCCTCACAGTGAAGAATTCTTTTCTAATATCTGATCTAAACCTGCCCTCTTTCATTTTGAAACATCCCCCTTGTCCCATTACTTCATGCACTTCTAAATAGTCTCTCTCCATCTTTCTTGGAGGTAAGGCAATTTGCAGGACAATTTTTATTTTCTTTCCACAAAGTTCAAATTTGGCCTGAGTAATTTACTTTTGGGTATTACTGAAATAAAATACTTCCCTTTCAGAATCATAGAATGTGTCAGGGAAGTCAAACTTTCCTGAAAGGAGATGTTCACAGAGGAGACATCACCACTGGGATCAAGAACACAAAGTATTCTTTGTGTCATTTGCATCCTTGGCTCTTGATATATCTGGTAGGGAGAGAGAGAAATAAATGTTGCTTCCATGGTACATACTATAAACCATCTACCATCACTGTCAGGTCAGATATTGTTTTTTCAGATGGAATCACTGATTTACTTTTTTTTGTTTTACCCTGAAGATTTTATTTAAAGCCATGCCCATCTTAGTGAAAAGTGAACGCTGCTTATTGTGCTGGAAGCATGCATTAAAAATCTGTGGTGTATGGTCTCCCAGCACTACATCTGCTCTAGTCATCCTTACCATGGAGGCTTGACACCCCTGCACTTTTTTGTTTGGC
Source organism: Cnemophilus loriae (assembly GCA_013397755.1). NCBI lineage: Eukaryota > Metazoa > Chordata > Aves > Passeriformes > Corvidae > Cnemophilus > Cnemophilus loriae. The sequence continues at coordinate 1,528,546 of VZTF01006716.1, read as the reverse complement.
TGGCCAGTTAACCAGATCTAAGAATCATGGATATTTATTATGGTTGCCAATCTAAGGCTGAATTTCACCTTTGAGAGTCATAGGAGGTTTCATTGCCCGTTTTATTTATCGCAGTGTAATATTGGAAGAGAATGGCAAAGCACTGTAATGCTCAAGATGACATTCTCAAGGAAAATTTGCTACCTTACAAGGGATAAATTTTCTAGAACATTTCATTAAGAAGGCTTTTTGCATTACTCAGAAGTTGTACATGTTGCGGGCAAGTCACTGTCTCTCCAAGGTGTAAACTTCCACTTTCTTGGTGGGGGAATATAAAATAATCCTTCGCCATTGGGAAGGTCTGATCAAAAATGTTATGTTGTCAACATTGAAATATTCTGTGGGAATATAGAAAATTGGTAGAGATCTTGTGGGGAAAAAAGCATTTTAGTTTCAGAAGGGACCATTGAAACTTTTGGATTCGAAGCAATGTCTTGTGTCAAGATGTATTAGACTTCGGATTGTTAACCGTCATCTATGATTTAAAAAGTCAAGATTAGACTAAAGGATTTTAGTTTTATAGCAGCAGAGCATAACCCTAACACAAAATTAATTTCCCTCATAAATTTTTACTTAAGTGGAATAAAATAAATGAGACCTCTTGTTCTGACTGCGTAGAAGACATAATATGAAGAGGAATGTGAACCAGAGTTGGAGCATACAGAGTCTCATCCAGTAGATGTTGAAACTTTGCCTTCAGATATTGCTCATTCTCGGTGCTTCCTGGAACAAATGTACCCTGACACCCTTGGAAAAAGTTAGTGGTTTTATGAGAATCATCAATATCTGGCTCATCAGTATGTTGTTATTGATTCAGAATCAAAACAGATCTAAAAAAATGTGATATATGCTCCAAATGGAAATTTCAAGCTTTAAACCAAACTTTAAAGAATCTCCCAATTCTGCTTTTCTCCAAATTTCTTTTCTCGTATTCAGCCACCTATCCAAGGAATATCCCACTCTTTGGTACATATCATGGTAAAATTTGTTTCTGTGTCTTTATAATCGTTAAGAATTGCCAGTGTCTGTGGAAGTGCTCCTATGGTACCACTGTAAAGTTTACTTGTATGACATCATAGAAATAAGAATTATGTGCAGAATTAAAAGTGCAGCAGGGCTTCTTTCACTGACAGCAGTGGCAAGTTTTCTGTACAGTACTTCTATAACAGCAGAGTTTTTTGCATTATTCCCATTATTTCCCATACAGATCCTATAGTGGTTGTTATACATAGCCTCACGTGTTACAGGCCTGCTGCACTATAAGTGTCCCTTACCTGCCAGTGACCCTTAATCAATCCCTGTAAAATCTATCTGGTTCCTAAAAATGAACAAAGTACCAGGAAAAATTTGGATGTCTTGTCCTCTGCTGCCTTTTTTTGCCCCGTATTTAGATGCTGAGTTATAATTTTGATGAAAGGATTCCTTCAAATATGTTGAACTGTGTAATGTAATTCACAAGAAATTGCAATTGAGTTATCACCTGTTACTGATGACCAAAAAAAAAAAAAAAAAAATTGCTCAGATCAGCTATTTGAGGTTAATGTGCCTGAAACACTATTCAAATTTCTCTGGTTGGGTTGTAGAGTGATTAGGTTCTCATGATTTGGTCATGCGGATTTTTAAATTCCCCTCTCCAGTAATCTATTTACTATGGTCTGAATCCTGCACGTTTTGCTCTGGGGCACTGAGACAGAATAATATACTTTAACATGTCTGAGGATGGAAGAAAATTAAGTCTTTGGGGCCATGTGAAGGTGGGCTTGGGTAATGTGTCCACATGAACCATGCTAATCTACTCCTCAGAGGAGGAACTCAGTTCTTAATATTTTAATATTGCCTTCATACTTGCAATGGCCCTTTCTACCAAGTATCAGATCTTGAAGGCACATGTGTCTTTTTTAAGGAAAAGTGCATTTCAGAGGCACTGGCACATTCCCAAAGTCAAGGCTGTTTGTTCTTCCAGATCTATACATATTTTCACAAGAAGCACAAATTCTTTGTGGGACAGATGCTTGAGTTGTGTGCGTTATCAACATTTTCTGGCACCATAGTCCCTGTTTGATGGAGTCCAAATCTAGTATTTCACTTTGCTTATCTCTGTACAAACACAAAAATGATTCCTGCCCTAGGGATTTTACAATAAAAGCATTTAAAATTAAAATAAATAAATTAGATAATGTTTGAATTCAAGAACAGGAGACAAAGAGAGATACTGGCAGTTTCAGGGCAGCTGGGAACTAGCATTTATCAGGTTCTGTGGGCATCACACAAGTGAATTTTAAGACCAGGAAGATGAATAAGGAGGTGGCTTTAAAGATGGTAATAAGGTACTCCTTTGAGGCCCATCTTCATCCTTTCTACATTTTGAAATGTGCATCTTCCCTCCCTTCTTTTGTACCCTTTACAGCCTGAGCAGAGAAGAAAGAGGGAGAGGTGCAGTTTGCAGTCCATAAGAAGATGGAGACTTGTCTCAGGTATTGATTCGAGATCAGTGTTAAATTTCACTGAGCTTTTGTTTGCATATGAGATTACCCAGAGATGAAAAGTGGATGGAAGAAAAAGGCCCCCCCAGTAGGACACTGGAAGAGGATAAGGAGGGTTTACCAAGGAGTACGCTGTAGGAATGATTAGAAAACTGGGAAGAAAACTGCAAAAGAAGAGGGGTCACTGAGGCCAAAAGGGAATAGTTTCAAAACCAGGTGGTACACTGCTTCAAAGGCAGGTAAGAGGGCAGTGAGGATGAGAAGGAGACATTGTCCTAGCTGTCCTCATGTAAGGGAGAAGTCATTTGAAACTGCGACGAATAATTTCATTGCTCTGCAAGAAGCACAGTGGTATTTTTGATGGGATTGTAAAAAGTATAATCATTAAGTTCACAGATAAAAGGAGACCGCAGACAGAAACCACAGCCTTAGCATTGCCAATGGTGCAACAGTGAGAATATTTAGTGAAACACAATGGTTTATGTTGATTTATGAGTTAGATGAAGTTTTCTTTCACCCATTAAGTTCTATTCATTGTATTTCCCTGAATTTTCCCTGAGTTCAAAGTATATTTTCTTTATATTTCTTAATGTGGATTTGCATTTGTTTGTTTGTTTGTTTACCTTGCCAATTTAGAAAATGTAAATAGACTATAAGCTACTGCAGCATTTAAATGAGACACATGTTTACCTGAACCTTAATTTGATAGTAAGGTTTTTTTCAGTTGTTTGAAGAACCAATGCCAAAATTACTCTTGCAAATTAGCTATTGAACTTCCACTCTGATGCAATGGCTGTCTAGTATCTTCTATACTCCTTCAAGTCTTATTAAAAAATTGTCTTATCAGCCTTTCTCTAGATTTCCCTGCAACTACCATTGTTCAAAGTATATTTATTCCATTTCCTCTTCCTTTCTTTATTATTATTCTTCCACTATTCTGCTAGACATATGCGTTTCCCTCATAGGACATGCACACTGGGATATTTTAGCTGGATTTTTACTATGATGTCTTGTGTTGCGTGTCTTTGTAAAATGTCTTTATTTTGAAATTTGCCTGTATCATATGCTTTTGAGTTGGGAATGTAGAATTAAATAATCTAAAGTGTTCTAAAGTGTTTCCATTGCTGCAGGTTTTCATTCATACCCCGGGGACTGCACAACACAGGAAATAAAGCCCTGGGTTTATTTATGTATTTCACTTTTTCTAGAGCTTGGCTCTTGGCTCAAGGTGCAGTCGTTAAGGGAGCCAGTTTCCCACTCCTCCTTAAAGAGGGAAGTCAACCAGCCCTCCATAACCTCACTATTGCATGTGGTAAATCTCTGACCCCCCCAGTCCATCAGCATTCCCCTTAGAATCCTTAGCTGTAGCCTCCTTAGCATTGTCTAGGCTGCAGAACTGCACCTTAAAGTGTGTTATACCTGTAATATTTACAGTTTATATATTGTAAACTGGACGAGTGTCTAATTCCGGGGAGAAAACATGAAGAACATTCCCCTCCTGAGTGCCTACTGTTTCACTGCAGCAGGGACTCAGCTAATAAAGTTTTTTATATTAAGGGAGTTATAATTTGCTAGCAGGATCTCGACAGTTGTCTTTAGAATAAGACAATATGCCTTTCCCCTCCCTACCGGGCCTAATTCCCTGGTAACCTTATTGAAAATGTGCATGGGCTACAAAACTAAAGATTAACTGTCCAGGGACCTGCTTCCTGGAGCTTATTTGAAGATTAAATCAAATGGCAGGCAATATATATTTGGTAATTCGGCTTTGTTTCAGACTTTTCCAATCTAGTGGTAAGTATAATAGAAGAATCTGACACTTAGAAGCACTAAATGGGTTTTTCCTTTTTTTTCCTTTTTTTTTTTTAATTTGAAAATGCCTAGTATTTCTATCCCTAGCAAAATCAGAATTAATGATTTATTTCCTCATGTCTGAAGATTCTGTTCTTTTATTTTTGAACATGAAGCAAAGCAATTTTAATTACAGATGATGTGAACAATTTTTCTCTTTTTGTGACGTACTGCTCTTTCTTTTTATTCTACATAACAAATACCAGCAGAAGAGTTTTAAGAGAAGCAATCAAATATCTACTGTAGCATTACAGCATTCATTTAAACAGAGAAGGAAACACACATATTGTTTTTTAATTCTGTGTTTAGGCTATGTATTAGTTAAACAAATTTCTATTCAGCAAACTGGATTGAGATGGATGGATATGTTATTCTGTTTTAAAAAACTGTATTTAGAAGGCACATTCAAAGACACTGAAGTGCGATTTGTCCTAGTAGCAGACATCTGAAGAACAAGTGACATTCTTACACAAAATCTATATTGGTGATGTATTTAATTACAGAGTTGATTGAAATTGACAGCTTCAGTGACCTATGAGTGCACTGTTACTGACTGATGGATGCTTCAAATCTGGTTACTTTTAAACCAATTCACATACTGTTCAATAATATCCTGTCAAACTGCAAACTGCAGTTTTGCATGTATATGGACTAGGCAGAGAACACTTTAATTAACAGAAGGTAGAGATGAATGATGCTTAAAAATTGATGTAATTTTAAAAAATATGATCATCATGATTTGAATAGGAGATAAAGAACTCTCGGTGTTGTCCAGAGTGGCTGCATTCCTTAAGAAACATATATTTTACTTTCATACTCACTTGTGTCAGCCCCAAACCTCTCAACACAGATTAGCTCCCCAGGCTCTTCTGCACATGTGCAGGCGGTTCCTCATTAGGAGCTAGAGAGAGTCGTTGAGAAAACGGTACCTCACCTTTCTGCTGAAAGGAGACCTGCTAAAGGAGACTCTGGAACTTTTGTAGCCAACTTCAGTGCAGAGACCAAGCCCTGTAGCACCAAGAGATGGCTCCAGTGGCCACTTTGCTCAGCCTTCCTGGAGCATTAGTCACAGTCTCAACCACAGCATCTTCTTCTTTGCCCCTCTGTCTCCTTTGCTTCCACTTCTCTGCAGTTCTGACAGGGTAGGTCATGCTCTTCTCAAGCTGCTGAATAATGTCTGGAGTCTCAGCGGACAGTCAGCTATTTCTTAGCAAATTATAGAATCAAAGCTTATCTTCTGGAAGAGTAACCAACAAGGTATGAAATTCCGGCTGAAGAATTCATGTTCTGATCTGAAGACAAGCAAATGGCATAAAGGATGAGCAGGTACCTGAGATGTTAAAACATCAAGTAGCCTCCCAGCCCCATTTAGTTAATTTGTACCTATATCATAGAGTCATATCCTGGCAGTAATGGTAGCAATAAAAAAAATAAGCAAGCTTTCCCTCTTCCTGGGTTTGTCAAAGTGATTGATGTCTTCCTTACTGCCAAATTATACTGTGGTAGCTATGTACATGATTTAAAACAGAAGCAACATTAAGGCTCCAGGATATGGTCTGGTTGACACGGTGCTGTTGGGTCACAGGTTGGACTCAGTGATCTCAGAGGTCTTTTCCTGCCCCACTGATTCTGTGTGAAATACGTCAGCTCACCTATCCAGTGGCACCACTTCTCCGTGGAGCAAATAGAGACCTACCTGAAGAATCATCTTTCTATTGGTCATAGAAGCATTTTCGGAAAGAGCAGTAAAGGTTAGAAAGCCCATGTGAAACAGAAATGATCTGGGTACAAAGCATCAGCCTGAGAAAAGAATTTTCAGTGAAGATTAAGCTCCTTAAACAAACCGTAGGGTTTTTGCCCTTGAAGGTGCTTTCTTAGTGTAGCTAAAGTTATTAATTTTGTAAATAAGTAATGAAAAAATCAGAATTTCCATTAGCAAAATCTACATTTAAAGGAAGATTGAAATGCTTCCAGTTAAAAAAAAAAAAAAAAAAAAAACCACTATAGTGGATGNTGCTTCCAATTAAAAAAAAAAAAAAAAAAAAAAATCCAGTCTACTGGAAGTTTTGTAAAACTTTTGCATTTAGTACCTTTTTTTAAATGTATTAACTTTTGTATACAAGAAGTTTAAAATGTTCTTTTTTTCTTTTTTCACTTTTGCATCTGTTTCCTCAACACAGTTTTGCATTTTAATCTTATAAGTAGAAGTAACAGAAGTCACACTGCACCCTGGAAAGCACCTTTACACCCTCTGAGATGGGGTAAGTAACAGAATATAGAAATATTAAAATTCTTGCAGTTATACAGAATTTTACCAGTGGAAGCAAACATACTTTGTCATCAGCAAGGATTGTGAAAATATCCTTTGAGTGGAAAAAAACAAGAGCAAATAAGAGTATTTAGCATTAGAACGAGTGCAGGAGGTGACAATGCTGCAGTACTTCCACATCTTAATGTGGAACGTCTTGTATCAGTTACAGCTGCTGTGTAATTCATGATAGAATGGAGCTCGTTATAGACTAACCAAAAGATTTATCCCGTTTCTCTGTGGCCTTCACTGACTTCTAAATTGTCACTGGGGATAATTTAAAGTAGAAGTCGATCTTTACATGCCTTGGTTCATGGTTCATGCACACCTAAAAGCTGTAGGATGACTTGAATCTAAGAATGTTTTCTCTGTCTCTTCATTGTGTTAAGTGCTAGTATCCAAGAGTAATTTTGGCTTGACCTCGTTGGTTCAGTTTTATGCAACTCCCTTTGCAATGAAGGCTGCAAAATGTTTACATTTTTGTCCATGCATGAATGACCTAAGTGGAACATCTTAGATGGAACATCTATGCCTCTGATTGCTTAACAATTGCTTTGTAGTATAAGACACCTGTTCTGCTGTTTGTAACTTCTTCAGACTCCAGAAACGTTTGGCTGAAATTTTCTGGGTCGAATATCCGCCTCAGGCTGAACAGGATAAAAGAGTTCAACTGTTTCTAAGAACAAGATTAAGAAAATAAGCCTTGTTTTCTCATGTTGAAAACCACTGTTTGAACGGGTTTAAGATAAAACCTTGCTAATGTCTGTGTTTTAATGACAGCAGGAGCTGGGCAATGAGATCTCTGAGACAACAAGGAAAGACAGAAATTCAAAGCACAGATATTGCTCCGTTCTCTCTAAGCCTTGCTTCATTCAGTCTGAATTCAGTCTGTCAAGCATTCAAACCTCCTGTCCTTTCTCAATGCTCCCATATTTAGGTATTTGAAACTCCTAGGAATAGCTTTACCTGAACTAATTTTTGAATTTATCTCTTCCCACCAGTCTAACAAAGATGAGTTAAGGCAATTCCAGCTGCAATAGTCAAATATTAAGCCAACTCTTGATTTTTTTTCTCATCAGCTTGTTCACTTGGCAGTAAGTGTAGCATTAGAATAATCTCTGCACATCAGGAAAAGAAATATAATGACGTGAGTATTACACAAAATTTGAGCTGAATCACAGACTCAATGCAATTTTAGTAGTTTTTCTCTTCATTCTCAACTTTTCTATTTTCCTCCCTAGCATTTCTGGATAGGCATTCCGAGACTGTCAATATGAATAGGATGTAACAACAGCCATCTGCAGGTCAGATAAACCCATCCATCAGCATATCAGCAAGTGGACCTAAAATATTTATAGAATTTTTATTCATGAGAGAAAGAAAACGTTAATTGGCGATTAACATAAGAAGGTAATAATGAACTCAAATCTGTGTAGTGCAGTTTTGTTATTACTCATTTTCTGCAGGCGAGATAAGAAAACAAAATGAAGAAATTAGTTTTCATTTGCCAGAAGAGCTATTTCGTGTAGATTACTGATGAAATGTATTTTGAAATCTGATGCATCTGTACATATCAAGATTCATTTCTCTGATCTAGTGAAATATCGCAGATACTTCCCAAAAAGGAAGCTTTATAACAAACAGTAAAATCTCTATCAATCACTGTGTATTCATAATAACTCATAGCCCTGATACTTAATTACAGCTAAATATAATTTCTGACTTGAAACATTTTCAGCATAGCACTCAGCATATTCCAAACTTAAAATGCAGGTTTTTTTGTATTAAAAGTTCAAATACTTTAACGGATTTGAGTCTGTCGTGAAGTTGTCTATATAGTCAGCAATTACTGTATGTAAAAGTATGAAAATAAGTTCAATTTCTGCAAAACAAGCAACTCTCTTGGAAAAAGGTAGTGTTCCTTTAAGTAGTCTTCTTCAGAAAAAGAAAAGCTGAAGTGCCATGAAAAATTATATCCATTGCTTGTCCTCTCCTAGTTTAATTTCATTTTAACTTAAATAAACATTTCTTTACATTTAGCAACATTGGAAAAGGCTGTTCTTACTCATTTTGTATGATTAAAACTACGTTAGCAATATAGATATATTAATTTACAGATACAGATACTAATTGCTTAAATATTGAGTTCAAAACTAGACACTAGTACTGGGAAGGGATAATTGGTTCTTGCTGTAGAAAAAAAAACTATAATAAAGAACTTGAAAGTGCTGTCACATTTCACATAACAAGCAAAATCTCAGAATATTTGAAAAATATTCTGAAAGAAAATGTCTTGGGGCTTTCTTAATGAGAATGAATGTGGTTTGAAAAGATCAAATAATATTCACATATGTCAAATACAGGTTCTAATAACAGTTAGAGATAATGAATAAAATTAAAGTAGGTCATTTTTAGTCACTTAGGATCCAGTAGGAGGCATACCTCTTCCTAACTGCTTGTTAAAATATAATTAGAAGCATTTGCTGTATTTACAAAAAAAAAAATCTATATCAAAGATTAAAAAATATTAAAATGGGATATTTTACCATTCTTTAATTTTCTGTTTTTGTTTTATTAGCATTTGAGTAGTAAATGGCATATAAATATGTTAATATTGTAATAACTGGCATAGCACAGTCATAACCATAATTAATATGGCAGCTGTAAATATTCTGATAGGAGAGGTGGGGTTTTTACTTTCATCCTGAATATGATGGCTTTAGCAATCCACATTTGTCTACAAATATGTGGAACTGAACAGACAGCATTATAGAAAGAAAGAAAAGTCCAAATTACAGCATTTTTTGGATACCAAATATTGAATTTTGTACTGAAAACATGTGGAAATTCTTAAGAGAAAAAAAAGAATCAGGGTGAGGAATGTGATATTGTCTCAGTTGAGGCTCAGTTGTCTCAGTTCAGGTGAATTCAACAGACACTCAGGACATCGCAGCACTGGTCGTGCACTGGTCATTTGTCCATAGCAGTGATGGGGGGAAACCCAAGGGCTTGCCAGCCTGCTTGTTTTAGATGTCAGATCGGATCCAACCGGCTCAAAGTGGATCCAACCAGTTCAAACCAGATCCAACCAGATCCAGCGTGATGCTCTGTCGATGCCTTAGGTTTTTAGCATTTATATTTTTCAGATTCTGTACTGCGTTAGTGTATAACTCTCAACTTTACATAGAATGTTAGTTAGCTCTCTTCACATTTTGGTCAGACTAAACAATCCTTCCTGGGCCTGGAAACCAAGGTCACACCACCATGGCCTCAGGCCCGAAAAGTATAAACAGAAGTGAATCAGGGGGGTAGGGGGGGAGACAAACCAGGGGAATGTGACTTCATTACACGAAGGTATAATTGGACAATTAACCTCTGATATGCAAATAGACCAAACTTATATCCTTTTGAGAAACTCGTGACCATCATCCATCTTGGGTGGAGTCTCTACGAGGCTTTTGCACTGCCCAAGGTGTATCTATTGAAGGCCTTTAATAAATACCTACTTTATTCTTCTAACTCTGTCTAGCCTCTGTTCTAGGTAGCCACTCCAAGGCCTCACTGTGATCGAAGATGTCCCAGCTCTCCCAGAAATAAGCCTTCTCTGCAGTTCAGGCCTCTACTGAGGGAATTACATACAAAATGGACACAAGGTTAAGAATGTTTTTCCATTTTACTGTCCTACAGACAAAACTGATGAGGAGATATTTTTACCAATGCACAAATCCTTGTGTTTTGCACTATCCACCTCTGGTCTGTATTGTAGAACACCAGTTTTAAAATCTGCACTTTTGTTTATTTACTCTTTCACAAGCAGCGTAAGCTGCTCTTAAAGTCAAGTCCTCTTAATGACACAGAACCTTTTACACCCTTCTTTTGCTAATGCATTCTTCAAGGGAAGACTTGCCTGTTTGAAGATTACTCTCAGACATAATGAAGAAACGACAGAAAGCCTGTTGGCCTAGAAAAGAGCCATTCACATCCATTCATTTATGCATATCCCACTCGCATGCTGCTAGTGTTTTGTGACACATATTTCTATCCCCTTATCCCTGCAGTTATCAGGCACCATATGTAAGGCAGGCATTAAAGCAAGAACATCACCCGTGACACCTAGTTAGCTGGCTAGAGACAAAGTCGTTTCTTCTTATCTCAGCAGGAAGCCACACTACTTTGAGCCCAAAGCTTCTTGGTTCAGTTTCTTGCTAGAATTGATTCCTTATAAATATGAATTACTCTTCATTTGATCTTTTCTCATTTGTGGGCAGGGCAGCAGTGCCCCACGGATCTGTGTGTGGAGGGTCCACATGGGTTTTCAGTGTTTTCTCTGTAGAAGGCAAGAAATAAGGATTGGGTGCTTCTCTACACGAGACTTGGGAGGGTGCGCTTTGTTTGACACAACCTCATTGGAATGGGGGCTTAAAAGCTTAGGGCAGCAAAGGGAGGAATATGTCACATGCACATTAAGCCCCTTCTCATCCTGTAGAAATTCATCACAGACCCCAGGGGAAATCTTTAAAGGTAGATCTCTGACTTGAGCTGGGGTCCTCTTCTGGGAATCATCATTGCACTGTTATTCCCCAGGTATGCAAGATTAGACAGGAGGTAAACAGAGCTGAAAAAGTGGTGAAATTTGTGAAACTGCAAGGTGGGGCATGCATTTTCAGGAAGAAACAAAACAATTATCTGCTCATGACTGAGAGAGGAACCAAGACATTATCTTCTTAATCACCTTCCATGGCTTTAAGAGTAACATACTGACCCAGCCTTTAGCCACTATTTTGTTTTGGAGGAAGTTAATGCATATCTTTGGGCTTTATTTTTATTCTGGACATAATGTATGTGTGGATGTACCTGTTAAACCCCTCTGTGTGTCTCGGTGACTCTGTGTCTCAGTGTCACTGAAGTGTTTGTGGGTATCATCTCATAAATGTGATCCCTTTTAGCTTTCAGTGAGCTACAATGTCACAGAGAGGCAGAGCTTTGGGAGGCACTTCTGGAGACCTCGTTCAACTCCCCCGATCAAAGCACAGTCAGCTGGAGTAGTTTGCTCTGGACTGTGTTCAGTTCAGTTTTGAACATCTCCAGAGATGGAAGATCTCCAGCTTCTCTTGACAACCTCTTCCCAATCATCCCCACATGGTTTTTTCCAGTGTTTAAGAAGAATTTACTGTTCAGCTTGTGCCCATTGACTCTTGGCGAGTCACTGGGTACTACAGAAAGGGCTGTGTCTCCAATCCAGTATTTATGTGCATCTGCTTGTTTTTCTGCTTATAGAAGCAATTAGATCACTTACCCTGAGCAATCAAATGATGCTGTATGTTTCCCTCCTTTGGGTGAGAGGTAGGCATCTTTTCCACTCCTTTGTGGTTCTGGTTTTGTTTTTTTTTTTTTAATGTGTGCCCCATATTTTGGCCAGCATTTCTACCACTTCTCACTGTTGTGATATCTCGACTACGTGTGATCTATTGCTGAGTGTGTAATGAGAGTCAAGTTTGCCAACACAGTCACTCCATTATCTAAGTCATTGCTCCATAAAGTGCTTTGAGATACCTTGAATGTGAAAGGCCATATGTCTCCATAAATTCTGTTTTATTCTGTAGGGTGCCCAAGCTGTGCCAATACATATTCAAGTGTTCTGGGAGATGGAATGAAAATGGGAGGGGGAAGAGGAAAAAGACCATTCTTAACTGTATTATGCTGGCCTTTCTTTCTCCACTACAGAACTATTTTCGGATGTTTGACATTCACTCTTGAAATTGTTTCAGTAGAGTTATAACTCTGTAATGAAACATGGCAAAGAACCCCTTATAAGTAACAAGTTTTCAAAGACTGCTATCAAAACAGCAGTTTCTTGCTTCTAGAGCTAAAGCTAAAAGCCATATTTTAAATTTTGGTTTCGTGCATGTCATATTTACTGTACTACCAGAACTTTTCAAAGGTGATACTGAGTAGCTCCTTTTACTCTTCCGGAATACTGCTGAGGTCTGGAAGCAGTCACACTCTTCTCTCAGTCCTCTTGATTTCTCCAGTCACCTTTTTGGGGCATATTAAGCTGTAATTGTGTTCATTTTCTATGAGTCTTAAGCGTGTTACAGGCTCTTTAAAGGTGTTTTGTGGGTGTTGGATTATAGACATGGGACAGATGTTCTGCAAGCCTTTCTGATTAACATCCCTCTGTTGCATACAAAACCAGAAGAACAAGAGATGTCTCATACTCCATAAAAGAATATATGACCATAAAGGAGATAAAATTTTTGCGTGTAATTTGACTTCTGAGCAGTATTTTATATATACTTTGATAAAATGAAATTAAGAGGGACTAAATTCAACTATAGGGCTGCTTCAGCATTTCAAAATATGGATAATTAAGTGAACTTTAGTAAATAATATAATCATCCTGAGGATGCAGCTTGGCTGGAAAGCTCTCAAGATCTGGCATAATATTTTGGCAGTTGTGTTTCTGGCAAAGCCAGAATCTGCATGTGTAGAAAGCAGGAAAGTTTAAAAAAAATTAGAAGAAAAGTAACTTTTTCAAGTAAGATAATTTGTGTGGAGTTGATTACAGGTGACATCAAGTGGCAAAGTCAGAATATGATCTGGTTTCAGTCACTTCAGTGTCTGAATCACAAGTTTTTGTTACTTCCTTGTGGGGAGAAGAGCCATGCACCTGATTTTGGACTTTGTGTTATGTGCTGTGACTGTATTTGAATCAAGAGTTGCACTATAATGTGGCTCCACATTTGGCATCATATAAAAAATATTTAATGTATTCGTGATTTTTTTCTGTCTAGTTCTTTCATCCCTGATCTCTATTATTTGTGTCCTATGACTCTTACAAGCCTTGTGCTCTTCTTATGGATTATCTGATGGATTTAGCATTAGAAAAAAGCAGGCATTTATATTGAGGTGCATTAATTGCAAGTTGAATGGGTGGCTGCACACCTTCAGTGTTCCGTTTTTAATGTTGTCATGGGTGTCATCTCCGTTTCCAGCTTTTTGGGTTTATTGCTCTTCTGTTTTCTGTAATTTTCTTGAAAAGCAGAAGGTAGAGTTATGCTGTGATGAATGAGTTGGGGAGCCTATAGCTCAGGCAGTAGTTTGTTCAAAGATTGACCATTGAATGTAAAGTATGCAAGGCTAAAAACAGTTTTGATATGATCCATTGCCGAATGTCCAGTGATTCATTTTCCTTTTCTAAATATGCTATCTTGGCTGTAGTTCTACCATTTGTCACATTTTTTCCATTAGTAAGTACCCAGAAGGACAAAAGCATGAATAGGCTTTCCAAAGTTCAGTATGAAATAAATTAATATATAAGAAATATCTTCTTGACATGAGAGAACACACACCTGACAGCATACCACGTAAATTAGCAGCTTCTTGAGATGATGGCTGCAAAATGATAGCACATGGAAAGCTTTTCCGAAAGGTGATATTGAGAGCTGAATGGGAATTTCATGAGCATTTGGGAATATTTGGCTCTCGTTTCAGGTTATTTTATTCATGGTTCTGTCTGTGATGAGGCATGTGCCTATATTTATAGGGACATCATATTTAAACCCGAACAGGAACTGCTGCTAGTCTCAGATGAAAAAAGTAGGTAAACATTTACTTTATATTGCCTCACTTTGGCAAAGTTATAAACATATGATAAAAGTTAATCACATGTTTATATTCTTTACTGAATGGGGGGCACGGCAGTCTGGGTTCTCAAACAGATGTATGGCTGCATTGTTATGTGGCCGTAGGCTGCGAGGTTCATGGCCAAGTTGCTCAAGGAATTCATGATCTTGAAATGCTGCAGCACACTGGAATCTGCAGGATTTAAAATAAATTAAAGGAAAAGAAGAATTTGTGTGTTTTATCCTACCAGGGCGAAGCCTCCTTACTGCTGATTCCACTGTGAAGATCAGGAGGGTGTTGGTTACTCAGGCAATGATAGCGCTGGATTAAAAGCAAGCCAGGTTGGTAGAGATCCAGGGTAAAGAGTGCTAGCTGAGAAAAAATGAAAAGGTAAGCACATATGGCTGAACAGCTGCTTTCAAATTTATAAAATATCTTCTTTAATCCCTGAAGCTTTCTTGGCTTTTTCCTCCTAATGCTGTTCCTTTACAGAAAACACTGTGAAAATCATTCTGTTTCTTTTTTTTTTTAATTGTAATTTTCTGCGAATATTAAATCGCTTCCTTTTCAAGTTTATAGTTTTGGCCTTCACCAGAATACCCCAAATGCAGAAGTAAACAATTCTGGAGGAGCTAAACAGAGTTTCAAGTCATAAAATGGAGAGAGAGTGACAGAGAAGAAGAATTGTTCTGTAGTAAGTCAAATTATTTATTCTTGTATTGATGGTATGATTTTTTTTTTTCCTTACTGCTTTTGCTGCAGCAAACTTCAAACATTTGCATGATTTTATACTTCGCCCAAATAAGGGAATTTTTCTTGCCTCAGTCTTAGGGTAATAATTTTTAACAACACTAACTTTCTCTACTTTGCCTTAAAATTCTGAAAGCGCATTTAAGACATTAACTTATTAAATTTAACAATACACCTAAAGTGAGAGAAAATATTCCAGTTTTCAGCCATGAAATACAGTGATTGCTACAGTGCTCGTACAATAGAATACAGGGAGTGTAGGACAGAATAGATTTTGAATATAGGGGAGTGGCTTCTGTCCATGATAGTCTTAATCCATTAAAACTTTAGACTAGTGCAGTTTTTATAGGAAATATTTACAACTAAATTGTCTATCTCTATAAAAGAGCCCTATTTTTCATCTGATATACTCACTTTTATTTTGATTCTTATTAGCTGTTGGAAGTGTAAGTCAAACAAAAATTCTAATGTTTTTTCTTAGAAAAAGGTCGTGTTTCAGAAATTGATTTTCTTTTCAGGTTTTCAATAAATGAATTTCTTTCAGATGACATTTTAAAGAACAATAAGTTTTTCAGGATTTTTCTCTACAATTGGACGTTTTTGAGTCCTTCCCAAAATTGATGAGTCAACTGCCAAACTTCTGCTTTTATTTTCAAATTTAGATGAGGATGTTCTTAACCGAGTTGGTTTTTAATATTATTTTGTTTTGCTGCCTTTTGAAAAGAAGGAAAACTAAAAATGTTGCCTCAAACTCAACTTTTTGTGCCAGAAGTGCTCTGGAGTCCAGACACAGGTGCTAATTTGGGTATGGGAAGCAGTTCATTGGCATCATGGTGAGATTTCTCTTGGCCTTCTGCTGTTTTTTTTATGGAGCCATTGATTTGAGCTCACTGCAAGTGCTTTGTCCAGCACTTGGACATGGATATAGACTCCCAGATCCCATTTTTAAAAAAGTTTTTTAAATGTTTGTTGGCCAGACTTTTCAACTTTCCCAAAAATACCTGGTAAAACAGATCGTTACCCACCGAGGCGGATTAACTTCATGTGTGGTTAAAGAAATCTGTCATAGATTGTAGCTGATCTTACAGAGAAAGAAGATCCAGTTAAGTGGCTTTTTTGCCCCTAAATACCTTTAATACCTTCACTTTTGGACCTAGAACACCTAAAGTACTTCAGGAGGAGAAGTCCTTTCACTGTTTAATGCTTCTCAGTGTTTAAGAGCCATGTGGGCAATGCCTTTATTTGCATGCCTTAGCTTTTGGGCGGCCCTGAAGTGATCAGGCAGTTGGACTAGATGATCATTGCAGGTCCCTGTGAACAGAATTATATTCTTCTGTGATTGTTATTATTCCTGTACTGTAAATATCATATTAATGTGCTATCAGAAATAATTGTAAAGGCCATTCTTTTATAAACAGGGAAGTGCAAATTACTTCAAGCTTTGTTTCCCTTTATGTAGTAGTCTTTTATGTGTGGTTTTCTATAGCAGGACTGAATAATCTTGGTTAAGTGATCAGAGTATATTTTGCAAAAAATTTATTTTTTGAAAAAATTTCCAGAGTTATGACCACGTCAGCACTTGGCAGCTCAGTAGATCTGTATTTTTCTATTTTCTTTCAGCACATGGGAGTTTAATAGCTTACCTGTAGAACAGGAAGTTTAGACCTGGTCTTTAAAGACCTATGTCCTATTCCAGAGGAGACCTCTATCATTATTCCAGCTACGCTGACAACACGGAACACACTGTCAAAGTCCTCTAGGTAATACCCTTATTACATGTGTCATTAGAGGACGTTTGCCATATCTGCTTTAACACTGCAGACATTTTAAGTAGGTTATTCCATCACTTTGCCATTTTGATTATGACAACAAAATGACACCATATTGAAATGGATTTTGGAAAGAAAGGCTAACTGTCCAAAGAGGTCCATGCTCGCTCTAATTAAAATTGGCTTAGGTGGCACAACCTTCATAATTCAGACTATGGCTATGAAGGATATGCATGTTGAAAGCGCTCTTTGCTCATTAGTGCTATTTCTGTCAGACACTGCTACCTGCTCTTTTCTTAATGAATGCTAAGCCATCTCTTTAGAAGATTGTGCTGCTTCCCTGAACTGAGGGAACTGTCTTATTTCCTCCCAAGTTCGTTGAGAGTAAAATCGGGGAGTCACCTCTTTGACATTTCCCAACCTCTGTACTTATTTATCTCTTTGAGACCCTGCGCTCCAGAGATATCACTGTCTTAATTAAGAAGAAGGATGTGACCATGGTAAATTGACTGATTCCATTGATTAAGGACTAGCTGTACAAGTAACATTGATTTTAACAGTGGGTCTACATAAATGTAATTGTTCGAACATGGGGCTGCATAATTATGGTGATGTACGAGAATAGTTGGTTTGTCCTTTTCAACCTTCACTAACATTCTTTTGCATGGTAATGTACCTCGTTCAATTAGCAGAAATCTTAAATGTTACAAAATGTCTTTTGTGAAGGCACACAGTAATCATTATAGTCTAATTTAATCTAACAGCATCAGACAGATACATCTCTTTCTTTTCTTTTCTTTGTTTCTAGATTTTTCTCCCCTACCCTCTATTTTATTTCAGTTCTTAGGAGCACTCATACACTCATAAATAAAAAAAGCAAATGGGAGAAAGAGTCTTTCTTCCTCTACCCAATTTGTAAACTGTATGATTTTGAGCAAGGACCCACAGAGCTAATTCATGACTAGGGACAATTTGTTTTCTTCTTTCCCCAGTTCAGATTCCTATGGGGCATACTGGACATATTCTTAATCTACCAAGCAACTTCATCAGCCCTACCTCTGGTGGAAAAATTGCATTTTTCCCCAAACGTGGACAAATATCATGTCTTTTTTTGAATTAACCATTCAACTGTCTGTCTCTCATCTCCATGCTCCCCTAAAACCAGTGTATGGATGATTGCACGTCTCTGAAATTCCTTTTTGTGAGGAATTCATAAGGCTTTAGTGCATGCTTACTTTTCATGCAAGTCAGTAAGCAGAATCTGGAGAGTCAGAAATTTAAGGAAGGAAGTGGAAGAAAGCTGCACAAAAGCTGAAGTTTTAATTGCTGCAATAAATATGTGGACCACTTTCGGAGTATAGAAGTTGTGCTACCAGTTCATAATTATTTTTTATGGTATATTCTCCAGACAGAGGAGAATTCTGCGGGGCATTAGGTTGTTAAGTCTTTTGGGCAAGAACTGTCTCTTGGCAAAGTGTTTGTATGACTGGTGAGTAATTCTTGGTAAGAAGTAATAACTTAGTTTTGTAGGGTTGTTTATTTGCTCAAAAACTGTGATTTTGTAGCACCATAACTTAACTTGGAAGTCTGAGTCAAAGAGCTTAACCACTGGCTTGCCTTCTCCTTCAATGTTTTCATGTCTATTTTCAGTAAGCAGAAAACTGGGAATTTTGACATTCCCAAACTGCTTTGAGTTTTGATGCTGCTTATAACTGGAAGATACAGAGATACTTGAAACCTTGGTTCAATGAATAATATAGCTTGATAGAGGAGATCCGTGTGGATTGAGGGACTCCCTCTTGCCAGTTTTGGATCAAGGTCTTGGACATTGATATCCCAGCCCTTGGATGATGAGCTCTTAGGCAGGAAACTCCACCAGGTAGACTCGACAAAGAATGGCTCAGTGGAGGTTTAGGGCTGTCAGGCCCAAAACTTCAGCTTAGCATCCAAATGCAATGGGAAGGATAGAGTACCCCAGGACAGGAGCTCATTTTGCCATCAGTGCTCCTCTTCGAGCAGCCTGGGGAGTGGAGCCCAGGTGCAGCTCTCTGCCAGCTGAGATATTGCAATCGCTGCGTTCTTCCTTTCGCCCTACGGCACACAGCAAATGCAGAAGCTTTCTCCTCTTCATCAGCCCAGAGCCCAGCGAGTCAAGCAGCACTCCAAAGGATGGATATAAAAAGCAGTTAAAAATGGGTCCTGCTTGTCCTGAAAATGTTTTTGTTGACATGTGCTTCTCTTTTGATCACTGCCCAAGTTATCACATGTTCCTATACCAAAAATTGCTGTCAGGCTGGACACTTCAGATAATGTTGTGGTCATAGCATGGCAGGTGCCCTTGAAAAGTTTTTTTTTTTTACCATTTTTTCCCTACTACAAAATGCATCAACATTTATTCCCCATATCTGCAGTAGGAAACACTTTGGATAATCAGCCTCTTCCGTACTATCAAAAATAGGCAAAAACTGTCCTTGCAGTACGTGTGCATGAGTACATGATATATCTAAATGAGAATGAAAGCCCTCCAGCAATCAAGTATGCACACAAGTTAAGAGAAGTGACACCAATACACACACTTCAGCACATATACATGCATACGCACAAAAAAATCATATCCTGGATTTAAAAGGCTTCAAGATTAAAGGCCCAAGGGGCTTAAAACTTAAAGAAATATTTCTTCCACCTCATTGCATATTCATGAGCGAGTATTTTGGCAAGCAGACTGAGCAAAATAGCTTACAGAATTATGGAAGGAAGATTATTGTTGATTCCTGTGTGCCACAACAGTGCTTTCACAGAGAGAAAGGAAAATGTAAATAATCATCCAAATGACTGCACTGACACAGGTAAGTCTGAGGGCCCTATCCAGCTCGGGTCTTCTTACAAATTTTTGATCCATGTAAGCTGCAAAACTCGGGAAAAGGATACTCCAGGGGCCGTCCCCTTCTGGAGACAGGTTAAAAGGTAAGAGAGGAGACCTGCCCTGCACAACGTGAGGTTGCAAAGGTGGCTTTCCCATGGCTTTTCTCTGCTGCTTTTTGTTTGGCCCAGACCTAAAGCTCCCAGCAGACACCAGGGGTTTGTGTAAGGTTCTCGTGTGTTCCACCAAATTTAGTCTCAATTACTGTGCAAGATGAAGAGTTGGCAGAGGCTAGTTTTAATCTCCAGGGTTTTCATTTTTTTGTGACCAACAACCTCTGCTGTGCTGGTTACTCATCTGGATTTTTCTATTTTGTGTTTTTTTTTTTTATTCTCATATTTTTTGCCAAGACTCTATAATGTCTGAAAATCTTTTGGTGTAGATAAATATTTTTCTCTGTATCACTTTGGCAGATGCTGTGAATAGACATTATATTAGTGCTTTATGTACCTGATTAACAAGCAAGGTTCAAGAAATTTCAGTGATAAAACCGAGCAATATTAATGAGACAAAAGTAGATTCTAAGAATAATAGGTAAATAATATGATTAAAATAGCAAGAAAGCAAGAAAGAAACTCAGTGAAGAAGTAAAAAAAACCAAAAAAGCAATTTGCCACTTGTGTACTTTTACTCAAATTGACTTAATTTGCTTAAAAGCAGAGTGAACAAAGGATAGCTTCTTCCAAAAAGCACAGTTTGCTTGTATCCTCTGGTAGCAAGCAGACAGCGCTGAAGACAAAATTATTTCTACCTTTGAAAGCAGAAAGGGTGCTCAGCAGTGTGAAAAAGGTAAAAATACAAAGAACAAATGCACTGCTACATCCAGCATGCAATGCCAATATTCAGTATCTCACTCCAACAGCAGAGCCTCGATTTCTGACATGAGAGATCACACACTTTGCTGTAAAAAATAACAACTTTTTTTTTTTTTTCACTAAAAGCAAAGGAGTAGCTCTCATGGAAGTTTGGAAGTGGAAGTTCAGTGTTGCTCCAGTTGCTGCAGGGATAGGTCTTATAGAAACCTGCAGCCAGGAGAAAGGTGGTGTGAACTTCATTCAGAGATCCTACTTCCAGGTTAAAGTAACAGAGATTTCACAAAGTAGCTTCTTTCAAAGCTATCATTTATTTTCACCAGAACACTTAAAAATATTTATATTCTACAGAAATATTTCCAGTTTGTGCGCAGCTGGAGTCTCTTAACCTCTCCTGATGTGCTGTTTCTCATACAATATAGTTACTCAAATGTAACAGCCTAGTTTTAGTGTCATGCTTTTCTTTCTCTTTTTCTTGTTTTGGTTTTTTTTTCTACCTCCCTAGTCTCATGTCTTTGTAGGTTATATCCCTTTTCCTTGGGAAAGGAATGCTTGACACCATCTCTCTCTGGGTCAGTTAGGCTTGACCCTTCTCTGGGCAGACAAGGTGAGCTGGTTTTCATCACCATTTTCAACCACACCACACCCATGGTTCTTGGTTGTCATTTAAGGCACAAATTCAGGTGCTGCCCTGGTCTTTGCAGAGGCTTTGGGCCCTGAGGCGTGACAGGGTAAGTGGGCATTGCTGTGTCCCTCTGCAAAGCAGTGAACGGGGACATGGGGGCAGGCTCAGCCGTCTTTGACATGTGCAAAGTGGAAGTATGAGTTATGACATCATTTTTTATATTCCTCAGTAGTCCTGAGGCTCATCTTCCTTCCCTCTGGCATTATCAGTGGGGACAGAAGTACCTTAGGAAACCTGAGGCAAGGGAGGAGAAGACACACAGCTAGAGCACAGCTTCGATGTAAGATGGTGCCTGGCCTGAGCAACCTGTAACTGTGAAAAAGCAGAGGTTCTCTCTCCCTCCTATTTATACAGCTGGTTAAAAACACCAGAGCAATGTATTTCCCAGTGTTTCCTCTGTGTTTGAAGCAACAGCACCGACTGAATTTCTGCTGACAACCTGCAGTTACTTCAGCAGAGAGCAAAGCACAGCCCAAGACTGCAGGAAAGTATTTGTATCTTAGACAAGGCCATTTCCCATAGGGCGTAGGATTAGTGTGTGAACAGGTGGAAATATGGCCGTGGGCTATATGTGATGACAATTCATAGCCTATCCATCCCAGAGGAGATTTATGGATCTGCAGTGTAAAATACTCTATGCCCAAATTTATTTTACTGACCCCACTTTGAAATAAAGTAGTATTGTGAATATAAAACTCATGCTATTAAAAACATTCCTAATATTATGGGTCTAAAGATGGATTTTTTTTTTTACTTTGAATGAATTTTTTTTGTGAGATTATCCCACTGTCTTGAGCTTTTGCAAGGATGACTGTAGTATGCACCAGAAATGTCTCTCATCTGTGTCTCACGGACACTGAGCAAGGACTGTGGTGGTTTTGTGTGGAACTGTAATGCTGAGCCCACAATTAACATTTCTTACACTTACAATTAGATGCTACAACTTGACCCCTATGCCACTGATTTTATTAACAATCTTCTCTTTTGTCTTTCTCAAAATATTCCTGCTTGTTCTTAAATCAAATGAGAGCATTGTGAAGAGAGATCATTTGTACCACTGTTTGGAGTACTGGGATCTCAAAAAACTGTTTCCATTTCCTGATAGCCTTCCATTTCCTCTTGTAAAAGCTTCAAATCAGACTCAGCTTTTCCAAAAGGAGTACTGCAAGGTTGGTTGTAAAGTTTGGAATGCGTTAGATATGAACTCAGTTTTTAGGAGTCAATTGTAGGTCTGTGAACATTAAAAACTTTAGGAGGTAGCTAGTAGAATTCACAACTAACACAGAGAAATGTGCAGCTTTCAGAATGTGAAATGAGATAGTGAATTCCTCCTAAACTATATTTTTAAAATTTATGTCTAGCTGATTGATGTAAAATCTTGTCATTTGCAAGTATTTAATATGTGTCCTGACACAGCTGACAAAGTTTCGTGTTAGTTTGATCACCTGTTTTGAATAAGGAGAGAAAGGTTTTCATTCTCTGGAAATCTTTCAAATGCTGATCTGGTTGCAGTCTCCTAGCACACTGAGAATTCCTTCTACAAAATGCCTTTGTTAGAACTCTGCTTTTTGTGGATTGGTGTGTTTTTTGCTCTTTTTTTTTTTTAATCCAAAGACTCTAGGCTAGTATTTCCAAAGGCATGCAGACCAAATCTCTCCCACTGCACCTCAAAAATGTCAGAGAGTTCGAGGGGAATTTTTTGCTCTTCAGTCTAACCCATGAAACAGTAAATTTAGGGATGAGTATCCAGAAAGCATCTTATTTCCTGGCTATTTTCCTAGTTCTGTTTGCCTTTCACCAAGCTCATATGTGCATGAATAAATGTTTAAGACAAATTTCTAATAACTAAACTGGCAATTGTTCTTCTAACCCGTTTCAGACTTTTTACTCAAATGCCATAAACTTTTTGAAGATGATGAAATTGTCAATGCAAATAACCTTGGATCCAAAAGAAAGTCCAGGTTTTTTTCATTTTGGTTGGTGTTGTAAAATGTCTAGTTTGAGGAAATTAGCTAAGCCAAGCTTGTCTTCACACAAAAGTCACACCAAAGTAATTTGAATCGCTTTATAAATCGATTTTGTTAAACCTATGTGAACACTTGTTTGGACACTCCTAAATTGATTTTGTCCTGGCTTATATTGATTTAGCTTAAGTCAGGAAGGAATTCACTTAAGATAAATTAATGCAAGTCTGAAATAAAAAGTGCCCACATAGGGTTTGCATGGGCTTGCTAAATTGATTTAAAAATGCACTTTTAATTAAAGTGATGTAACTTTGTGTAGGCCAGGCCTAGCACCACAGAGAGAAATTTTTGGCTTGCAGAAATGATGAGCTTTGTCGTGTCCTGAAAGGGCTTTAGGTCTAGTTCAAGGTATTACAAGGTTTCTGTATTGATACTTGAAACAGTTTAAAGTAACTTTGCAAGTGTACAGATCTCCCCACTCAGAACAAGTACACCTCTTCTCACTCTGACAATTTTCTGTTTTTTCCAATCATCAGTGTTGTTTCCATTAAGATGAAAGATTAGTGCGAAACAAAATCCGATTTCTGAACTTACAGACTTTTCAATATCTGCACACGGATTTTAGCTTTTCAGCTCTCCGCTGCCTTAAAGCAAACCCATCTCCAGGACAACTTCCTTCACATCACACAGGCATTGATTTTGAAACAGGCAAGCACCACTTGCATACTGGGGACTAATTTCGTGTTGAGGCACAATAGGACATTTGCTGGCTTCATAACTAACGCTGTCTTGCTAATGTAAAGCAGTCAGTTTTCATTGCACTGCTAATTGTTGAATTTCTGTGTGCACTTCAATACACAATTGCCAATTTTTTCCTCAAATCTATTTGTCCAGCAAAGAGGGTCTAGACACCAGTGGCCTTGCAAAGTAACCCTGAATAATGATTTGGAAAACAGGCTGTAACCTTCACGGTGCTGTCTGGAATTGGCAATCAAAATCTGAGATTATGCAGAAACCTCTATCTCAGAATGTGCCTTGTTTGCTGAACTCCTGCTTGATGCGAAGCACAGTTTGAGGGAATCTGCATTACACGCTGGCATGTAGAAATCACACCCATACCCAACTCCCTGATCTGCCAGGAACAGAAAATAACAAAATTACATGTTTTCAGAGACAAAGTTGTTCATGGGACAGTAATCATAGCTCGTGTTGGATGGAGCACCCCTGCTGGAGGGCTGCTCTACCTCACATTCAGAGATTGCCCTTTGCAGTTGCTTTGTTTCTGTGGTATTCCCATTTCTTCCCTTTGATTGCTCTGCAGGGAATAGGATGCCCTGGATTCCCGAAGTTCAGTTCACTTATAAACCGGGAGACCTTTGCTAATTGCAGATCTGGCAAAGTGACTTTGGCATTGCTGAACCAACCAGCTGTATTTTCCATGGAAGAGTTGTCATCTATCTGCTATCATTAAAATAAGTGGCTGAGCTTGGCCAGTACCCATTTCTTTCTGTGTCTCCCAGAAGTAGGAGAATAGACAATGGATAACATTCATCTGCATAATCATTGTAATGTCCTATCTTAATTTTTGCTTTTCTAAACACACACACAAAAAGTAGCTCCTTAAACCATTCCACGTTTTGTTGTTTATGTCATTCTGCTTGGCACTATCTCCAACTAACCTACATCTTTGCTGAAGTCTGGAAGCTGGCTGGCAACAGTACTTTGGAAAGAATGGGAGAAGTGGATTCCTTTTAGGTAAAGCATTCCTACACCTTTTAGAATGAGATTTGCCCTTCTGTTGCTGCAAGTAGTTGACGTGTTCTATTTGTAATGCATTTTCTATATCAATGCTTTAGGAGTCATCCCTCGTTTTATAGCTGTTTATTTGCTTTCTCTTTCCTGAGAGCTGAAGTTTGTACTTCTCTGTATTTTTTTTCATCTTGGTCATGTGAACATTAGAGAGATCCATAGAAAGGTCAAGTGGGATGGGTCATTGAGGTTAAACTGCTTCATTGTCAAGTTTAGTTTGAGGCACATTTGTGCAATGAAATAGAATATTTGCAAAACATTTATTCCTGTCACACCTATATTTTTTCAAACATTGTATTTCTAACACTGGACTGTGTTTTAACAGTGAAAAAAACTCTGCTCAAGTCTTAAGACTACTGAAGTGTAAGAAAATTATTTAAGAAAGAAAGGTACACTTACTGGAGGAGTCATTGGCTCAGTTTCCACTGCCTGAAGAGTACCTACATGACTTCAGTGACCTCTAGAGCTTCATTAGTTAACTGTACTGTCTTGTTCACAATTTTGTTTACTTTTTATTATTGTCTACAGGCATGTGTGTCTTCCGTGGCTGCTGTATTGCACCTAAACAAGTCTCATGGTAAGTCTGAGGATTTTAATTTTCTTATTCTTGACTTCAGGGTCTTTTGGAATAAGTTCATCTCTTTTTTTAAAAGCCATTTTTCCGAAGTTTATTTTAACCTAGAATACTGTGATGTGATTCTTCCCTAGCTGTGTTACACTTTCTTTTTAACAGACACCCATAGATTCCACAGTGAGACTTTTCTTTGTTATGATTCTTAATAATTCTTAAATTTTGGACAGCAGTAGCTACCAGTGGCACCACTTTTGAGACTGAGGGTTACCTGTGCACATTGAACACATACAAATTTGACTACCATCAAGAAAGAAAGCAGTGAAAAAAGAAAACCGTGAGTTGTGGCAATCAGCAACAAATAAACACATTAAAAA
>VZTF01006716.1:1426933-1502510 GCA_013397755.1 Cnemophilus loriae | reverse complement strand
AAAAAAAAGAGAAAAAAAGAAGATATTATAGATGGGCCCTTAATGTAGCCATAGTGGCTACAGTTTTTTTACCCCTACACTGGGGTTTGGCTGCTTGAGGGATGTAAGTTAGTAGAGAATTTATTCAGAGAACATGTCCCACACACAAAGGCATGAAAGTCAGCACAGAAATCAGTTTCAGCAGTCAAATGGAATCCTAAAGAAGGAGATATCGTGGGAACGAGTGATGTCAGGAGTCAATCAAAGCGCACAGGTAAGAAGGGAAGGAAGGAGTTTCAGGGAGGTGGTTACACGTGCAGTGTGTAGCAGAGGACTGTCTCTCCATCCAGCTCTGTGCAGGTGCCTCTGTGATTGCAGGAAACAAAATGCAATGAGGAACAGGAGGAGTGAGAGTACAGGGACAGGGATGAAAAAGAGGACATTATGAGTGTAAAGCTATAGATGATGATGGAAACATAAATATAGGACAGGAAAATACACAAACATGCCTCCTATCTGCTTGTGGATCTCATCTTTCCTTGAATATTTTGGCAAACTCTCTTGCAAGAAAACTTTAGGTCTATTTTTAAGTTTTCATATAAGACTTTGAAGTTCAGGACCATGCACCAGATTTTTACTCTATTCAAACCACCCTGAATTTGGAGAAACTGAGGACAGATGCTACCTGAAAGCGGAGGAAGGAAGGACAAACTCATGCTTTGTGCTATAAACCTTCAGAGTCTATAAATGGTGAACTTGATCTGATCTATTATCACTTATTCTTTTCTTAGAGGTCTCCTTGGTCACTGCTTGCTCTGTGTGGCAAAGGGTAACAAAAAGTTGGGAATCAAGGTAAAATACGTTATTATTTAAGGTTTTTCTTATTGTGCTGTTAAAAAATAATTCTATGCAGAACAGGCTTAAGAGCAGCAGATACCTAAGAAGCTGTCAAATAGCACTGTTAACTATAATAATTTATCCTATAATTTAATGTAGCTCTGACCCCTGTCATAAGTTAATACGCCATGAAGAACAGTGTGCAAAAAACATGCTTATTAATGAATTGGAGAAATAATGTGACATTGTTTTTTGCCATTTCCCAGGATATATCTTAATACTGGAGTTAGCAGAGCCTAGACAATTTTTGCTATGTAATTATGTCTGTCCATATCTTACTAACTTGTGCTGTGATTAAAAGGTTTGTAATATTAATTATGCTATCTGACTCCAATTGCTTGATTCAAGCCAAAAGCAACAGTATGGAGGAACTCTGCATCACGCACTCTTATTTTCTCTATTTTTGCCAGTGGACTGTCTTAATTTAAAATTCTTTGTGTATAAATGCTGGCTACAGATGTATACATCTACTGCTAGTGCTATGTAAAATGCATAATTCCTCAAAGACCATGCAGTGCCTCAATTATTCTTTTACTAATGATCATCTCTTCTGGTTGCTGAGTGGCACAAGGCCCTAAATACATCGGAGCTGTTCTTCTAGAATTTCTCTGCATATAGTCAAGGGATTTGTATCAGGATTAACGTGCAAGGGGGAAAGGCTGGCTGTTGGTGCTGGGATTGTTGGTTCCAGGTATTGCTGTGTCCCACCTATTTTCTGTGCCATTCTTGCAGCTCTTGTCCTGTCATCGCTGCTTTGGCCCAGGAGATGTGCTAGGCTTTAATTACCAAGGGAGAGTGCTCCTGCATTCTGGAGAAGTTTTTTTAAAATAACTCTCTGTGCTCACATACTTTGGAGCTAATTCTGAAAACCACAAATTAAGCTGTGGGATATCAAATAATTTTCCTTCTGCACTTTATCCGGTTGCATGTTGGCATTAGTAGTACGGAACTCTGCCTAAAATCTCCTGATGCTGAAGAATTATATCAAAATTGAGGATAGGCTCCTTTCATAGCTGGACTGGAGCCGTACTTTGAGTTTTCCTTGACACTCTCAAACATGTCTTAAGCTGAGAAGTTTCAGTCAAAATGGACTTGTGCTAAGACTGCAGACAGCTGTGGAAAGGTTTCAGCTTTAGGGCAGTGAGTGTCTCCAGAAAAAGGAGACCCATCCAGCAGACAACTTCCATAGGGGGTTCCTATTGCTGTAGCCACAGTGCTGGCAAAGCATGAGTTTGCTCCTCCAAGAAAAAAATATAGCAAATGTTTCTAGACTAGGCATCTAACAACTCTGTAGAGTAGTTACACTATGGAATGGAGACAATTTTCCATACAGCTTCATTTTTCAAAAATTGAGACCTTAAATTTTGTTATTTAAGTATCTGATTAAAAAAACCCACTCTTAGAGTCAACAAAATATTTCTTTATGATATATAGCTTCAGTTTTTAGTCAAATATTTGGGCATTGAAGCCAATGGGACTCTTGGAAAAATTTAAGAGTTTCTTTTTGTTTTTATAACTTCCCATTAAATGGACAGCCCTAAAAGGTTTGTTTTTTCCAGATCAATGAAAACTAACAAGTTCTCACTGATATCGAGTATCTGACCACTTGCTTAACAATGGACTTGATGGGCTAAATTCAGAGCAGTTTTAAAAGGCCTTGCTTTGTTTGCCTGAGCCTTTATTGGGATTTTTTTTTTTTTGGACACCTCTTTTCCTAGTAATTTTCCTATAGAAATGCTTGGTCATTTTACACTCACTTGATTCCTCTGAGGTTTTCTAGCTTGACTTGTACAGATTGTTCAATAGCAATGAAAGGGTTAACTGTCCGGGTGTTTTTAGGTTTGCACTGTACACAGGGACTTGACATTTTCACACTAATTAAACCAGGCTGCCTCAGTCCCTCTGTACATGTAACTCATATTTAATTCAATGGAATCGTTGAGTGTGCACTGGTGGAAGAGTTGAGTCCATACTTGTCCTATTGTGATAATCAGGAAATGTCTTATCCAGTGGTATATTTAATTTACCCATAGCCTGAATATGGAAATATTCAAGTCTTTGAAATATTTCAGTTAAATTAAATATTCGTATCAAAGACAGAAGCCTTAAAGACTTCCCTTAACCCAAACTTTCCATAGTTTGAGGCTTGAACATATATAAGAGCACCACCTCCAGTACAGTAATGTTTTTGTTGCAGTTTTTGTTTCTGGCATGCAATATGAGTCGTACTCATCTGCCCAAGGTGTAGGAATTTATGGTTCATGGTATTTCATGGATTTAATGTCACATTTAAGTGCGTATTTACTGGAATCCGATGTAGAAGTACATCCTTTTCCTTTTAGTTACAGAAAATATGAAGATTTCTGGTGTCTCTGAGGTACTTTTTGTTGATTTGCAAAATTAAAACCAGGTGCTCTGGCTACGTCTAAATGTAAGTTCAGACTCACAGCATAGGAATTAGAGAATCATGACACGGTTTTAGTTGGAAGGGACCTTAAAGATCTTCTTGTTCCAACTCCACTGCCATGGACAGGGATACTTTCCACTAGACCAGGTTGTTCAAACCCCCATCCAACTCGGCCTTGAACACTTCCAGGATTGAGGCATCCACAAATTCTCTGGGCAACCTGTTTCAAAGCCTCACCACTGTCACGGTAAAGAGTCTTTTCTCAATCTATTAAATCCACCCTTTTTCAGTTTAAAGCCATTCCCTCTTGCCATGTCACTATATGCCCTTGTAAAAAGTGCCTCTCCAGGTCTCTTGTAAGCCCCCTTTAGGTACTGGAAGGTGCTATGAGGTCTCCCCAGAGCCTTCTCCAGCTGTAACCTCAAGTCTTTAATAGAAACCTTGTTTTCATAGGAGAGGTGCTCCTCCCCTCTCATCATCCTCTGGACCCATTCCAGCAGGTCCGTGACCTTGTGTTGGGAGTTCCAGAGCAGTACTCTGGATGGGGTCTCAGGAGAGCATGTTCTCCTTTTAACCCTGACCCAGAAGCTCTCGGTCGGCCCCTCATCCATCCCCAGGTGGAATGCCCTGCACTCCAGAGGGTCTTAGAGGGTGACAATGCCTCCTCACCTGCCTGGCCTTTTCTTTCCAGAGAACTGTGCATCTTTCCATTCCAACACTCCACTCATGAGATCCACCCGACCACATCTCTGGGATGCCAGTGAGATCCCAGGCCTGCAGGCGTGTGCACTCCTGTCTCAATCCTCATATTCCCCATCCTGTGTGCGTTTGCATTGAGGCACTTCAGCTGATCAGGTAACCTTTACCTGGCAGAATACCACTTCAATTCAAGCTTATTTTGAGCTCTTTAACTTCACTGTTTGCCTTGATCAGTGGAAGAAAATAAAAATTAAAGAGGAACAAAAGAACCCTCTGCTGATTTCCATTTAAGTATAAAAACATTTAGCAGCTAAATAATCATAGGGTGTTGCATCTATTCCATCTTGAGACTGCTGTGAGCACTCGTTGGTGTATACAATTTCTTCCTTAAAGTCTCTGGAAATATTGAACTATGTGTCTTAATATAGTTTCTTATATTTTAGTGAAAAGGCAGCTGTAGATGTCATCATGACTATGGACTTTTATAGTGCTGTAAAAATTCAGTGTCATCATAAATTCATGCTGCTGAAAATGTCGACATTTATGGCAACTTCTACAAGGACATATTTTAAAATTATATTAAAACTTCATGCAGCAACTTTTATTTAGTTAGAAAAGTAAGATTATAAAGCAAAACATTTACTCTCATTTTAGAACAAAGAGGCGTGACAAATAGTTTATTAAAAAGGGAGAAAAAAGAAAAGGTTTTGTGAAACAGAACAGTCAGACCCTTAAAACAAGACTCTTGAATCCTGTTTATCTGAAACCACGTAATTGAAGCAAAAAATTAATATTCACCTATATATTGTCCTTAACATAGATTGCTTATCATTTGATCGTGTATCAAATGTAGAGAAAAGATATAGTAGAACACTACTTTGAGGGCTCAGCATCTCTTATGTGATTAGCACTGAAAAATACTTAGTTTTACTTGCTTTTTAGGACTTTTGAAGTAAGTGAGCTGAATTATTTCTGGTAAGATTAAGAAACAATGGAAATCTACATTCTTGTATCTCCTAAAATTGGAGCTGCGACGCTGCAGTCCTTTGGGAATCTCGCTGAAATGAACTCCGTGGACCCCAAACTAGCATAACCCTGCACACCAAAACTTCCCATCCAGGGACAGTTGCTTGAGAAGCTTCTGATCCAGATCTCTTACACTCATTGATTTCAGACAGATTATTTCGCAGAAACTAGCCAAAAGAAAATGTGACAGAAGTGGAAGAAGGTAAATTGCCTTTTGGCGTTTTATTCTCGCTGAAGATATTCGGCAAGTATCAACTAACTTTTCCTGAGTTTCCATCAAGTTTCGTTGAAGCAGCTTCAGAGACTGATGTACCTCAGAGAACAAAATATATTGAGTATTCCCTCAAAACAGTGACATTGATGTTTCAGCAGAGGTTCAGGGACTGAGTTTAGGGACTGAGCACATTCCTACTGCAGTCGGTGAGATAGCCCTATTAATTTCCTTGCAGCAATAGCTGCCACTAGTGCTGAAAAGAACTGAATCAAAGACTTGAACTTTTATGCTAATGCATAAAGAAGGTAGGGAATGAATTTTATTACCCCTATGCTCAGATTTGCCTAAATTTTATATACAGGGACAGTCTTTCTCTAAGTTTAACGGCAGTTTCACTTTTGCATCTCTACAGTTTTCCATGCACAGTTCTCCAGCATGTGTGATTCTGTTCTCAGGCTAATGAAAAAAAGCCCCAAAAACTGGAGTCTCTCTGAAAGAACAGCTAAATAGTTGCACCAAAGGAATATAAAAGAGATGACACATGTATAGCAAATAGTCTTCTTTCTCAAGGGGTTATCCACAAAGTTGCCTTGCCAATCATTTCAAAGGCTGGGAACGTGGAAAAATACTTAGTTGTCCTAATATCTTAGATATTTTTTTTATGTGATGTGGAGTAGTAAAATGCAATGAAGAGGAATTTTTTCTCGTACAGTTGTCAGAATTTGAGATGATTTTTAAGTAAAGGAACAAAAAGTCATGTATGCTTGATACAGAAGTGTCTGTTTGCATCTAATATATTATAGAAAAGTTCAAAACCAGCTTAACCTTGTAAAAATGTTACCTCTGTAATGCTGCCAAGATCAGTAGCTGTATGAATTATTACTTTGACTAGCATACATGACTCTTTTCAGATTTTATCTAACTTATGCATTTGTTAATTGGTGATTTTCATATGCTGGTGATTTCATAAATTGATGATTCATTTCCTCTTTCATTCAAAATCCCAGCTTTTAAAAACCTCACACATCTTTCTGCCCTCAGAATCATAATATTCATTTCAGACATTATTTGGTGAATATTCCAGATTCAATGCGTCCTAAATCAGAATTTATTGGGAAGCAATAACAATTATTTTATGTTCAACATCTACCATCAGATATAGGACTATAGTAATGGGCCTCTGTTAAGGTTGCTCTTTCCATCGTAGCAAACAGGATGAAATTATTTTCAGAAACAGAACTGAGGTCCACATAGATAAAAATTTTCTTTGCAAGAGTGGACAATATGCTTAGAAGTTAAATTTGTAGAGTAGGTAAT
Source organism: Cnemophilus loriae (assembly GCA_013397755.1). NCBI lineage: Eukaryota > Metazoa > Chordata > Aves > Passeriformes > Corvidae > Cnemophilus > Cnemophilus loriae. The sequence continues at coordinate 1,495,971 of VZTF01006716.1, read as the reverse complement.
TATGATAAAAGCCATTTTTCTCATTCCTGGTAGAGAGAGACTTTTTTAGACCATGTTTAAACTTTCACTTGGTATTCTTTTTATTAGTATGGTCTATTGATTCTAGGTCTGTTGCTTACCTTGTCCATGGATCCATGTGAATATTTGGCCTCATATGACAATGGATTTTAAAAGAAACTTTTGTTCATTATTCATTAAATATCCCACCTGCCTGGGTTTGAAAATTCACCCCTTCTGCCTTTTGAAAACGTGTTTCAATTGGACAAATGTACCTCTTCTGCTGAAAGAGAAAAGCTTCTCAGCTGCATGGTCAGGCACAGAAGGCATCACTCCTATTTTTTTGAAAAGCTTCTCTCTTTATTAGTTACGTGAAATGCAAAGATATAGGAGCATGTAAACCAATAATAGCTATTCAGCCTAAACTCTGAGGATAACTTACTATGGGCACTGGAGGCTGAGATAGGATGTTGTATTTGCATACATACAGTATATGGAGAACTGTTCTGTTTTATGGAGCAGCAATCATATTTAGTTTAATGTCTTATAAGTCCCATAAAATGACATTAAGAAATTTTGCTATTTGGCTGGTGAACAATCTAAGCAGTGGTGTTAACTCATCATAACACCCTTACTCTGAAAGCTCAAGCCTCATAAAATTTGGGATATAAATATGCTAGCTCAACTAAACGAGATCAGAGATCTTGCATATATCCTTTCACAGGGTGGCATCCAAAAATCTACTGTTCACCTAAATCTTTTGAGAATTTCTACCCTTTTTAGGCTGCTGGGGAGTCTTAATCTCAGAAAAATCACACTCTTGCCCTTTTGTTTCTAAACATATCCAGTCACTTAGCAGACAACCTAGCAGATTTTGGACGCCACCTCAGTGCTGGTAGAAGTGACATGACCTCTGAGAGTCCTGTGCTCTTATGAAACGGCAGATAAGTAGCAGGAAACATTCCTAGGTAATCTGAAATGATATTAGATGATTTCTGGAGTGGAGGAGCTAAAGCACGAGGTAATGACAATAATACAATTACAACAGCACATTAATCACTTTTCTTTTTAAAAGAAGCTGATTAATGTTTGAGATTCCCTTTAATTTTTACTTGAAGATTTAAGGCTGACCTGACATAAACCTGAATAGTGTCTGATGATGCTAATCACGAGCTCTGCCAACCCAAAATAACAGCAACTTGAGTTTAGGATCCTTTTGTATGCTCATTGTTCATCCCTGTTTTGATTTGTGTCCTTCTTGTGATACATTAGGACCTTCCAGGTGGTAGCAGGCGGAGTCACAAATGTTAGCTAGCAAGGACACAGATTTTGCTCCTGGCCAGGCTGATAACCTACATTCTTTGCAATGTGAGAACAGGCTCTCTAAGCCTGAATGCACTGGCCTTTCAGCCCTGTACCAAAACTCCATCTGGGCTGTGCTTTCTAGTCAAACTCCTCCCACCCTCTTTACGGTGGATGTTGACTCCATATGGGTCTTCCCTGTACTTTTCTGCAGTTTTCACAGAAGATGAGTAGAGGTGGTATCCAAGAAATCATTCGCCCATGGTGACAATTTGCCAGAAGCTGATAGCAACCTTCTGGCAAATCTGTGATTTTCTGCAAGAAGGGCTCCTCACTTGAGGACACACGCTTAGTTCACCCAAAATATCTTCTTTATGTTTAATGGAAGCTGAAGGTACGAGATGCAGGGAAGTCAGCTGGGTCTGCTGTGCACCACTTTGTGGTCTGTAGATTGAATTCCTTAATGACATTCTCATTAAAAGTTCCTGCTGCCAAATACTGTTTGCTTTTGCCTTTGGAACTGTCTTCATTAACAATGACAGACTCATCTTGAAAATTATCTACATTTATACAGGTTGTGCCTTTGTGTCTGATGGGCCTTGAAGTTCCATCTAGGTTTTGTTCTCTAAAATTATTTTTAAGTTCACAAAAAATATTTTGGTTTAGAATTCTAAGTCTGCATAGCAAGCTTTCTTTTGGTGCTGCTTGGAAAAAAAAAATGCATCTGGTTTCAATAAGCTTCATTAATTTATCAAGAATTCGTATTAATTTTAAAATTAGACATATGCAGACTAATGCAGATTAATATTTTAATATCAGCTAAAAGTTCATGGCTTTTCTGGAGATTTTAAGAGACTCAGTAACTTTATTCATGGGTCTTCTCTAGTGCTTTCTTTTAGAAGAAACAAGAAAGAAGTGCTGTTTTCACAGTATTTCCAGCCCTCATGTGTGTACCAAAAGTCTCATTTCCGAAGTGTCACCTTTTATGTCATCACCCTTTTCTACCTGGAGACCTGCACTAAGTTAATCCCAACTCTACAGTATTTAGACATTCAGATAAATTTTAAATAAGCATCTGTGCTTCTGGTGATCATTCAAACAGTCTCTCAACCTTTTGTGGTTCACCCATCACCAGTTAATATCACGTTAAAAACTGACAAATAATGTTGCATTTCATTGTGACTTGTACAGGCTAGGTAACCTGCCCATTAATTATCTGCTGCTTCTCGCTGAGCATCATTCTCTTCCCATAATAATAAAAGGACTAAAGATTAGATGCAGTTAAAATTAGTTTTTTATTAGTAGACAACTGAGTCTTCTTCATACTCTGTAACCTGAAGGAATAGAAAAGCATTTTGATTATGCACTATGAAAAATTTATTTAATTCATGAAAATAAAATACCTTTATAAGGCAGTAAATTCATCTAAAGTGAGTCAATTTTGTTTCCGCAAAAAATACCCTTTCCTGCAACAAATACACTCTACAGGATTTTCTTTTTTACTTCGGTAGAAATTATTTGATATAAAAGAAGAAAGTAAAGTGATTTCTTTTACTTCTCTTTTCCAAAAGCATAAACTTTTTTCGGCTTTCAACAGCCAACAATACTGGATAATGCTATTCCCTGGGAATGAAAAAAATATTTTCATCGAATCGCCAAAAGCATTTCCAGTGCTAATCAGTTCCACCTTCACTGGGAAGAAGATGGTGAGATTTTGGCTTCTGTAATGGCCCTGCACAAGGAAGATGGAATCACGAGCTATCCACTGTGAAACACTCCTTCTTCAAAGTAAGTGTTTTTCATGTTTTTATCGAAGACAAAGGCACTTGAGATGAAAGAACTTATTCTCTGTTGCTCTGTGGACTCACTGGCACAAGCACAAAGCAGTTGCAACACGATACTAAATGTGAATTGTATAATTTGCACTCATTTTGCATTTCTGATGAAGGGCAATCTGAAGAAAATTAACCTGGGCTTTATTAAAGCACACGTACAATTCTTATCTTTGTAGGTGGGAGATAATTGTATCTTTATGGATGGTTTTGATACACACACAGAGCCATGCAAAGCAAATTAATGGGGTTTAAGACGCATTTCTAAATGAACTGAACAAAAGCTTTTAAACAGCTTTGATCCCTCATGTCCTCATTACATCAATTTGAGGCTGATGTAGCTGGAGGGGAGGGTTGCTGATCACGAGGTTAAGGCTCAAGGGGTCTGTCCTTCGATGGGGCTGTGCACAGTGTGGAACCACAGGGTAAGGTGAAGGCAGCTTTCCATCTCCCCTAATGCCCCTGTAGACCATGGGAATACATCCCAGTTCCCCCAGCAATGCCCCAGGAGGCAGTGCTGCTGGGGGTGCTGCACTCTGGTGCCTGGTGAGGGGCTGTGTGCTGCCCAGGAGCCCCCCACGAGGTCGGTCCCGGCGCCAGACCTGGCGCAGAAAGCACCATGACTTCCATGCTATCATCCACGATGGAGCTGGGACTTCCAAGCTCAGTTCCTCACCCTCACAGCTACTGTGGGCTTCAGTTCTCTGCCTCTTACTTGTCTTCTTTGTCTTGGTGGTTGGAGGCTGGGCTCATTCCAGCTTGGAGGTGGTCTGAGGGAAGGTAGCGCACAAGTCCCCACTTTGTTTCAAGAGATCTAGCTATAACATTTTCTCAACAAGGCCAAACATCCTAAGACTCTCTCTGGGAACAATTTCTCGTTATTGTTGGCATTTATTGCCTGATAGTTTCAGTCTTTTACCATCTCGCTGTTTACAAATGGATCAAAAGGCAGTGCAAATCATTAGAACTAGCAGCGCAAAGTTGCTCGTTTTGGCAAAATCCCGCCTGCTGTCATTTTCTATAGTTAAGACTTTTGCCTGAAGCCTTGAATGTCTCACCCTGACACCAGCCTGCAGTAATTAATCATTAAACAGTGATTGAGGCAGTGGACCCCAGAAAATATCTTCATATTCTACCATATGCTGAAGCCAGCTGCAGCAAGCACTTGGAGAGAAGCCGCGCAGAGGAAAACGCTGCCTGACAGTCCCCTGCTGTGAAGTCCAAGCACAGAAAAGCCTCTAACGAAGGGCCATAGACAGACTGTTTGCTTGTATTGACCTTCATTACCTGAGACTGTTTAGAAGGGAAAATGTCAGTGTTAATGTGCTAGAATTTTAAGCATTATCGCGTTTTAATGACTATTTCCAGCCTCTCGCATACTCGCAATGTGGAACAGAAATGTGGATTAGTGTAAGGAAAGGTTATAACAACAATAACAACAACCATAATGAGGAATGGGCAGATGTGTTTTGCTTAATTTCGAACTCCCCCGGAGCATCTCAGATTTGGAATTGAGAGCGCTTTTCACCCACCCGAGGTTCATGTTTTATTTGGGGCTGGCCCAGTGCCACGTCTGGGCAGTGACAGGCCACAGCAGCCGTGCAGACCTGGGAGGGAGCCTGCCTCCAGCTCTGGTGAACACGGCTGGGCTGGCAGATCCCTGCAGGAATGCTGTGGTCAGCAGCGGGGTGGGGGAAAGGCAGCGAGCATCCTGTGGATTATGGAGTTGCCAGAGCCAGGGCGACTCGCAGGCTGCACACCAGTATTATGGTTTCAGAAGTCCCGCAAATCATAGGATTAAAGAATGGTTTGAGTTGGAAGGGAACTCTAAAAGATCATCTCATTCCAACCCACCTTGCACTAGACCAGGATGCTCACTAAGACACAGGTGTTTTCCTAAAACCCACAGGCATCCTGGATTTTCCTCATCCACCTTCCACACGTTGTCTCCACCGTGTGATCTGCCCTCCACCTGTTCCACACCAGCAAACAGCCAGCTATTCATGCTTTGCAAAAGAATTTAATCACACCTACATGGTATAAAAGATCTTTGTTTCCAGTGGACCTTTATGTCAACAACAAGAGATACAACACTGAAGGAAGTAATTTTCCATGTAAATTATATCTGTACTGTGGTTATTTTTTGCCCCATGACATTGTAGCGTTCAAAATTATAAATGGCTTAAAAATAAATTCTGGGAAACTGATGAAAGGAAAGTTCAACTGAAACTATTACAGAGTCAGAAGAACATTCTCTGGCTTAGAACTATGGTTGCTCTGCATTTTTTGCTAATCTGGGAGGAAAAGCACCACTCTGGACCTGCCCTGCTCCTTCACTGTGTCTCTAAGTGTTATCTGCAGGTGTCTTTCATTGAGAGGAACTTGAGATGAGAACATATTTTCTCTGCCTCATTCATATGTGCTGTAAAGCAGGAGAGGTTCAGACCATGGCTAAATACAGAGTATTGGAGGCTGCATCAGAGGACCAGACAGTCCTATCTCCATCAGTCTTGCTTGTGTGGGGTCACACCTCAGTCCCCCAATACCTCCACCCAGGAAAAACCTACTAGACTATGTACATCTGGCATAACAAGGGCAAGAATGCTCTTGTTCTGCTGAAAGAAGATAAATAGTTTTATTTTTAAATTGTTCAATAAATGATTAAACAGCATTTTTCTGTGAATACTTGTGGGAATAAGAGTTCAGCCGGCCTTCCAATTTTTTTCCAAAGGCCAGTTTCCTTAGAGGATTTTCCATAACGCAATGGGAATTTCTCTCAGACCAGTCATTGCCCAGGGCATAAAGCGAATTATGACTCTGTTGAAGGATGAGGTCTGGTTGCATCCAGAGTCTCAGAGGGAACTTGAGGGGCCTAAAGTCCTCTGCCTTTAAAAACAAACAAACAAACAAACAAAAAGTTAATCAAGGTGCTTTGAGATGTGTCATTTGTCAAACAAGGAAAATTGTATAAATAGTTATGTTCTGCTACAAGATATGTTTCAATCAGAGATTAGGAGCAGCTTTATTGGGCAGACACTGGCCCTCCAGTACTTTGGTCCACCTGTCTATATATATGATCTCCAATTAGACAGAAAAGTTTAACAGAAGTTTCTTTGTCGCTCAAGTGGCTTACACCAATACAGGTGCTCCTCATACACTTTTTTTCTTATGTTTTGAAATTGCTGACATTAAGAGTATGATCCGTTCATGTTATTTTTTGGGTAGAAGAAAAAAAATTCTAGTTCTCAGCTTGTTCAGCTAAGAACATTTCAACAACGTAACAAAAAATAAATGAAAAGATACATGCATACTTAAACACACAAGTCTGGCCTCTGTGTCTTCAAGTAATTACAGAAAATAACCAGTGATATTTTTACTCTATTTTTCAGTTAAATGAAATAAGCTACATAACATGGTAGTACAGTAAAAAAAGGATTTATGGAGCTAAAATCTCATCATTTCATGTCCAGGATCTGACATGATATCTGTATTGTTAGAGGTCTATTAATGGCATGCCCTTGTTTTAAAGTTTATTAGATTTGAGATGAGTTTGATAGGAACTGGTGATTTGGGCAATTTTTGCAGCATTTCAATGTTTATAATTATTGAATTTATGTATATTTTGATATAAAACATACTTACACTTATATTTAAATTCGCACATATAAATATATGATGTTTTATAAAAATATACTATTATATTGTTATTTTATGTATACCTACAGGTTTATTTTAAATAAGAGCTTTGGGGACTTCTTTCAATTACTATTATTACTGTTATAACAACGCTGTAATCATGAGCAGCCCACTGCCATGTTAAATACAAAAATGTCTTCATCTCTAAGTTGTTACAATATGGGAAATAATGGAAGTGGGAAAAATTGGATTACAGCGGGCCACTATACTGGCTTTAACTGGGTGTCATCCTCAGGATATCAGCAGTGTGTTAGGGAGTGTGTTCGTAAGGATTCTGGCAATTCAGGATTTTATTGAGATATCTGAAAGAAAGCACTCAGGTAACTGCAAACATTTTCGGGTTACTTCTCCTAAGGACGAGGAGCAGCTTCGAGAAGAAAGTCAGGGGATCTTTTGTAAAACCTGCTTGCTGGAAAATAAAGACTGGGAAGTTACTTTTTGTGCATTCAGGGCTACAGGTAAGCTGAGGCCAGCTGTGAAACACGTGGCAGAGGGGATGCAGATGTGCACCTTGTGGCTGGAGCAGGAGATGGGCAGAGAGCTCTCTGCAGCACTCTTCATGGGTATGAAAAGCTTTGCTAAGGCAACAAAAACACAGTAATCAAAATAAGAGATAATGGGTACCCGAGGAAGATATTAAACTGTCTGTTTGGGGAAGGCAGGCTGTATCTTAAAGATATAATAAATATCCAGCTGAGTTAGATTTATCCCGTACCTGAGGAAATTAGCATGAGACCGACCATATTGAAATAACTATCCGCTAATTATGATTTTTTTTTTTCTGTAGCACAGAAAAACTAGCTTTGGCCCAGGCCCCTCGTTCTAATGTGTAAGAATTAATGGCCCTGGCAGTAGAATTTAGTATTTATATTAGATAGACTGAATGCAGAAGGGAGAAAATGATACTGTCAACCATGTTTTTCAGGTAAGGTACAAAGGAAGAAAGACTTGTACAAGGAAGTATTTCAGTGTACAGGGAATTACACTTTTGTTTTCTTATTCTCACCCTGCTTTCTGTCACCCTTTTTCACACACAAGGCAGAATAGCAATGCACTTTAAACACTTAAATTTAACGTAATTATGATGTGCTGGTTATCAGTTGTGTGCGATAAACAAAAACATCAGATACCAGACAGAACTGAGTGAAAGGGTTGATTAAAATTTTGTGGTCTTTTTCCTTAATTTTTTGCACAGAAACTGCCTAATTCAAAGTTTGTTGAATTCATTAATTCAATAGAGAAAAATTGCTAACAGGCTTCAGAGCTACAATGAATTTGGCTTGGGTCACTAGGTATGAACACATTGAGGTATGATGAGGCCACAGGACTCGAAAAGTGCTTCAGCACTTCTCACCAGTATGTGATAAGACAAATGAAGGAGACCACGATGGAAAGGCAATGATTTATTTTCTGATCTCTGAAGGAAAACCATCTCAGCATTACAGAAGGGATGAGTTACTTTGTGGTGTGATTGTCACTGCTAGAGGCAATCGTGCACCTAAGGCCAGGGAGCTGAAGGCGAGAGAGAAACCATCAGCTTTTGTTTATAGGTACCCATCTCTTCTTCTAGTCTTGATCTTTTACATCTGAGGGCAGGACATACCTGAGCAATGTGGCTTTGCTGTCATCAGCAAGGGAGGAACACGTGAGGAACATCAGAGAAGGGAATAACTGTACCACGTTCTCCTCTACTAAAGTGTTCCACCACCAGCCAATGTACCTGTTTCATTCAAAAGGTTTCCCTGTGTCTACAAACACTGGGTTATTCCAAACTAGCCAGAAATACCATTAACAAGAAGACAGTAACCCAGTTTTGGTGCATCACTCTTAGGATGCCCTCATGAGTACGAAGATGGCCACCACCAAACTGCTGATTCTTCCCCAAATGAGATTCAGAGTCGGGATGTGCTCATGCACGACAGCGTGCTTTGGAAAAGGGGAATGGTACACTCTGAAAGGACTACAGACAACAAAATACAAGGCAGGATGTAAAATATCTCTGCCTGGAAAAAGGAGAAATGTATTATTTCAGGTCATTTCCAAAAATGGGCTTGATAGGGCTCATCAGGAAAGCAGCTCAATTGTAGTGTTGCCTGATTTGTGAGAGGCACACTGACACAGAGCTCCTTTTTCAGGGGAGTCGAGTGGGAGAAATGGGTTGTAATCAACAAGCTATAGGCGTATGAAAATACATTTGATTGTGAAGGAGTCATATCAACTAAATTCATTGAAACACCGAAGAGGTGAGTAGGGCTTAGCAAAACATTTAAGCAATTTGCTTTTTTTTTTGGTGTAGGGAAAGGTGAAAGTATGAAGATATGGAGAAGATATGAAAGTCCCCCTGGAATCTTATTTTATAGGTTCCCACCTGCATCCCTTAAAAAAGTAGACTGCTTCCTACTCTTTTCCATTACTTCTAACAAATCTAAACATAGAATTTATGCTTACCAGAAGCAGAGGCATTTTGGGAAGAATGCAGTGTGGAAATGGTGGGTGGGGTGTTTCACCCTTTGCACTGGGAAAGTTACTAGTGTTTTATGGTAAACCATCTAAATTTATGGCGCCTGAAGATATTTATATATGCTTCCCCAAAGTACAAATTACAGCAGTCTTGAGCTTTTTTCCCTGAGGTCTTTTTCATAGCTCTATATGCAGATGATATCTAATAAATTGATTTATATTTCTCTGTTTCATTACAGAACTGCTTACTGTAAAAAATGCCTCTTGTCTTTGGAACACCTGATTTTATAAACAATGAGTCAGTAAATGTGAGTACTTAACAAGGCAGGCTCTGCACTTCTAAGGAGCAGTCATGATAAACTCTCTTTTAAAGACACCTAGTTAACAAATCTCTTTAATACAAAATATAATGAGTTTTCTTGCCTGTTAATAACCATTTTGCTGTTCCCTTTTTCTTGATTTTGGAAAAGTTTTGAGCTTCCAGTGGGATCTTTATGTAGCTGCAGTTTACGGAGCAAATAAGACTTTGAATGATCTAATCAAAACAAACAAACAACGAAAAATAGATTAAAAAACCAAACGAAAATAAGCAAACAAAACCCCAACAGCTTTCTCTGTTTGTGCTTGGCAGTACATATTTTGTCTGAAGGAAAAAGTGAGGTGAAACCTAGTCCTTACCACAGTCCCCATAATTCTTCATTTTAAAGATAAATTTGGCTGCTCTGAGTGGACCCTCATTTTAAATCATGTTCTTCTCTGTCATTTCAAAGTTACTCGTATACCATATGTATTTTTTTGCCTATTTATTTGTAAATTGTCTGCCTTAAAGGAAAAAAAAAAAAAACAACAAAGCCAAACACACCCCAAATTGCTTTCCCAAATTTGATGAATCACGTATTACAGGGACAGCCAACAACCTTGGCACTGTGAACCCCACATGAGTATTCCCACACGAATATACATTGTATTTCTCATATGTATAAACCTTGGAATGACACAAGCCTGTAATATCTGCCTACCTACAAAAGGAAACTGTTACTGCAATATTTACTGTAGGAACCAAGCACCCAAACTTTCCTACGGAAATCAGCGGACTATTCATGAACATCAGAGCTTGACTACACGAGGGTCTAGACTGGCACTGAAAAACTTTCCAGCTGCAGGAAGCAGCTGTTTGGAGCTGTCTCCTGGGAGCTGTCTCCTCTGAGTGATTACGAGAATCTGTGCTTTAGCAGTTTAGGGTTTTTCAGAGGTTGGGGCCTGGAGAGAAGGCAAATCCACGTGGTAGCTTGCAAAAACCAACCCAGTGTGTCGTGTTTGGAGAAGGGACTGAGTGAGTAGAACTGTGTTCCACGCAACAGCAAGGGGCATCTTGGCTGCCTTTGGCCTTTGAGTTTGGATTTATTCATTTCTGCAGCCAAAGTTGTACATCCAAAATATTGAGTCTTACCTCCCCTCCTCCCTCGTGTAAGCCTGTGGAGAAAAACTGTGCAAAGCTTCCAACTGGGTATCCCTGGCTTGCTCCAGTGGTTCCATGGGTTCCCTCCATCTCAAATCCGAAAACAAAAAAAAGTGTTGAAAAGAAAGCCTCAAACTACTCTGAAATTTTTATCGTGGGAATACTTAGCACTGTCCTCAGTGTTAATGAGCAATTAGAGTGCAGTCCACTTGTCTTGAGCTCAAAAGGCAAAGATCCTGAGACACCCCTGAGGCAAGTCTGTATCCCAGGAATGTTCTGTCAGGGAGAATGCTGCCCCATCCCTCCTCAGAAGACCTCCTGTGTCCTCCGGTGCAGAAGTTACAGGGATCCAAAGTGAAGTGTTCACATTGTTGCTACCTTGCAGAGTACAAAAATAATAAAAAAAACAAACCATAAATTTATTACAATTTACTTTCCTATCACAGAGTTTAGTCTGCAAGGTTACCTCTGTCCATAGAAGAAATAATCTGATATTGGTAAGTGATCTATATTGTTGAGTGACCTGTACTGTTAACTGCCTTAATGATCTTGTGATCCCATAAGGAACGATAAATTTTCTTCTGTTTTAAATTTCTGAAAATGGACCTTTTCTTTTTTTATTTGAGACCAAGAAAAGAGTTGTAGTTTATAATTTTGTACCAGAAGGGGAAAGGCAAGAAAAATGATTTGAGACCTAAAAATAGTCTTTAAATATATCATTTCAATTTGTCTAAAGTTCATTGTTGAATTTCATTAAAACATTAAATAATATTATATGTAGATATTTTTAAAAATTGTAATTATCTATCTTTTGACAAGAACAGTTCAGCCAAAATATATGTTATCAATTCTACCATTTGGATTGACATTCCTTTAATACCTGCAGATGGATGATTACTTTCCTATCTAATTAATAAAAAGTTTACATATCCAGTGAAGAAAAAAGCATGCATATTTAATATCCATTATGTTGGCAGATTGAAGGCTAGGAAATAAACAGCTGAGGCCTGCTATATTCTGATATGGCCTGTAGAATTCTAGTTATTTTGGAGCAGGGACACGAAAGAACAGGTAAATATACAAATTTTTTCAAAATCAGCTGTCCCCATTTAGAAGAGCAGAGAAGAAAAGTTGTCTTACACCAGAGCTGGCGAAATAGGTGTGAGGCTATGGCAAAAATCTTTATTTTAAAGAGATGGAAGTTCACCATTAGATGTAATGGCAATAATGCCTACCATGATATAAAAAAGAAAAAGAAAATCCGCCTAAAACCAGCTGAATCAACTCAACTCTGCCAGATCTGTCCCAGGTAAGAAGATATATTTACTCATGTTATTTATTTATAGGATGGCAGTCTACAGGGAACCTGAGAATTGCTTCAATTCTTCCTGGTAATCTCCAGAGAAAAGTTAAGGAGTATCTCCTTCACCCTGTTGCATGAAACATCCTGAGGCTGCCAAGTTTACACATTATAGTTTTGCATCTGGTGGGTTCGAAGATGCTGCATCCCGGGCAATATCCGTGTACAGGGGTTTTAACAGCAAACTTGACCAGAGGCTGTTGAGTTTTTAACTTAGAGTTTTAGCTAAAACAAAGGCAGTGCTGAAAAAATAGGTTTTGTTTGCACGTTTTGAGTCATTCTAAAATTTCTTCATGTTTCCACTACCTTTTTTAAAATGGCCTTTTCTTTGTTTTTCCTTTTTTCCCTTCTATCTGATGCAAAGCAAAAAGAGGAGAGAAAGAGAAAGGTACACAGAGTCCTTGAAACATATTATTTTCCAAAAGAAAGCCTATCGGTTAAAGGGCAGAAGAAATCCATTTCAAAGAGCTGAAATATTTCTTTTTTTGTGTTCCTCGCAGACTTTACATCAGAGAATATATCCATGATTTGCCCAGCTTTGCCAGAGAGTAGAAAAAAAAAGATATCTTGATGCTATTGGCTGCATCATTCAAGGCAACTTTGGTCAAATCTTGAGCACAGGCATCAGACTTAAAAAGAGGGAAATTGTAGCAAATTTACCGACAATGCAAATCATAGAAGATAGCAAAAATCTGTTTCCTTGACAACATGACTGCCCCAGAGGATGCTGATTCTTTTTTCTTTTTTTTTTTCATTTTTTTTTTTTTTTTTGGCGAATGGGCATGGAACATGGAAGATTTTAACAAATGAAGCTTGAAAAGTATCGTGCTGAAATCACTACAAATGTATATTTTTGCACGTGATATCTTTTCTTTCTGGTGCCTAACTGACACCGGAATCTGGAATGGAGCACTTCCAACAGTTGAGTTTCTCGTGTTTGAATCTGGTCATGGAAATACATTTTGATGTGTGTTACATTTCCTCCTTGCCAACAAGCAGCCAGCTCCTAAGCCGGGGCTGCCTGTTGTTAATTAAACCACGTTCCACTAAAAACCTGCAGCACAAATACACCGTGGCAGAGCATGTTCTGTGTGCTGTTCCTCCTCGTGTGATAAGCAGTGCATTTCCTCAATGGATGCACATTGCCTACATTTTTAGAGCTATTAAGCCAGGATAATTATGGAACAATCTAGGCAATGTTCAATAGCCCATGCAGATGCCTGACAGGGCATGTTGTCTCTTAATTAGGAATTTGAATGCCTAATGCTTGTATATTAACTGAAATAATTGGATAGATGTTTTACATTTTCTTCACTTTTACTGACAACCAAGCAAGGGACCACAGGAATCAACATATCTTCCTAAACCAGCTTATTTCATTTGCACTTTCTACACGATCTAATCTGCGGTTTAAGTGGGATTTTTAAGAGAACGGATGCTGGCTACTGTGTAAATATATTGTAAGATGTTCCTCGGTGAGTCCTGCAGTTTTAAACTGGTATCCTGTTGCTTCCCGTGCTATGATAACCCACACAGTGTAATTGCCTGGCTGTATCTTCTTTGTTCCTCAGAAGTCAAGTAAAATTATAATGGCTGTTATGATACTTTTATTGTTTCCAAGTGCTGATAGTTGGATTTGTAGCATTTCAAAAAGAATTCTGATGTCATCTGAACATGGTTGCTATTGCTGATGTGAAAATCTGCTTTGTTTTCCGTAGATTGATGATGCTTTTGTGGGGCTGGCCTTGTTGGCCTGGGCTCTGCAGCTCTGGCTGCAAAGGTTAGGCTTTGCTTGGACATCCCAACCCTTGCTCTGCTTTTCACACAGGAAGAGCCTTATTGGGTCTGGCCGAGCTGTGTGGAAGCAGGTAGGACTCGAATTATCGGATCCTGTGGAACCTTCCATCATCCCATTTCCACGGCTGAGACACCATTCATCTCCTATCAACCTAACAAAAACCTGTCAAAAATTCCCCCCGAGCTCCATGGTGGCAGAACTGGGCCCCAGATGAGCAACTCCTTTAATCCATGTCTACTGTGTGTGTGAGGAGCACCGTGCTTGCCAGTGTATAAGTTGTTTATATTTAGGATGGCTGATAAATGTGTTTATTCACAACTATTAGTATAAAAGCTCCTTTAAAAGCAACAAATTGCTCTCTATTAGCAATGTGCATAATGACCTATTTCCATAAACATTTTTAGTAAGAGAAATTTTAATGTGCAAAACCCTGCAGACATTTTATGGAAATTTGACTGTATTCTGCAGAAGTGCATCACAGTCATATTTTGTTCTTTAATATTTTGTTTTGAGAGGTGAATTACTTTCATTCTGATATATAGTACAAAAGAAACAACCTGGCACAGGAAAAAGGAAAATGAGTCTTAATGTGTTTCCTTCTTGCTAATGTATATTTGCTTGATTGATGTAAGAATGTTTTTAACAAAATACTTATAGCCCTTGTTGGTTGGGAGTTTTAGTTGATTTTTTACTTTTTTTTTTTTTTTGCTGGCTTATTTAGAAAAAGGTAATGGAGTCTTTAAAAAAAGCTCTTTAAATCCAGTCATAAGGAAAAATAAAAATAAAGGAATGTCTTTATGATTAAAAGGATTAATATAGCTTCAGAATCTCTGTCTGTTGAACTGCATCTGATTTCTATACCTAAATAGAGGTTAAGTGTGAAGAACTGTATTCACAGAACATTGTAGAGGCATGCTTTAAAAAATTAGCCTGAGGGGGTTAAATATGTACTCTCTTTATTTTTTTTTGTTGTTTGAAAAGCATCCAGACATATCTTCAGCATTCTGTGGAGTCTTAACATTTCTGTATGTTATGTACTAAATGAAACCTGAACATCAGCAGGGTTGTTCATATTAATTTACTGTAACTTTGGAGCAAATAATGCTTTTTTCTTCCATGCAGAGCTTAAAGCTCCTGAACTACCAGCAATTCCAACAAAAGTCTGTAAAAATAACCTAACTCATGTCAGGTGAAAGCTGACTCATTTGTAGCGCCACCAAATCATATTATTATAAAGAAAGCAAGGTTTTATTTTATATGAAGTTAATCACACAGCCATGCAGAGGAGGTAGAAATGGTAAAAAAAAAAAAAAAAAACCAACAAGAAATTTCCATGAATCTAATAGTAAAGAAACTGTGCAGTATTTTAGCTCTGCTTTGAAGGCTCTCTAGGCAGCCATTTTCTAAGGAAACCTTGCTCCACGTTGAGGCACAGGCAGAGCTCAGATTTGAATCCAGTTTTGCCTTTGATACGGTGTTAATTTGGACAAAGCCCCCAAGTGCCATTTTTAAGCTGGAAAATATCAATATCTAGCATGGTTACACCATTCCTACTGCACACAGAGAGCTTGGTTAGCTAGTCAAGTGCTCTGCAAATGTACAAAAAAAAAGATATGATGAAAAGTGTCAAGGGCGTGAAAAAAAACCTAAAACATGAACACCTTTAAAGATATCTATGAGAAAAGCAGGTCCCTATATTTCTGATTTTGTCTTACAAATGTGGATGTACTTTGCAATGTCTGTATGTTCTATACAAAAAATAAGGATATATACCAGCTGGAAAGAAAGCCTAAACTAAATCCTAAATTGTTGAGGAGGTACACAGAGTAGAAAGATAGCC
Organism: Cnemophilus loriae; assembly: GCA_013397755.1. Classification (NCBI taxonomy): domain Eukaryota; kingdom Metazoa; phylum Chordata; class Aves; order Passeriformes; family Corvidae; genus Cnemophilus; species Cnemophilus loriae. The sequence goes on along the minus strand of VZTF01006716.1, from coordinate 1,480,227 downwards.
TTGGATCATCGTATTGGTTAAGCAGCTTAACTCTGAGCATGGGTCATTGGCTCCTGTGGAAGAGAAGTTGTTATAAATGTGATTAAGAGCTTGGCTATCCTGGGGTGCATCGGGAAGAGTGTGGCCAGCAGGTCAAGGAAAGTGATCCTCACCTCTCCCCTCAGCTCTATTTAGGCCACGTCTGGAGTGCTGTGTTCTGTTCTGGTCTCCACAGCTCAAGAAAGACAAGGAGCTGCTGGAGAAGGTCCAGAAGAGGCCACAAAGATGATGAGGGGTCTGGAGTTTCTCTCCTGTGAGGTGAGACTCCAGGAGCTGGGCCTGAGAACAGAAGACTGAGAGGGGATCTCACTGATGCATGTAAGTGTCTCAAAGGTGGTGCCGAGAGCACGGTGCCAGGCTCTTCTCAGTGGTGCCCAGCAACAGGACAAGGAGCAATGGCCATAAACTAAAACACAGAAGTTCCACCTCAAGATGAGGAAGAACTTTTTTGCGCTGAGGGGTGGCAGGGCACTGGAACAGCTGCCCAGGGAGGGCATGGAGTCTTCCTCTCTGGAGACATTCCAAACCCACCTGGAGGTGCTCCTGTGTCACCTGCTCAGAGTGACCCTGCCTTGGCAGGGGGGTTGGACTGGGTGATCTCCAGAGGTCCCTTCCAACCCTATTCTGTGAATATTCTACTGAATATGGGGCTGGAGCCGTCTGGGGAGGGCCAGCTGCAGCACGTCGGCGTTGCAGCTGTAGTAAGATGATTTTTGGGGTTTTTTTTAAAGCACTGAGCAGCTCTTGGTAGCTCCCACACGTGCAGTGAGAAGTGAGCACACAGATGTAGCAAGGCCCATGCACAGCCCTTGTCTTCCCCCACTGAAGTAAATGGCCAGCTGTAATTGATATCAGTGGGATCAAGATTGGGCTACATAAAGCTTCCAGAGGAGCCATCCTTCCTTCTCCCAGTCGTTTTATATGATCTTTCCTGCCATTACCACCGCTGAATGTTCATGTAATAGACAGTTGTAAAATCTTATATGAGAATGAATGAAATTTTAAGTGTTGAATTAGTCAAATGAATTAATGACCATGATTTAGTGTATTTTTGCTGTAGGAACTGTGAAGAATCAGTCAAGATTTTCTCCTGTGAGGGCTGTATTGTATTGATTTCTTTTTCAAATGACCAAGCAATTAGCATAGCAGAAACCTAGGTGCTCAGCACCTTCTCCATTAAACAGAACAAATGTCAAGTCCTATTAATACAGTCAGCTGTTCCACAGTGGTTGATTGGGCGCTATCTATCATTATACACTTATTATCTTGTTGAAATAGTGTTATGAGGTTTTGCTGACAATAACTTTGGATGATGAACTCTTTTTCATTTTAATCCTTCTTTGTTGTTCAGGCACAAACAATTTCATCATGTCCAGGCTGTTAGACTATTAACTGTGATAGTCCAGATTTTCAGCAGTTTATGGTGGTACACTGTGTCTTCTTTCTCCATCTTCTCTCCCAAGTGGGGAAAAAAAAATAAAAATCTGTATTTTTAATAATAATAAAAAGACATAATCGCTTAATGCAGAAATGTCCACTGCACCCGAACAGCAAATCCAGCTTAAGTGGAAATTTACACAAAGAATTATTTATAGGAATCAATCATAATTACATTTAATGCATGCTGCAGCTGTTTATAATTGTGTTTTTCCCAAGGTTATTCTCCTCCTACTATCCACCCACACACACATGAAATTTGTTTCTGTGGAAATGCTTAGGAAGCATTATAATTTTCCCGTAACTTGTTACAATGGCAGCTGACTGTTGTGAGGCAGACTAGATCCTGATTAGTGAGTGCAGGGAAAAAAAGAAAGGAAAAATGTTTTGTCGACCAGTAAGAGTCTTGAGAAGCTGGTTGGTAATAACTGTTGGGACAAACATATTCCATGTCATTCTGTTTGCTATTTATTATGACAAGCAAATCTGACTGCTAAATTTGAAAGTTCATTTTTTGGTAAGCATGAATTCAAGATAGTGGGGGCCAAATGGAGAAGACATGCATAAAATACTGTAACAGGGAACTTCTCACACTCAATTCGACATTTCTTTCACCTAAAATTCCCTGCTATACAACTGATTGCAAAAATCCATTTATTTTTTCAACTACTGAAGAAGCTGACTTTTCACAGAGAAACAATGAGACTTAATTTGGAGTATTTCATAGCTCCAGCTATTTGATAAAAAAAATGAAGGCTTTATATGAAAAAAAATACATGGGATACATATTTTCGTTGTGTTGAAGGTCTACATGTTAGACCAGAAATTCTAGAAGGGAAAAAATTAGGTAGTCACTTGATGTAAGATGTATGGTTACCTATAGAGAACTCTGCACTGCTTTTTCATGCATAGCATGAGGAAGAAAAAAAAGTGAATTTAAAACAGTCATTCTTTCTGGTGTCTATTGTTCTGGCCCCTCTATCATTGAACTACCATTAAACTAATGGTTTAAATTTTAAATTATGTTGCATGTCGATAGATTTCCTATAATGGGGATTAGTTCTAAGGTAGTTCAGTGGAAAGTGGGATCTGTGTTATCCTAATTTTTTGATCCCTCCCAAGTACCCTCTGTGTCTGTGGTGCTCATACCAGGGTTAGACCATTTCAGTCAGCCCAAACACTGCTGAGGTAAAGCTCTGTGAAGCTTGAAATGTAAAATCCTCTGGACTTCAGGGACACTGGTGTTCATACTGTTGCCTGATAGGCTTTATTTTAGCCCATCTTTACAAAATATCCCTTTGAGATGTAAAATTTTGATTTTAAATGTTCACTTAGGCACCTGACTTCAGAAGCGGTGTATGTGTCCGTTATGAACATCTTTGAGTCATTTAAAGGAGAATTCCTGTAGTAATTGTACTGATATTTTGATATTGGGCACGTAAACCAGAACAAAAATTTCTGAGTGTGGAAATAATACATAATTACGTATGATTTTAGTTTCTCAATTCTGCCTTAACTGCTGGAGCATGATTGAGGGAATCTGTAGTAAAAGGCTTGATACATATATATATATATAAAACCAGATTATTAAATTTGTGATTAGATATGGCAAATCTTGAGTCAAGTTTGGTAATTTAGGATGGAGTCTTTCTCCGAATGCAATTAACTGAGAAGTGACCAAGATTTGCCCCTTAATCTTCAGGAAAACATTACCAGGAGTGCTGAAGGAACCAGATGAGTTGATGTTGCTTTGGTGAAGATGCTCAAGGGACTGAGGCATCTGAAGAGGCTCGTCAGTGACAGAGGCGTGGCAGGGAGGGAGGTGGGGATCCCAGCACCCACCCTGTCCTCTGAGATTGAGAAAGTTGAGCTTCTGGTGTGTTAGCTGCCTCACTTTACAGCACAGTTTTTTTTCAGACAACTCAGAATCCCAGCTCTCAGGTCACTTTGCGGGGAGCCTTGAAAATCCCTCCATTTCTGCAATGTCCTGGGGCATAAAAACAGGTTCAAGCCCATTCCAAATCAATGCACTCACTTGCTATTTGTGCTTTTATTCCTCCCCACATACCTTGTAGCATAGAATTTAACTGTAGCTGAGATAAAGCATAAGTAAATAACCAATGGGGACCAATAATAATTGCAATAAACCTATAACTTTGATGCTCCAGTATTTAACATTCTGGATCAAACTCTGCCCAGCTTTACACTCTGCAGAACCCCCCCGAGGGCAGTAGGATTTCATGGGGTATAAATCAGGGCAGAATGAGGTGATTTCAGGGTAGGTGAAATTGCTGATGTAACTTCCCCATCTTAAAGAGACTTCAGCCAAAAAGTCGGGTAGTGGTGGCAATAGGGAAGAAGATCACAATAAGACATTTAAAAATGAACTAGAAAAATAATTGATTGTTCTATGGATACTGTTCTTTGTAATTATTAGACTGGTTTGGCAAGGAAAAAATAAAGTTATAACAGTTGCTGTATGAAACTTATGTTCCAAAACAGGTGCTTGAATTTTTCTCTTGCTGGTGATATTCCATCTGAATGAAAAAGAAAAAATAGTCTATCCAGAGTGTCTCAAAATAGCTGCTGTATGAGGCATTATTTCTTAGCATCTAAGACTGACCAGTTTCAGAGCATTGTATCAATTTAGCACTAACTCCAGAAAAAGTAAACTTATTTTTACTCTAACAGGCAAGAAGCCTTGAAAATCTACAGAAGAAGTGAACATTAGAGTTTGAAATGGGGGTGTAGTTCCACAAAACAACAGTTTCTTCTGCAGAGAAGTAAATTGAAATATCATTCCAAGAGAATTTTCAAGACTAATCAGGTATTAAAACCCCCCCCAAACAAACTTCTTCGTTTTTCAAATGAGCTTCTCCTTAAAAGAAAACTACCACCAATAAGAAAAAGTCAATAGAAAAATAAATTTGGTAGAAAAATATTTAACTGAAAACTCAAAGAACAGATTTCTTTGGCCCCTAGCAGAACTGGAGCAATGGAGAAACTTGCAGCCAAAAGAAGCCATTGCTATAAGACATACAATGAAGTAATTAGTTATATTTTATACGGATTATTAGTATAAAATTGTATGTTTCAGGCAAACCCATGGCCTGTAATTTGTCCTGTGTGTGACTCTCCACAACTGGTCTTATTCAACTTTATCAGTATTAGCACTCGACTTCTTTATTTTCTCCTCAGGTAAGTTTTCCTGCACACTGCAGCAGAATTGGACCTGTGAGCTGAGCCACGGACCTCTTCCATCACCAGCGTTGGAGAAAGTGCCTTTGGTGTGTACCTGGTTGGGAAGAACTCCAGAGGAGATGGGGATTGTGCACCCCAAATCCCTAATGCCCCGCACTCCCCATCACCACTCACATTTCTACAAGAGAGCTTTAACACCAGCACAAACAAGGAGACTGCAGAAGCAATTTTTATATTAATTTTAAAAGTGACACAATGTACAGGGTACTGAAATCAAATAATGCTTATGAGCCAGGTACTAAGCATAGCAGTTATGGTGAGTAAGAAGGTGCCACAGAGGCTTAAAATGGTTAGTAGAGCAAATAAACCTCTCCAAAAGAAAGCTCTGAATGTCAGAAGAATTGATTTTCAATGTAACTATCCATATGCTGAGAATCCCCAAAGGGGCATTTTCAGCTGGGGTTGAAAAGTGACTATTTTAGTGCAACGATGTATTCCTAAGCATTAAAAGGGAAAGTCTTTTATTCATGTAAAGTGGCACAAAATCTCTGAAAGTCAGGCTCCAGACACTGATTTTAGGACTGGATGCCAGATAGGCTATAAGCCAGTGACAAACAACTGTATTTAAATGATCTCTTTGTCATGTTTAAAGGTGCATTACTATGGCTTTCTGGTGCCCACAGACACACAGCTGAGCAGCACAGCGAGCGTGCAGACCTAAACGCTGCCACTTCTGCTCTGCCTTGAACGGCAGTCTTCAAACTTTGGATTTAAATTGCGCCTTTTGTTTTATAGAAAACTTGCTTGGTAGTGGTTTCTCAGCTCATTTTCAGGGAAGCCAGAGGAAATTAGTAGTGACAGTGTTTCGTATGACTGTATTAACACACGGGGCCTTTCACGCTGCCCTTTAGTTTTCAGGCCAGCATAGTTGGAACAACACAAGACCAAAAGCTTGCAGCTTGATGCTTTTTTTTAGTTCCCCTTCATCTTTACCAAAAGCTGCCCTGCCTGGCTGCTGTCTCTTCCTAAGCTGAGTGCAGTGTTTGTCTTGCAGGAATGTATTTCTCTCCAGGGACATTTTTCCCATTATAGATGTCTTTAGACCCTGGGCTCAAATCAGACCTCGTCTGTAATTTAAATGCCTGTTTCTGCCAGGTGCACAAAGTCACTGGTAACAATTAAAAAAACGATATCTCGAGATTTTCAGAGATATAGCCATTGCAACTATTTAGCACAGACAGGCGAGGCAGCTATGGATTAATTAACTCATGTACCATTAGCTGTTCCACACAGAGTAATCAACATGAGGTAAATTACACAGGCTCTTAAGCAGGTTTTACAACCCACACTGAAATTCCTGCTGTTGAGTATGGCATGAAAACCAGGTAGAAATTGCCATGCCTCAGTAAAAGTTTGGAAGAACAAGAACAGGCGTATGTAAAGTGTTCACTGTGGCCTTTCCTTTAGTTTCCCTGAAGAAATTTGCCTTTGCAGGTTAGCCTCTGGGAAAAAAAGAAATAAAATGTAAAAAATTAGTTTGCGCCATGTAAACATGATTCTCCTTGAAAAAATGTAAACAATACACCAATGATGAGTATATTTCAAAGGTTAAGAATGAAAACATTCTTTGTGGACTAAAAAAAGGAAATCAAGCTGTAAATGGGATTTTTCTTCAGATGTGTAAACTGAGTCAGAGGTATAGCTAAGCTCTTCATACAGCTAAAATCTTCTAATAGTCCTACAGGCTCTGGGCCTTGAAGTCTTAGAATCAAAAAACTGATTTATATCATTGCTACAGGCTCTGCCTCCATCAACTTCAAATTAAGGGTCTAACCTCCAGAACACATTCACCATATACATTGTCCCTGCGTGAAAGGAAAAGTTAGTTGCCTTGAATCATTATTCACAAAAAATTGACACGTTGAGCAAGGAGCTCCTTATTGTAACAAATTAAAAATTCAGGAGAAGATTGTGATAAATTCCACTTTTCTCTCAGGTGCCTTCCTAGGCAACGCTCAGTAGTGTGGTTACCTAGGCCCTTTCCTTCAGACCAACCACTTCTACCTTTGAAAAATATGGTGGATAAGAGGGAGCCACATTTTAGACAGATTTTTAGGAGTCAGAGCATCCATTCCAGCCATGGAATATGTAGATCCATGTCTCCTCTTCTGCTGAAGATTTCAAATATCCATCTATGTCTGGTGGACTTACTTAACCACTGGAATGCAGGCAGGCTAAGAGAGAAAGGGGAGGAAGAAGATAGACTGAAAATGCTGGATTTTGATTCCCAAGTCCTGCTCTGCCTGTGTTGTTTCGGCTTCTAGGCACAGACACTAATGACCAGATTTTTAGGATATGCTGAGGTGGACATAAAAGCACTCATGCACCTGCCTTCCAGCTGTGAATCTGGTTCAAAAATTCGCAGTGGTTTTCAGGTCTGAAAGCAGGATAAACTCTTGTCTTTCTATCAAAACCGCTGTGAGTAAGGCCAGGAGCACTTGATCCAGAACTGCTTTGCAAATGTCCAGCTCAGGGAAAAACAAATCACGTGCCTGTTATGCTGGTAAATACCAAATCTCTGTAGGAATTCTGGCATGTTGTTGGTCAGAAGCCAAGGTTGCCAGTACCCATTTTTAAAAATTATTGGTGCCTTCGTGTAGCACAGGCTCCTTTCTCCCCAGGCGTGTACATGCACAAGCACACATGGGCTCTAAAGTTTGTGCTTGTGTGGCAGTGACTTGTCTGAGCTTTTAAGCTTATTTTTCCTGAGCAGTGAAAGCTGTGCCAGAAAGTCTCTCGCTCTCAGCAAATCCAAGACCAAGGCTGGAAGCCATGAGAATTAGCTGCAGGTGCTTAGGGTTTCAAAACTGCTGAAGGGACGGAAGACCAAGGTGTTGGCTCCAGGTTAGTTCTTATGATCAACTATTCTTTTTATCTTCCCATAAGACNGGGGGGGGGGTGAGCAAAAGGAGAGTTAGACTGTTTGATTTCAAATAGGAGGTGAAATTCCTCAGAAGATGAGCCTGTAGTGATCAGGAAAAGCAGATTAAGAGAAGCAGGTGTGGGGAAGAGGGAAGAGGGGGAGGGGGGTGGATTTATTCATGCAATTTAGGATATTAGCAGCAAATTGGGAAGGCGGTTTGTTCTGCGTTTAGTCTTATACAAATTCTGCCCCCCTTTCCAGCACGTTTTCCCTTTGTTTATCTCCTGAGAGATGCCCACATGTGTACAATACAAAGAATCGAGTCATAAAAGCGCAGGCCTGTCAGCCTCCCCGAGGACCAATTAATGGTGTTCCAAATCTTGTGGGCAGGCAGATGAAAAGGATACAGATAGAGAAGGGGAGGTAGATGAATACTCAAAGAGAGCAAGGCAGGTTTTTCAGATGTTGTTAGGAACTTCTTTAGGTATTCTTAGCTAACTTATTTGGGGTTTGGGCTTCTCTCCTGATTCTGCAGTCACCTGGTCATAGCTGCAGCTGCACTTCGAAATATAAATTAGGCTTTCATCCAAACCAATAATGACACAATGCCGGTGTGGCAGAGGGGGCAGAAAGAGGCCGTTTAGAATTTTTCCAACCCTCCTTTCATATATGGGCAGTTTTATTGGTAGGTACTTGGGTTTATATTATCATTTGTATCTCCGAGCTGGGTATTGCTCTGAATGCAGCAGGCTTTGTAGTGCAACCTTTTCCTCCTCTCTCACCCCCTATGTGTCCAAAGGCCTTTGAACAGCAAGCTAGTGGCACTTTGAAATCAGGAGTTGAAAGTGTTTGACATGGAAAAGGGAGCATGAAAGTCTTGCTCTTTGAACCTTTTCTTTTCAAAGTCCCACAGAAAGTAGAGACAGGACAATAATGGACAGGCTGGGAGCTCTCAGGGTGAAGTGGGGATATGTGGTAATGAGGTTTTAAGTGTTTCAGCAGTCGTTCCACCCCACAGTTTCCTCCCCTATGTACTCCCAGTGAATTAAATTTGCTGCAAGTTATCACAAAAGTCTTCAGCTAGATATATATTCTGTCCTTGCTTAATTCATTCCATGATTAAGGCCTGGAAACAGAATTGAGCTGATGAAAACAGGAAAAGATGGCCAAAATTATCATTAAGTTGCTGACTATGAAGGAAGATAAATTTTTTTTGTTTGTTTTGCTTCATAATTAAACGAAGCCAGATGTACAGTAAGTGCAAGTTGCACGAGAAATGCAGCCAGCTGTTGCATCGAGTATCAGGCTCAGGCCTCTCTGTGCTCATGTGCAAACTCACATCTCTCACCTGTTGAGGTCAGGAGGGTGAATTAATAACCTTGGCAGCTGCTAAGATTTGCTTCAGCTATTTTACATGCACATGAGATCTGTTAGTGGGGAAAAAATGAAAGAAGCTGGGAGGTCCTGAAGTGAACCATCTCACTGAAGAGCCTCATTATGTTTAAGAAGAGAAGAAGTAGAAAGCTAAGTTATTACTTGGTGAGGTCCGTGAGCTGATCTTTCACTCTTTGGAGAAAGGTTAAAAAAACCCAAGCTCAGAAAGCTCTTTGTAATGCATCTTCTCAATTGTGTAATCCTCTACCTGGGAAGGAAAAAAAAAAAATCCTTTCTGAGTGATGTAGCAATCATTTTACACACTCAAGCATGAAATTTCATCACCATTACCTTAGCTTGGATGACTGTACAGATGTTGTTTGGCCATAAAACGTATTCAGTCCTTTTTTAAATCTAACTGTGGTATCTGACTCGAGGACCTCCTGCAGCAGTTGGTTCCGTGGGTTTGGACTACATTTTGGTGAGGAAAATTTATTTGTATTGATTATAAAATTAGCCAAGGTAGGAGAGGAAGAGCTGAATAAAAACTCGCCGTCAAATTGCTCCACATTTTTCTGGTCAGTCTATTTTGTGTGACCCCTCTAGTTTCTTGTGTCATAGTTCTGCCCAACACAGCCCCTTTTTGGAGCTAGACGCAGAGAAGGTAAAAGTGTGTCAGCCTTTCAAAAAGGCTCAGCTTGGAATCCTCCAGCCCAAAGTCACTTTTTAAAAAAGAGTTATCCTGAATTTGAATTATTTCGGATGGACTGTTCTTCTTTCCCACGTGGAGCAGGCATAATGCAGACGTTAATCTGACCTGATTGTGACAGGAATTTTCGGTGAATCCCAGTAAAGCCGGTGCCACCACACTGCTGTGAGTGTTGTGCACACAGCTCCAGCTTCCTTGCAGAGCCCCACCAATGCCCACAGGCACCTCTCTGCTGAGGTCACTGCTCATGGCAGGATTAGTCCCTGAGAGGCTGATATATAATCAGATCTCCTTGGGAGGTGCCCTTTTGGAGGCTACCCCCGGAAACCTTTCTGTTTCCAAGCAGAAAACTGATTATTTTCCTTTTCTAGATGTGTAGTTTTAGCCCTTCTCTTTGTACAGTGAAGTTTGAGGCAGTGAGGGAAACAAGGCTCTCAAGGAGAAGGGTTCCCCCATTTTGTTGGCTCAAGGACACCTTTGGGGTCTCAAGGGTACAAACCCCTGAAGGCTTTTCGAAAGGCTGGTTTCAGTTTTTTGATGAAAGGTGCTGTGGCTCTCTGCACATCCAGAAGTACAATTCCTCCCATGTCTGCTGTGTGGCTGATCATGCACTGTGCTCAGGAAGCACAAGATCCTGTGAGGTGTGAGATGGAGTGGGGCAAGAGAACCGGCACAGGACTCACACTGATCCCTCTGCAGCCCAGATCGTTTTGTTTCACCTGCCTGCCCAGCATCCTCCAGCCCCCAGTCAAGCTTAGTGGTGACTGTCTATGATATAAACCTAGATATATATGACTAATTGATCTATTGACTAATTAATTGATGCCTCTACAAGGGTATGGCTACACACAGGTATCCAAATCACATGGTAGCCACTTCACCTGAGCCAGGGCGCTCGTGACCCACCTGACCTCATGGGTCACAATCATCTGTTCTTCTTAATCCCATAGTTCTGAAACACTACTTATGCTCAAGAACTGGTGTTTATTTCCTTAGAGATCAGGGCCACGACAACTACACATTATAACTCTTTAAGTAATGGTATTGTCTTAAAAAATGTGACAGCTCAATGACTATTTTTTACTTTGAAAAAGGTGTTCTCACTCAACGTTTTTTTTTTATTTTTTTTTCTCAAATTGGTTTGTTTCAGCTCTTCCAAAGAAGACTTCCACTCACCTTAACCACTCCAAACTACCATCTAGTTTGAAACTGGAATCTGAACAGGCTTCTCTGGAGCATTCAGAGCTGCATCCCACAGGTAAACTTTCATACAACCCTAGCAATGGAACTTGTTCCCTTCAGTCCACATTTCAGAGCCTGACCTCACTGCCAGGGTGCTCTTTTGAAGACCCAGAAGATTATCTTTTTCCTTCTTTACTTGCAGCTGTAGTTCTAACCTCATATCCCATTTAATTTGTTCCTCCCCATTCTCCACACAAGATTAGGAATACTTGTGGAGTCTTAACATATATCCTCTCTTAATTATATCATAGCTGAGCCATACATAGATAGCTCTTTTCATCTTCCCTCATATGTAAATTCTTCTGGTCCCCTGACCATTTTTGTTTCTCTTCTCTGAACTCTCTCTAATTTGTCAATATGTTTTTGGTAATTAAGATTCCCACGACTGAATGCGACGCTCCATATGCCTTCATGCCAGATCCCTACAGATTTTCAGGAGAGGTCACTGCTCACAGCTGGGGCCAGATTTCCAAAAGCACTTTGAATGTTGAGAGCTTTTGAAACTATGGCTATAAAATATCATGATGGGAACTTTTGGTTAAGGAACATTTGGAAGCCTTTTTTCCCATGTAGATATCTAAATGAATTTGGGACTCTGTCAAAAATGTGGTGCTGTTAAAAATCTTGAGCAAATGAATGTCTGCCCCCAACACCTTTAAGAAATCTGTCCTATAGATGGGAAATTGTTGGTCCTTTTCAGTACCTCCTACTTCTATTTCACGTTATTAAGATCAGTTGTATCTGTTAGGCTACAAACCTCCATATAATTTTAAGTAAGCAAAGTGAAGTTTTAAAGTCTACCTAAACAGATACTTTGTAAAGCATTGCAAATTACATTAAAAGTAATTAATAGTCATGGAAGAATGGTGCCCAAAGATGCTTACAGGTGAGGTGGATATCTGGATCAGCTTGCCAGGGTTTTTAAACTTCACGAACAGTGCAGACGTTGAAAAAAACTGAATAAGTAAATCAGACTGAAGAGTCGGTTCAAGGGATTTTTTTCCCAATGAACAGTCACCATTTTTATAAATCTGTGTATTTAGATATTTTCTCAGTAGGAAAAGGCAAAACTGTCTGTTCTGTTGAATATTCATGGATTAACCAACACTGTCTAGCACTAAATTTTAGAGCTTCCTACAAATGAGTTCAGTTCTTAACTAGGTTCTTTGGGATCAGTTAGGATTTTGTATTTTCTACTTGGGAGCAGAAAGAAAAACGATTCCAATCCCTTTTTCTAACTCTGCAGAGCACCTATATCATTGACAGAACAGTTTGGATCACAAGTTTTTTAAAATCATATGTCGAGGAGCCAACAGTGATTGATGTATGGTTTGGAACACAGTGCTTCAATGATACTGTTCACAGTAAAATACTTGTTTTCCTTCACAGTTACCTCTACAAAGCTTCATACTGGACAGTACTGACGGGAAGGAGGAGAATTTTTTATTTTTGTTTGGGAAGGAGGCTTAAAATTGCGAAAGAGCTGCAGTTGAAAAATAAATTACAGAGCTTAAATAATCTGGATTTGTTTCTGTGCTGCAGTAAACATACTCACTAGACAGTTAAAAAAATTGTTTATGATCTGCCTAATAGAGCCATTCTAGTTTATCAGTTAAATATGTATTCATAATTTTTTAAAAGGAATATTATTTACCCAGAAGACCAGAACAGTTGCTAAAAGAGCTTTTCCAGTCCATAATGTAAATATGTATTTAGGACAAGTGCTGTGTGTACAGTATTAAAAAAAAATCCTCTGAAAATCTCTTTGAAAAGTTATTATACATGTCCACTGCTGCAGCAAAGTTTTAAATATTCATATCTCAGCTGTTTTCTTTTTCAGATTTCTCAGTTTGGCTTGAATATATTGTGGGTGAATTGCTCTGCAAGGGCTTCGTTTGTTGAATGTTAACAGGCTTGTGTCCCAAAGGACTACTCATGTGTGTCAAGCTACGTATGTGCTTAAATCTCTACCAGATCAGGGACCTCATTTTGTGAGGGTAACTTAAATATCACGTTTATGTGTAAAGGAAGGTCTCGCATGCTCGCAAATCAGTTGGGATGGTTTATCTGCCTTTGGCCTGTCTCTTCCCCCCTCCATTTTCTGTTTGGCAAATTACCTGCACGTGACGTGTGTCCTCTATTCAGACTCTTTGGTCTTCACTGGAGAGCCCCCAGTGCCCTGCAAACCATCACCAGGGGAAGCCCTTCAGAAGCTGTTTCCCGAGTCCACAGCGCCCGGTGCTGGGAGATGGCAAAAGTGGCTGTGCAGGGAGCGCGTGTCCCTGCCGTGGAGAGATTTTTGAGAGTGTATTGCCCTTTCTCTGTGACACCAATCATACACTGACCAGGCAAAACCAGGTGACAAGGGCAGTGCTTGGAACAGAGAAAGAGGGGAAGTCACCATAAATTCTCTTTGTGGTGGGCCTGGGCACCAGAGAACTGTCCGTGGAGAGCTGTCACATCCTAGCAGAGGTGAGAGTCAGTCAGGGAGATCCCTCTCACTTGCATAACATGTTGGGAGTTTGGAAAATTTCAGATTTTTTTCCTTTTTTTTTTGCGTTTTTTTTTTACCACGATCAAAAAAGGCGAAATTCTTGCAAGAAACACAGAGCTATGTAAAGCCTTTTGGAAATCAGAAAAAAAAAACATTTTTTTTTTAAAAAGGAATGAAAGCCCAGCTCGGGTTTCCTCACCATGTCCCTTGCATGAGCTGGCTAGAAATTCAGTTTGTAATTAAAAAAGCTGTACGGGATAAAAGAGGGTTTATTGCTGTATTGCTTTGCATTAATATTTTTGTTTGCTCTGTGAGTGCGTGATGTGTGTACAGCAGTAGCAAACTTGAGTTGGGGTATGTTGTAATAATCTGGCAGTCTGGAAATGGCTATGCAATGTGACAGATTAAATAGAGAATCATCACTATTACAAAGGATTATTTTCTCAAGTAACCACTCTAACACAGGCTTGAATACATGTTAGACATGACTCCTTTCTTAAATGTCCAACTGTTCACCAGTGCAGGATGCTATTCCTTTTTAATTTCGTTAATTGAAATTTTAAACTTTATACAATTTTTAATTGGTTTACATTTTCCTAAGTACTACAGAGATTTAAGATTCAGAAGTTAATTTTTCTTTTTATCTTCATGATAAACTGGTTTGGGTTTATTTTTTCCTTTCAGTAACCTTGTAAAAATTTGAAGCTTCAGGTCGTGGAAGCAAAGTTTTCATTGATTTCACCAGGATTTTTGGCTATTTCAATTATGTTAAGGTTTTAACCATACCCAGCAAGCACAAAATCATCAAAAATTGGTACATTTAAATTTATACCATCGCGGCAGATACAAGGAGAAAGTATGGTGTGCCTAAGCAAACATTTCTCATGTTTTTATTATTTCACTCTAAAAAACTGTTAAGTTCTCGGTAGAGGAGGGTGGGCTTTTTATATGAAAACTGACAGCTGTCTTGAATTTCAAAAATGCAAATATAGATCCAAATTCTGAAATAGTCTGAAGTTCTTCCAATAAAATAAAAGCAGTAAAAACTGCATGTGCTTATTGCAAAACAATCAGTCTGAACCTTTTTCAGAACTGAATATATTTGCATACTGAATTCCCATCTTTTCCAAAATTCTTGTTGTGGAATCTGCCATGATATTTTTTGTCAACATTTTTATTGAAATAGCTGTTGAGGTTTTTACTGAAAATAAAGCTTTAATTATAGGAAAAAAGAAGATAGCAATAATTTTATCTAAAATTCAAGTTAAAACCCCCTGAAAATCATCTTAAACTTTATGCAAACAAAGATCAGCATCTTCTTCAGAATTCCTTTTTCGTTTTTGAGATCAATTTCAGAATGAATTTTTCCTTGTTTTCTTTATGTTTTTCTCTCTGACTTGCCTCTATATTTGACTGACCAGGGTTGCAATAAAAGAGCAGCAGAAAATCCTCCATTATGTCAGGGCTTGTTTAGTTATTTTATTGTTTTAACTGTTGAGATCGCTTTGTGTAAGAGATTCTGTTTTCTGAATTTCATCTGAAGATCGGGAAACTGATTAGGATGTTAATGTTTTATTCCACTGACCTTTCTTTTCTTATTTTTTAGGGATGCATGGCCAGCAGCACCAGCTGGACTTGCTCTGTGAGTAGATACTCGTCTTGTTTGTTCTGACTTACCTCACATTCTGCTCTGCTCTATGCAGATCAGAGGCAACAGTCTTCTCTCCGTGGATACATGCAGCATTTTTTCAAAGGCAAATATGTATATAAGGCAGTGGCTCTGTGCTGCAAGTTTAAGGCCTTCCAGTAAAGGCTTGTGAAGAGGTTTTTTTTAAGCTAATATGAGCACTGTGCCCAAATCTTGCTCCTATCTAGAAATGTTCCATTCATATACCTGAAGTCTTGCCTTAAAGCCACTTTCTATCCGTTGCACGGAACTTTGTTTTGATGATTATCTTAACCATTAAATTTTAACCTGGGGATTATTAATAATGCTGTTAGCACCTCGACATCTTGATGTTTCTACGGCCCTTTAAAACTTTATTAGTGCTCTTGTGTTTGATATTTCAAATCTCTTCCTCTCCTGTGGCTCTTGTCACGAACTGGCTGTGGTGTTCTCCTCTTTTCCCAAAGGGAGAATCTGCTTAGTTATTCCTAGGAGGTTGCTGAGCCTGCTTAAACACAAACATATTGCCCTATTTAATCAGCTTCTTGATCTTGTATTTCTTGTTATCTATTTGTTTTCTACTTTAGTAGTTATTGCAAGTAGCCCGAGGAAATATTAAACTGGTAAAGCTCTTCTGCTTCTAGGTCATTGGTTTTCATCTATATAAAGTTGATCAGCATCAGACAGTAAATCTATACAGAGAAAAGGTGATTTCTAACCAGTGGATGGTGTGAATTTATATCTGTTAAAATATACACGTTGACTATAAGATCTAAAGGGATTACGTCCACACTCATTGAATTTAATGACAGAACTTCAGTTTCTTGTGCTGGGAGCAGGTTCAGACTTGACTCTGCAGATGACAAAGATGCATACGCAAATTGTCTTGTAATTTTTCTTGTTTTACATACCTGGGAGTACCATGTATTTTTATTTGACTTCTTTCATAATGCATGCAACTTACAATAACTGTTCTACCTTAAAATTGGATTCCATTAAAACAACACCAGGCTTAATATTTTTTAATTATTCCCTGTCAAAAAAAAAAAATCAGTCTGCAAATAAAGTACTTTTTTTACAATTTTAATTGCTAGTCTGACAAACACTAAAATTTCTCTTACCATTGCACAACCTATCCCCTATTCGTAGAAAGGTTCTGTGTGCCCCATTAGGCTTCTTCCCATGACACTGGTACTTCAAGATCCCTTCTATGGGATATACCATTGATGCCATGATTTCTTGCAGCATTTTGTGTAGATAGACCTTATTTTAATGGAAAGCATTCTGGTGATATTGCTTACTGTGGAGTAGAGTCCAGGCTGTTGATCTCAGCTGGCTCACCTTACAGGGATAAATGAACTATGACTTTGTGCTTCACTAAAGTCTGTAAAACTTTTTTCTTTTTTTCTTTTTTTCTCTTTTTTTTTTACCTCTGGGAAAACAAAGAAACCTCATAAAGCTCCACGGTTTCTGAGACATATTTCAGTGCTGGTTTTGTGTTGTTCCAGCCCTTTGTTGTTAATCAGATCAAGCCAGCTTGTAGCTGAGAAAGTAACAGTAGTGCCACCAGACTGCAATCTGTCAAGCCCTCCTAAAAACCTTCTTTAATTGCTTATGTAGCCTTACTGTCTCCTTAAAGAGTCCCTGGGCTGCATCCTTGCTGCATTTTGATAAAGGTTCTCCTCATGCCCTCTGCGAATGTCAATAATTGCATGAGAGCACAGAAGTATCTTCTTGAGGATTCCAGAAAGTGCCGTCAAGTGCAGGGCCTCTCTCTCTGTCAACCCACAGAAGCCAAACACGTAAATGAAAGCTGCAGAAGAGTTCTTGAACGTGTGTTCTTTGCCATTTCCCTCCTGGGAGCTGTTGCCTTATTTTCAGCATTTTTTGAGCTGTGTGCTGAACTTCCTTAGGTTCGGCCATAAGAAGTTCCCTCATGTTTTACCTTTCAAGTGTAATTCGTGGAGTTATTTCTTGTCATTCCTTGAGTTATTTCAGCGCTTTGGCTGCAGCACGGTGTCTTCAGGGAGAGGGCTGGTCAGGCCAAGCAAGGGCTTAGGTGCCACCACAGCATTCCATCACAATGGTGATCACAAAGTGCCTCGTTTGCCAAAACATCGGTGTTGCGGTAATCTGCTTCTTCCCACTTCAATAAAGAGCTGTTGCATCCAACAGCTAATTTGACCTTGGAAAACCTGCAAAGCTCGTTTTCTTCAGTTGCAAAAAAAAAGCCTCAGTCCTTTCTATCTTGTTACATAACAATCCCACACAATGCTTAAATTTTACGTCAGATGAAATATCTATTTCCTTTACTTTAGAATATTCACTCACCTATTTCTTATTGCCTTTTTCAGACAGAGGAACTTTGAATTTAATTTATTAATATGTATATATCTAGAAGGAACCCAAACACTGATTTTTCTATTGGGTTTCAAGTATGCAAAGAGTTGGTCAAATTATAGCTTCTTAGAAAATTTCAGTGAAAATAAATACATGCATACAGATTGTAACTCTTGCCCAAAAAGATTTTGTTGGTCTGATTTATTTTTAATTCACGAAAATAAAAGCATACAGATGGTTGACACTTGCCCAGAAGGGTTGCTTTGCTTTGTTTTTAACTAATGAAAATAAAACGTACTGACTAAAGGCAGAATATTTTTATTTAGAAATGCCACTGCAGTCCTTCACAGTAGAATTCCTTTCCAACACTTTTAATCGAGAGTTTCTTTTCAGACAATATTTGCTGTAATGTCCAAGTTCCCTTCTTAGGTAATGCACCCTAACAGGAATTCCATATTGTTACACGTGATGGGAAAAGACAGTGACCACGAGTCTTTGGGGGGACAGAAAACACGACATGGACTCTAGTTCCCTGGAAGGTCTGTGATAGTAAAGATCAATATTTTTACCTGGTAAGAAAAACTGCATTTTTGATACAGAGAAAAAAAACTAATGCTGAAAGATTCATCTTGTTGAAAACATAATTTTCCCACAGGGAAAAAAAAAAATAATTGGGAAAATTTCATTCATTTTAAAGTGGAATTATTCTTATTTTAAATTGGTGCAATGAGAAGGTTATGAAAAATTTTTAACCTCCTTTTAAAGTGCAACAAATATTAATTCTATCTTGAGGTATTCCACTCCACAGCAGATATCTATCTTGTTCTTTAACGCTCTATTCCTGGCAAGAGCATCTAGAACTTTGCTTTTCATAATATTCTACTCCAGTCTTTGAAATTTACTCCTTTCAGCCATAGGTACAATAACAGTTATGTTCCCAGAACAGAATTTTCTACAAATATGGTAAGTTTCCATAAACATTTAAGACTGTCATAAAAGTACAAACAATTACAAATCTTTCTGAAAAGTGGATGTTAGTTTCTCACCCTCCTACCTGCATACAAGTGTATTTTTCACACTAGTTTATGCTGGCATGACTCTTATTTCACAGTGAAAGTATCTGGCACAAAGAGATATCAATATATCTTTTGCTTTTTTTTTTCATTAACAGATTGACAATTTAACTTTTACAGGTTTGGGTTTTTTTCAATATTATCTAACTGACTGAGGAACCCTTGATTCAGGAACACAAGGTAAGAGAACTCCAGTTCCTCGGTGCATGGACATGAGATATTTACATTATATTTTGTAATGGGATGTGGGTTTGAATTTACTTGAGCTGATGAAGACAACTCCACTTTTCACAGCCCCTAGATAGTTATCTGAGACACTAAAAATAAAGTGATGGTGTCAACCCTTCCAACATTTCTGACCAGATTTTTCAGTCATAGTTGATCAGGTCATGTCTTCTACACTCAATATTTTCCACATGGGTCAGGGATTCTTGGCACATACAGATTGGAAGGTGCTCCTTAGGACTTTGAATCAGCGATCCTTGGTGGATTTCCTTGATAGGGGATGATCACCTGAACTGACACATTCAGCTCAGCAAAGAGGACCTTTTTTTAGTCAGTAACAAAACATCAGTAGTCTAAGTAAAAATTAGTCCAGTTAATAAAGACAGCAGTCAAACCACAGCTCCCTAGAGTTTCTCACACACCAAACTGGAATCTACAGAGGATTTGTGAACTCATGAAACTTGCCCTCTACCTTGGAAGAACAAATGTTTTCCTTGGAGCTAACCGTACCTATCTCAGTTTCCCATCTGTACACAGCCATAACTGTGCCTTCGTGGTTTCTGCAGGTGTTACAAGGATAAATATTTTAATCAGAGGTTTTGACATACCTCAGGGAGCAGACCTTTGGGGCATGCAAGTATCTCAGATTCAATCTACCACGTTTTAATGTGTAGATTGTTCTAAAGGAAATTCCTGTACTCTGTGTCTGTGGAGCTTAGAGTTTAAGGTAAGGAGAATAAAAAAAATATTCTTATGTATGAAGATAATCAATTCACCTTGCTGGTGCATGTGATTCCTTGTATTGGTTTATTTAGAAGCCTTCAGGTGATAAGCACATTTCTTTTTGCAGGAATCTCCTCAGGAAACAGAAGTATCCCAGATGCTAACACACCTGGTAACACGTTCACAGAGCTGGCCTCTCACAGCCACATAGGTAAGCTCTTTCTGTTCTATATTTTATTTAAAAAAAAATATTTGCAAAAGAGATTTAATCAAATAATTACACATAACAAACAGAAAAAAGCCCCCACTAATACAGTAACATAAACAAGTAATATAGTGGTATAAACAACTAATAGAAAAGCTGATTGGCACCTGCATTGAGGAAAGAGGTGCAACAGCCTCTGACACCCCAAACTGGAGCTGACCCTTCACCACAGAGGAAGCACAGCACAGCCTTGTAATGACTGCAGTGGGAGCACAGCAGAGGCTCCTGTTTGTCCACACGGTTGTTTGCTAAGCAACCAAAAATAAATGCCCACTCTCAACTACATTTTGACCATTCCTAAGCACGATGAGGGTCTGAATTCTTAAAGGACTCAGAGAGATCAAGGTCACAAAGACCTCGCAGGCCCTCAGGCCATTTGATCTCTCCCTCATGCTTTCCCTTCTTCTCCAAGTTTCTGGGGGTACTTCTGAATTAGGTCAGAGGATTCTTCAGCTTATAAATAACTCAGAACCAAACCCAAACAGTTGCATGAGCATTTAGAAGGGACAGTGTGTGGTAATGGTGGGATGAAGGATGGTTCAGAAGCTATTTATGCTGACCTGTTGTTGAAAGAAATGTTCTTTGAAATCATATTTAGACAATAGATTTTCTTGTGTCTTCTGCTCTCTTCTTTCATCCCTCTTGCCATCCGTACCTCCTGCAGCTGTGGCTAAGCTTAAAAATTTCAGTTCTTGGATGAGAATTACTAAGGACTGGATTTTTGGTTTTGATTTTAATTTGTTTTTTTTTTTAATTCAGTTTTCCCTAGTTGGCGTGTGGAATGTGTTTCAACAGATGGTCATGGAGTTTTAAATGTTGTGAGTGGATTTTTAATAAGTCTGACTAATTTTATGATCATTGCAGTTCATGTGCACTCCACATTCCCATCGACTTCAACAGGAAGGGTTGGATATGAAAAAATGTCATATTGCACTCAGCCAATGCAACTCTGGCAGTGTAGATAAATAAGGGAATTCTGGCCTCACACTCCGGGCTGTAACAGCAAGGTTCAATTGTTTCCCTCTACTCAGTTGAGTTAAATGTATTGTGTGGCTTTTTTATCCCAGTGTCAGGTACTGGTCACAGCTGGAGGCAGAAGTTAGAGTACTTGTCTGATCAGTGATGACAAATCCCATGTTTCTTAGAGTGGTGTGATTTGTGGGTAACTCCAGCCTCTTACTTCCCTGCATAAAAAAAATCCTAACACCTCAGTTAACTCCTGCTCATTTTCCCTCTTTCCAGTCTGAGGCCTTTCTCTCCTTGCTTCTTTAAATTCAGTGAATGAAGTCACAACACCTCTTTGAAGCCTTGCTTGTTATTGTCTGTGTGCCAGAACATAACGTGTCATGGAGAGATGGCTTACAGCTACGCCTTACAAAGCTGAGGTGGGAAAAGATTCCCTGCCCGTTGTCAAACATTCTTGCTGCAGCATTGCCACAGCAGAGATGCGCTGTCCTCCTGCATTTTCTTCCTGTTGACAAGTTCACATCTCAGGCCATCTGTCCTGATTTGATAAAGTGTTTGGTCACACTGCAAGTCAGAGAGGATCATCAGGGCAGGTCTCCCTGAACAAGCTGCTAAGAAAATATCCATCAGCAAGTCCACAAAACAGCAAAATGTAATTGTAACTGAGAGAGCGCACCTTCAAATCTCTTTTCTGCATGTTTGCTGGGGTTTTCTTGAATTTTGTTTACCACTGACAAGTTTAATCTAGCAGCACATTACAAACCCCCTTTTGGCAGCCATAGGAATATATTTCAAGCAGGTTTTGTTTGATATCTACAAGAAATCTCTGTTCAGTTTATGTAATAAGACAAACATGCAAATCCATCCTCGGATCCTGTGAATTATGTGCCTGGAATCAGCAAGCAATACAGTAAAAGCTCACTAACTTGCATTTTACCTATCCACATATCCCATAAAACTGACATAAAAAACAATGGTTTCTTTACCATTTCTCAGCAAATATTTAATAGCAGCTACAGTATTTTGGAAGGCCTCACATTATTGCAACTTCTTGACTTTTTGCAAAATGTAACGAGATTGATTCTTTATAAAAAATACTTCGCAACATTTATTATTGCTCTGCAGTGCAAATATGAGCGTAAATAAATAATTTTGAACTGCATTATCAGGCAAATGTAGCTGTTGAGATGAATATATTGGTTTTGTGTGAGTATTTCTTCATCTGCTCTGACATTTTTCACAATTCGGTAATTAACTGATAACTACTGACTTATTATTCAATCTCTTAGAACATTTTCAAAATGGGATATGTGCCTAGGACTAGATCTACAGCCCTCATTAAGAGCTAAATTCACAACAGGTCACAGTGCTGGTTGTTTCCAGCACCTTCAGCCTCAAACACCTGCTGCCAGAACGTAGAACCCCAACTGGACTGCAGGCTGCTTAGGATGAGGGCAACTGGGTCCTAAAACAGGTCCAGAAAAGTACATATAAAGTGTAAAGAAAGCTGGGTCATCCAAAGCAGCCTCTTCAAACAGCAGTGGATATAGAAATGTCAAACCCTGATCCTCTGCCATGCCTTGACCAACCCTGAGTCTTGTTGACCTTGATACCCACATCCGTCCCACCTGACAACACGTGGTGAAGGAAAAAGCCACTTCTGCCTGTTTCTTTCCATCACATTGATAAATGCCCAGAGGACTTAACCTGAGCAGTGAAAGAGCTAGGTTTTCACCCCTGCTTTGTAAAAAAAGTGTGAACCTTTGACTCTCCATGAACCTGCCAGCCAGACGTGTGTTCCTGGGTGAATCTCTCACTGGCCCATCCATCTCGCTCTGCCTGTCATGAATGAGAACCAAAGGTAACAAAAAAAAAAGGGAGTGTGGGGAGATGGAACGGTGGGACTTGTTGGGAAGTGGAGAAACCCAAGGGCTACTCCCTGCTCCAGGAAATCCTTATCACTGTGTGACTACAGACCTACACACGCGTGTAGTTGCACACGGACTGGTGGAAGTCTGCTCCCCATTGGCTACAAAGCCTTACTCACGGCTCGTTTTCCTCCTTGGTCTAATGTATGTTTATTATTCCATACAAAGCTTCAACAAGAAAGACTGAGCAAGATCATAATTCCCAAAAAAACCTGTTAGCATAATGGTTGGAGTTTTCCCCTGGAAGATGCAGGCTTGTTTATGCTCAGCGAGAGAAAAGGATTGAACCCACATTTCCCATATGAATGCTCTAATCAGTGAACCCATTTAACAGAAGAATGGAGCCAATCTAGCAGGAGTGCTCAGAAAATGAGTAATGGGACAGGTCCTGCCAGCCAGATACATAGAAGAGTGACTAAGGTGTCTGCCTTCTGCTGCTGCTGAATCTGACCCTTATTCCATGCTTTGATCAGGGATCATTCCTTCCTCCCCTGAATGAAGGTAACAGACTGTTTTGCAATTGCAAGGTGTAAGAATTGACCCTCCTTACAAGATTTTTCTTTGCTGCAGAGACTGCGAGTGTGGACTTAGCATCTGCTGCACACTGCTGCTTTTTCCCATTACTCCCTTCAGCATATTTGTTTCAAAATAGCTGTAGGAATTAGCAATACATCTACTGCCAGGAAACCAGAGTTTATCAACACTCTCTGGTGGAATACCTTCCATTGTTCAAATGCTGATTTGCTGAAAACAAACTGCCCATCAGTCGCTTTCATCTAAGAGATAAAACTAAAAAAGGCTTCCACTTTTCATAGGTTGCTTGTTTGTTTGTTTGTTTGATTTTAGCAAAAGATAAGGTTTCTATAAAGTAAAATTTATTTAAATTGAGAAAAATATTTTTGGCTTTTCACACCTATGAAGGACTGTGTATGGCTGCCTTGTTCTCCAGGTATGTGTTTATAGAATCTTTTTCAGATGCATCACAAAGTCATTTGGGATTAGATAATTCCTTAAACTTGTCAAGTTAGTTGCACTCTGCTACTTTTACTGCAACCTGTTTCAACAACTCCTACCAGTGTCTAGAACGATTCTTGTAATTTTTCAGCTGAAGTTTATCCAGGGGCAATTAGTAACCTTTTTTTTTTTTTTGCCTCTCACCGGAATATTCTGAATCTTAAGAACTTTAGCTCCTCTAGCTCTTTGACATTCATCCGTTTACTATATCTATAAAAATATTCAAATCCTTTACCCACAGTGTTGGACAAGCAGAGTTCAAGATTTTGGGGGACTTCTGTTCTCACACGTCAAGCTAATTGAAAAGTATCCAACTCCTACAATAGGCTCAGCCTATTATGCCCACCCTCGTGGCCTTAGGACATGTTAGCTTGCTTCCAGCACCGTCCTGAGTTGTGGCTGCTGTGCTGCAGAGCAGCTTGGAGCACAGACACACAGCTTCTTAGAGCATTTTTAATTTTCTCTTATGAAGTAGGGTCTCCTTCTCCCGACCAACCTACTCGTACTTTATTATATCAGTTCCAATTTGCATTCATATTTCTTGTAGCGGGATGACCTGAATTATACACAGCATTTCAGGTCTCACCAGGTGTTGTACGCTTGCAGGGTATCATTAATCACCTTTCCAGCTCTAACGCCTGCATTTCCCTGTCTCGTTGCTGCCTCACATTTGTGGTTCACAGTCACTCTTCCTTCTCTTTGTCATGTTCAGTGCAGAGGATACAGAACAACTGGGGTGTTTTTGGCTTCTAAAACCCTTGTACTTCCACTTGCGTGCTCTTTTTTTGTTGTTGTTCTAGATGTGGTTCTAATCTTGTTCCATGCTGCTCATGTCTGCCAAAATTGTCATCAACATTGTCTAGTGTTTTGCTCTTGTTATGAAGCTGGGTTCAGCAGTGAAAGCAGGAAATTAAACCTGCTTAAAGCAGAACAAAGCACAGCAGTCCTGCCTTCAGCCACGACCTTGTCTGCAGCACTGTGCAGGTACAGAAAGGCTTCCTACTTCTGTCTAAAGCTACGTTGCTCTTGTGTTCCAGTCTAAAGAGAAGGAAGTTTCTCAGCTCACTCAGCATTTTACCCGTATCCAATACAGATAGTAACTGTATTATTTTCTGAGTAAAAATTAAGGTTTATATCAATGTTCACTCCATGTACCAGCTCTCTGTGCAGTCTGCTCCAGTGATCCTGTAGTTCACTTTATCTGAACATATTAACATCTTTAATTTTGCATCAGTGAGACACATAAAAATTATTTTTCCTGCCTGTGCAAACCCTCAGTCTCCTGCTTTGCCCTTACCTGCTCAATATTTTTACCATTACTCAGAACTGATGACAGCTTCTCACTTAGTTGATAGACTGAATTTTAATTTATTTTTACTGAAATATAAAATTTATTTAATTCAGAATGTCTGATTTTCTATGGAGGAAAAAAAATCATTTCTGAAAAACTAAAAAAATGCCTTCTGCAGTGGAAGTAGGGGCTGCATGATAAATAATATTTCCTCTTTGCAGAAGTTTAGGAAGTCTCAGATCAGCACAGAAGTTTTAGTACTATTCTCTGACCCAAAATAATATAAAATCTTGCAAAACAAACTTGACAGACAACCTGGTACCAAAATGTGCATTGTTTGAACACATTTTGTTAAGCAGAAGAGTGAAGCTTTCTATGGATACCTATACTCTCCACTAACAATTAGCAGATTTCATAATGAGCTGATCAGCTGACAACACCTAGAGAAAACAGACGGTAACAATATTTGGTTACTTCCAAAAACCTATCAAAGCCCAAAATTTACACAGTAAAAGGTTCGAAATCAAACAGCACTGCCTGGAAAATTCTAGAACCAGAAATGTGTTTTGGCAGTCCTAAGAAGTGATATGGGAAGTATTCAAATCATTGCACAGGGGTTCAGCTACATATCTTACACCGACTTCAGCGGGAATCATGCAGTGAAATCCCCACTTATTGCTTTGAAAATGTACCCCTTAGTGTTTCCTGTCGTGCTGAGAGACAGAGCAGTGATCCAAGGTCCAGATCCACAGCAGGTAGCAGTACACACAATGTGCCAGAATACTGTAAGGCACCACTGTGTTAAAATATGCAGGCTTTAACTTAAAATGACACAAATCAAGGGCATTTCAAATTAAGGTTCCTAACAGCCTCCTCCCCTTTGTCCCATTTAGTGACGGTCATACCTTTAGAGCTCTAATATGTAAAGTTTTCTTTTTTTTGTCTTCTTCCTTTTCTCTTTTCTATCCTGCCCTCTAGATGACCTCTCTCCTAATTGGAATATATCTTGTTTTTCGATAATAGAATTTCCCCAGGAGATAGTCAATTTTTAGAGCTGAAAATTAATTTACGGGCCCTGCTTGATTGCATGCATCAGATATGTTTGTCTTTTACTACATAGTGACCTTCTTCTCCCCTCTCCCTTCACATCTTCATAGCTAGGAATTCACTTCAGAGTCAGATAACGTGCCTTTTTACTCTGTGAGGCAGGTATTTGTGTCACGCTTTTCACGTGCTGGTGTTTGTGCACCGAGAGTGCTCTTGGAGAGTTGTGTCCCAGTCCAAAGATTGGAATTTCAGTCATTCCTTGCACAACAGCTGGCGGGATCGTGGCCTTTCTGATTTTGTAGCAGCTTCCAGCTCATGTACATAGAAGTGGCCAGGGCAGAGAATGGGGTCCATGCCACTCAGAGATACTTTTTCCTTGCGATTTGGTGCTTTGCTCATGAGCCTGTTCATAGCTCCACAGGACCTCTCTCCTGGGTTTTTAAAATGAGATTGAAAAGGTAGGTCCACACAGTTCGTTGTCACACCATGTGGACACAGTGGATGTGTGTCCTTCCAGTCCCTCTAAGATCTACCATAAAAAGGCCTCTTCCTTTCATGAGATGCCTTGAAAATAGTAAACTAAATGTAATGAATTTTTTCATTCCATCAGTCGAGATTTCTGTTTTTCAAGAATCCTTGCATGTTTCCATGAAATATAGCTCTTTACAGAGCCAACCTTTTATTTTGTTCAACTGATGATGTACTGGAGTGCTCAAATTGAAATGAAAAGTTGAGCAAACACAGATGCTGTTCGTTTGCTCGCGCTCAGTGCTGAGGACACTCCTGAAATGTTATTTTGATGAGTTTATTTAAGACAGTGAGTGTGAGATTCACCTCATGTAGACTTCGATGGCCGCAGCATAAATTTTTACACCTCAGCCAGGCATCCTCAGTGCCCTTTCTACTGCATAAAGAAGAATAGGCAAATTTAGCTCATAACTCATCTGACCCATTTTAGACATTTCCAATCTTTGCATCCTCAAATCACTCCAGTGAATATAAAAGGAGTCTAAGTGGCTATATCAGATCTAGGTGTCAGCAGCTGTTACATTTACTGGTTAAACGGGTCCCACTCAAAGCTGCAGGGAAGCATCTTCCACAAAGTGAAATATACACGCTACTCTTTTAAAAAGCTTGATCAGCCAATTATATGATCCTAACAATGAGGTTTCTGCTGGGGCTCAGCTCAGAGCTGAGGTTAGAGAAGCTTTTCAGAGCAATCTATAACAAGTCCCTCTTAATGACTGGTTTCTCCCAGATTCCAAATGTTGTCATGGTCGGCCAATGAGCACGTTCAGGTTACGTGTTGCTGTAAATAAGACCCTGGATTTTACGTGCACACAGACACACTCATTTGAGACAGTTACCTGCAACAGCTGAGCTCCATAGCCCACCAAACATTAAAAAAAAGTTTATTCTTTAAATCAAGTCATCCTGGCCTCTTTGGATAGACACTGAAATCGGCATACCACACTAAAAAGAAAGTCTTTGGGAGCACTGTGAGCAAGTGGGACAAACTTTACAAATATCATAAAATAATTCAGTTAATTAGGCGAGTTGGACAGCAGCAACAGCCGAGTTGAAATAACCTGGTAACCTCAAAGAGTGAGAAAAGGAGAAAATGAGTGTGCGTACACACATACCTTGCTGAGATCCAACAGATCCAGGTTTTTGGTAGCTATCAGATTTCCAGGCCTTATTTTGAATCTCTGTAGACCAGCACAGCTCTGCTCCATGACAAAAGAACTCTGCCAATTTATGCCAGATGAGAATGTTGTCCTCAGGAAGAACAAACAGAAAAAAGAACCACAATAAGATCTCTCTGAGAGAACTTTTATCTGTTTAATGCAGGTGTGCCTAATCTTTGATAGTCCAAGAGCAAAGAAAATAAAATGTACCATGTCAAAATGCTGGAAGCTTTTAAAATTAGATTAGTATTTCACTAATATTTTTATTAGAATTCCAGCTAAAAGAATGCAATACATTAAACTTTGCTGATCATTTGTTACAGGTTAAACAGCAATAAATATTTGGAAACTCATTTGTATAATACTACAGTTTGGTTTGGTTCCTTTATGGGTAACTAATTTTTATTGGGGAAAAATAGCAGTAGCAAAATGCCATTGCACAATCCATAGTCAACATGCAACCTTATAAGAATGTCCTACTACAAGACCTTTATGCCTGATGCCTGCACCCCCAGGCACAAGCTCGTGGATTCCAGCTTTGGCAGGAGCCTCAGTCTGCCACTTTACACAGTAACAGGGTGTCACTGATGCCCTAAAAGCGTCACCTGCCCCAGGTGAGCTGGAAGTCCATCACCACAAAGGGTGTCAGGTGGCTCAGGAACCAGGCACATCCCATTTCCTGTTATCTCACGGGGAACAGGAGAGCTTTTGTGAGAAGTTCTCACAGGTATAACACCACATTGGAGAGGGAGGAAGTGAGTAATTTATAACTCAGGTTGTTCTACACCCTCTGCTCTTTCATATCAATTGTTATTAATGTTTTCTTCTCGCTGCTAGGGATATACAAGTGAAGCTCACAGGTAGGAGTGGAAGTAATTCAGCTGGTAGTTTCTCCTCTGCAGTCTGAAAGAAACAGAATCAGCTTCACAGACGTATCTGTTAAACTCCCAAGTAAAACCTTAGCCTCCTCCAGTACCTCTAAAATCTCCACTGGCGACTTTATCATTTGACAGTTTCAGCACGGGTGATAAAGAGTCTGTTGTGCAAAAAAACACCCCACTTCTTATGCTTTTTCCTCACTTTCTCACCTGCTGTCTCCATGTCTGTCTGGTTTTTCTCTTGTCATAAATATGTTTTTGCAATTGTGGCCCAAAGAGTGTCTTTATTTGTAGACCACATGGACTAATGGAACCTAAATCTCTGACTGCTAGTCCTCAAATTTTGTATTATAAGAAACTTACAAAACAATTTCAAATTATCTGTCATCTGGAGAAATTACCCTTAGTTTAGATCTCTATCTTAAAAAAACCCCTAAAACAAAACAGTTACTTCTTTAGTAATTCTTGTGGATAAAAATAAAATTAAAATTCAGTCCAAAAAAGCAGGTTTTGTATAAGTCAGTGTTTGAAAATGTTTGCTTCTGGCTGACAATTTGTATGCAAATGAAAACAACAGAGCTATAGCTGCTGCTCTCCTGTAACCTTCATAGTGTTGCTCACTGGGTGCCTTTACAGTAAAGTGTGATGCTTTTGTCGGAATTACCAACATTTTGAGAGAAGTAATTCTGAGTGGAATTAAAACGACCTTCTGCACCTTAAAAGGGCAATGAAAAGGGAGGAGAGGGAAAAGAGAGAGCAAATCGGTGCATTACCTTCATTACGAATAAAGTACAGTTATTTAAATCAGGCCACTCCACGGAGCATCACATGAGCTAATGCTTCATTGCCACTAGTTAGAAGGCCCCACTTTTCAAGGAGAAGAGCCTTTTTTTCAGCAGCCATCCACTGTGGCAGCATCCCTGTGATATTTACAGAGAAATACGTGGAGAACATCTACGAGGGTAAATGCCTAACTGCAAGAAGAGGGGTGCTCTCCATTCTCAGTGGAGATTGCACAGCTTCCAGACACTTTGTAGTTCACAGGGTTCTGATCCCCAGGTGTTACTTCACAGTAGTGAGTCTAGAACTCTATAAGGAAAAATACTCAAAATTTTCCTGATGTATACATTGTCTCCTTCAAAAGAACCAAAAGTGTCTGTGGCTGCTTCTTCTTTGTTTCATCTACTCTTTTCGTTGCTGATTTAAAGACGTACACTGGGACCAATAACAATGTGTCTACAAAACGCTATTAATACTCATGTTTCAAAACCAGTTGAGTTTATTTTGGGTTTACCATTTGGAGTGTGTTGCCTGTCTCAGTTTTTGTCTCTCCAATCCAGCCAGACCATTGTATCAATAACAGCAAACAGGCAAGAACACTTTTAGACCTTAATTATTTTGCCTCTTTTTGGGGATCCCAAAGTCCTGGAGTTTTAAGGGGGTTGAGGTCCAAATTAACAGAGGATTACTCTACAGTGGTGTAACAGCTACTTGAACAGAGCAGCTTTTATGTAGAGCACAACATGATCTGTGGGTGCTGCTGAAATGCATATTAAAAAGCCAGTGAAAGCTATGCAAAACTTTGGTTTAAGGATAAGTATAAACAAACTCTGTATTAATCTCTGGAAAGCAGATGTGCTAAAAGGATTTTGTGTCTTGTCAATGGCGATTTTGCTCTGATCCTGAGCAGTCCTGATAGCTGGCTGAGGCTCTGGGTTGAGCCGATGGCCTGATTTTAAAAACTGTCCCTCAAATATTCTCTTAACAATCAGCTCTCAGAGTCGGAGGTTGAAGGAGAAGCACTAAGGGAGTCTTGCTCGTCAGGCTGAGCTGACTTACGCAGGGGCCACTTGCCCGCTCGTGTTCCGGGGTGCAGAAGTTCTGCCAGGCATTTCCTTTCCGGAGTTCTCAGGGATGTAAGTGTGAAATGCTGTGTTTTACGGAGAGGGAAAGCCGGTGTCCCTGCCTTGCTCTCACATTCCTGCTGACACCCAGTGGCTTCCCAGCACAATTGCACAACCTCCTCAGCGGCGACGGAAAAATCAGTCACGGCAGCATTTCAAGGGATTTCGCTGAATCTCGCTGACATCTACGCCCTTTTCCTTTTTCAATCACTTTTTAGAGGGAAAAACAAGGGAAACGAGAGAAATGACTTGTTTGGGAACACGCTGCAGGACAGCACCCACACCGTGACACTCCTGCTCCATTGGCTGGGATGTGGATCCAGCTTTGGAAAGCATAAGTGATCTCAGGAATAAACCCAGAGGAGACGTGCCCTCTGACTCTTGCCTTTTCATGTAAGAAGAGGTGAGGAATCGTGTCGTGACCGCAAAAGGCGTTTGAGCATAAACCAATTTTTCACAGTACAATATGCCATCACTTCCAACCCCCAAAGTTTCCCTGTACAGTTTGGGGAAAAGAAAAGAAAAAAAAAGCCTTCACACAGCTTCAATTTTCTGTAAAATAAGGTGATTTCCTACAGAAACAAATTTCATACCCTGCCAACTATGAGTACTAAGTCCTCAATATTAGTGGATATTTCATATTTTCTTTGGGTCCCTCTCAGCCTTTGGTAAAAGTCCCAAAATAAAAGAGCCTGGCTAAGGATCTTAAGCCTGGCCTATTATTGCTTTCTTAACAACAGCCTTTTCTGCTTTTGGAGACAGCTGTCTTGTAACTCGTTCTAAGCAAAAGAGGAATGGGATTTGTGTAAAATCCCAGGCATTTGTATAAAAACTCATTTATGTGCAGGATCCGGCTTTGTGAATGTAAACAGCGGCTAAAAACAGCCTTCATCTTTTCTATTCCAGAAATAGGGAAAAAACCCAGCTTGTATAAAGCGCACAGAATTCACTCAAACTCGACCATCCAAATGTATTAAAAGTAAAAAGAGTGAAACAATGAAGTAAAA
Organism: Cnemophilus loriae; assembly: GCA_013397755.1. Classification (NCBI taxonomy): domain Eukaryota; kingdom Metazoa; phylum Chordata; class Aves; order Passeriformes; family Corvidae; genus Cnemophilus; species Cnemophilus loriae. Next base: position 1,448,793 of record VZTF01006716.1, on the reverse strand, counting down.
GCAAAGTAGTACCAAAAAACAATATCAAACCCCTTGCATGGTCAATCACAGGCTAAACGCAGCAGCAGTGCAAAGAACGTGCAGGCACAAGGAGTGTGCCAGCACATCGTGCATTTTAAGGACTCACCAGCTAATATTTCCTATCTTTTTCCAGAAGCCATACGGTAAACAGATAGCACTAACAAAGTCAAATATTAATAACCAAGAACTGCACATCTCCAAATCCCCTTCCCCCAACCAGCAAAACCCATAGAAATTTACACTGACCAAAGCAAATAGAAAATAAAAGTCAAAGCACTTACATGGTTGACATTTAGGGATAGAACCAAGTACCCTTTCCATCCTTTTGAATTTCCTAAGTTATAACATTAACAGAAAATAAATACACATTGAAATGGAGTAACTCATGGTCGTGACATACAGTCACTGACAAGTTACAGTAATAAGGTCTTGAAACAGAACATCCCAAGAAGAAATTTTGAACTGTCCCTAGAGAGCTCAGATCAATTTAGCATTTTGTCACACTCTTAAGCAATCTGCTTGGCTTTGTCCACCCAGAACAGCTTTCTCAGTATAATTACTTTCCAGCCACACAGTTCTTTCTTTTGAGGAGCAGCATATTTTCAGCTCTCCCAACACTGTGATTGTTTTCTGGTACTATAGAAAGAGAAACGGTTTGCAAAAGCAGGGAAACAAATCTACAAAAATGTTGATGGAGGGGATGTGACTCAACCTTTCACCCAAAACCTGGATGATGTTTTGGGGGGTGTTGAATTAAGGAGGTTGGGAAAAACATCTATTTTGTATTTTATTCATGTTTCTCAGCCCTGTCCAGTTTCAAAAGTAGATACTCCAAAGTAATACATAGAAAACCTCTCAGCATCAAGAAACCATTCCTTCTAGCCAAAGTGACTGAGAAAATGACTCTTAAAACAATCTGTGTGTTTTCTTGGTTGTTGAAGAGTCAGACCTCACAAGGCCTGCTCACAAAATTGTTTGAGACTACTAACAGCTGTCTCAAATCCTCACATTTTTGTTGGGCAAGAGAGAGAGTGACTACATTATGCATTTTTCACCTTCTACCTTTTGCTCCTTGTTTCTTGAAACATGAACTTAAAACGGTGTGACTTCTTGCAAACTTATTTCCCACTGAATTGCACATTGAATTTAAATTTTGTAAGACTGAATGAAGCTTAGCTCAGAATCCCCAGGCATTATTATTAATCTAACTAAGATTTTGTTAAGATGGAGACTGGGAGAGGACTTGGATGCCTTACAGACTTGCTGGTTTATTAACAGTTATTGCAGTTATTAAGGCAATGACTCCTGTTTACTGACACTAATAAATTATGTTAGTTCATGCAGATGAGAAGCAGTTTTAAAAAATAGTTGAGCCGAGATGAACTTTTTGTCGTAGGGGAAAAATTGTCTTTCCTTCACCTCTTTCTTGTCTGTTAATTTCCATTGTCTCAGTCCATGAGGTGCTTGTTTGAAAGGATGAAATCTCAGCTTTTTAAGTCAAATGCAAGAGTAAAAGTAAAAATATTTAGACACCAGAAGTGAGCTATGCTTTTGTGAAAGAGATTCCAGTGTCCTTCAGAGGGTAAAACTTTGATGAGAGCTTTCTGTTTATTTCCTCCGTGAAGTGAAGGAGACTTTCTGGGTTTTCAGATCAGCTCTGTAGTTCAATATAATCTTTTTTCTTCTGTGGTAGGTTAGGTGCTGGTAATGTTTGTCTTTATGATCTCGTGCAAACAGATTCATTTTGCCATTCATTGCTCCTTAGAAAAGCACAAGCCTAGTAAATACGCACACACAAAAACTGGGTGTGAGAAACCCACTGTGGTGCATAAAATCATAGAATCACTGAGGTTGGAAAAGACCTCTAAGACCATCATGTGCAGCCCTTGACCCAGCACTGCCAAGACCATCACCAAACCGTGATCCCAAGTGCCACATCTCTGGGTCTTTCATTATGCATCATACTCCTTGTTATACACAGGCATTAAATAACATTTTATACCCTTTGGGGTTCCTGAAGGCACTAAAGTACCAGACCAGAAAGGAGAAGAGAAATCTTGGCATCTACTGATAATTTAAACTAAATTTACACTAAAAGAGTTTCTTTTTCTTTTAATGAACTTTATATGTTGCCTTTTACATTTGCAACTTTCTCTTCACTCTGTGTATTTATTTGCATTGGGACAGTGCTTGGAAGTTTAAATCATTGGTGAAGACTTCTCTGGAGCCAGAATGATGCAATACCCCCCCAAAAAAATTCACTATGTGACTTGCAACATGAATATAAAATGTTAAGTATAGGTATAGACACACAAGTGCAGGAAAGATTAAGATTGCATATTTGTATAATCCTTACCTCTGGTTTTAAAAACAAGGGAAAAATAAGTACTGCTATCTCAAAATTTTCAACGTCTAGTTATCTTGACAGACTTCTTCCCCCTCACTGAAACTCCCAGGCTTCAAGCATTTTAAATGCTATTATAAACTAAAATCAGGATCTAAATTTCAATTTCGCTAGCATATGAGGATTCTTTGGCCTAAATTAAGAAATTAGGCCAAATATCAGTCAAAATTCACCACAGATATTATTGGGGAGTTATGTAGTGCTCATATTTTTAGTATCAGTTATAAATTTTCTTGATTTTGTCGATAAGCTTTTGGGTGTGGGAACCAAGTTTGCTCCTGCCAGAAGAACGATGGATGCCACGAGTGCTCAACAAATTATGGATCTTTATACTCAAACTAGCTGCACTGTTTTCTGTTAACTACACATAGGAGATAATAATAGTTTAGGGAAAATATGTTTAATGTGGGCCTCATTTTAGGGAAGGAGTGTGTGAAACTGCATCCAATTTCCAAACAGGTGACTATATAAAGAGACCGAGTAACTGCCTGTGCAAACGAGGGAGAGGAACTTTCCTGACATATTTTATATGAGATTAGGTGTTTTTTTATAAAAACAACAACAAAAAACATACACCGCCCTACGTTCTTAAAGGACTAGAGGAATTTGTTGTCTGTGGTGAGGTGCTGTTGGATCCATTTGTCTGCATACATTTGGCTAATATATTTTAGCAGATAGTGCTTTGCTCCTCATGGCGGGATCGAGATCTATAGCTGTACTGATCATTATATTGTTTCAAAATCAAATAAACGCAGAGAATCCCTATTTCTGTGTGACAGCACTCAAACAGATAAGTAACAACAAGAGGAATGGGTGTGCTCTAGAAATCCATTTATTCAGAAAGATCCCAAAGCACTTACTAGGTTATTAAGAGAAATCACTTGCACAACCACTTTAGGAGCAGCAGTGTAGCAATACTACCCAGATATCTGTGATGAGAGGAATGTCTTATCTCGGTGATTATCCCACTGCACTCTATAGATCATCAGTAACCTCTGCAATCATTGCTGTTGGTAATTGGCTGTAAATATGTTTGAGCTATAGACAATGTATAGAAGATGAAGCACCTCAAAAGCCTGATCCAAAATTCCTTGGACTAAATATCCAGGGAGTTTAATAGGCTTTGACTCAGTCTCTCAGCTTCCTTTATTTCAGTGGGACTACTTGATTGCTAGAAGATAACTGTGTTTTTCAGAGCAGTGCTGTTTGGATGTGACATATAAACCGTAGCTCGGGAATGGTTTGATTCAAAATTACAGTGGGAAGGAGAATGCACGAGGTGTCCACAACAGCCTGGAGTGAGCTGGAATGTCAGAGCCCTGGGTGCAGCAGAGGATGGTGCTCTTGAAACAGTGATAACAGAGTAAGCTAGGTCGAAGAAGTCAAGAGCAGTGCCTGTATGTCCACAGGAGATAGAGGGGGGTAGTGAAATTCTTTCTTGAAGTAAGAAAACACAGAGGGTGTGCTGGTCATATGGATTTTAATTTTTGCCAGGACTGGTTGATATCCACTCCCAGCCAAAGGCTTGCATATACTTTGATGCTAGAAGTAGAAATTTGAGTGCCTGGAGTTCCCGTGCAGTTTGAGTACTGAAGACAGGAGTTAGAAACATATATGTAAATTAAACCTGTCACAATCTGGTTGCAATATGTTGTTATATTCTACATAATATGGACATAAATATACGACTCATTGTGAATATATTCTGTTATCTTCCCTCTGAATCCCATTAACCGTTTTACATTAAACCCTAGGTAGTACTTGTTCTACTCCAGCATCAATTCTGACAAATCAGAAACAGTGACAGCTCTGCCTCAGCTGTACCACCCGAGTGTGAACACTGGCATATATCAAAGGACTGTTAAATTATCAATGTCCCTCTGATGCCAGTCTGATTTTCGAAGTCAGCACATTCTAGAGGCAGTGCAATAGTGGCAGAGCAAGATGTGACAGGGGCCCGTCTCCTCTTCCCTGCCTTGCACACTTGGCAGCATAAAGTGAATTATGGCAGCTGATGGCTGCTCTCCCTCAGAGAACAGCACCCAGAGACTCCCCAGCCAGGTTTCTGAGCCTCTTGTAGGAGGACTAGTGCTGGAGGGCAGCTTCCTCCTCCACCACATCTCAGCTCAGCAGTCCAACCTCCCTTTACATGGTCCCTGCGTGGGATGCTGCTCCAGGTTCACCCCCTGCCTGGTTTCTCAATCTGTAGGAATGTTTGGCAGCATGTCAAGGTGTTTGGATGCCAGTGTGACAAAGTAAACAGTGCTGAAGTACTGAAGAAAATTAAAAATTTAACTCTCTATATAGCATGTGATTGAGCAGAAGAGAGTATTGGTGCTCTACGCAAAGGACCACAGGGAGACATTGGGGAAGGAGTCATTCCAAGAGCTATGGGGTGATATGCAGATTAATTTGATCAAAAAGTCCCTTAGAAATCAACATACTATGCTGCATTACAGCAATAAATTTTGTTTCTTCCAAGTAGCTGCAGCAGCAAAATGAGCAGTGCTTAATTTAGTAGTGAATCAGCATTTCCATTCTCCTCCTTTCCCCCCCTTTCCAAACTTAACAAGAGTTTTGTGGAAAAGAGTCAGACGTTACCAGAAAGCAAAGGCATTCATAAGTTATGCTGAAATGAACACACATCTGAACCAGCTTTATCCACCCTTGCTTTTAATGGGGCCCTGAACTCAGCAGAGGCTGTTAGGTGCTTTTGTAATACAGATTAACAATAATACTAAAGTTCCTCCCGTATCTCAGTCCTCCCAAAGAGAGAGACTTAGGCTAAGATACTTTAAAGCTCTCCTTAGGCTGTTGTGAGTTCAGTGTGAAAATACATCCGTTGCCATCTCACGTTAACACTTACGGCTCTAGAAGTGGGGGCCTTTTGCTTTCACTGTAGCTTGTCAGATTATGGAACTGAGGGAACCATTGATCCCTGAAGGATAAAAATCAGTGGAAGGCTCCTTAAAAGAAAAATACAGTATATTCAAACAGCATTAGAGAAAGTCCTCTCTTTGTAGTTTGAGATGTTGAAGGTCAAGGGAAAAAAAAAAAATAAAAAGAGCCCTACATAAAAGTGAAAAAAAAAAAAAAAAGTTTAGGCAAAGCAGCCATTGCCAAGTTAAAGTAGAAATAAAAATAAAACTTTAAAGCTTTTTCTGGTATCTGTCCTTTGTTTTTACAATGTTAGCTATTCAAAAGGAAAGACAAGATTAAGCTGTCTGCTTTCAAACTGCTGTATTAAGATGTTGATAGTAAATAAAGTGTCTTATTTACTGCTGAAGAGCAAAAATGTCAAGTTCATAAAAGACCAAATGAAAACTTTAGGAAAATCATTGCTGAGGAATTCTGAATTCTGATCTAATTGAAGAGAATGCCATCATTTTTAGTGGAAGTCAGGTCCTCATATCTCTGCAGACAAAAGACCAGCTTTGGAAACTTTAAACTACTCCTGTCCTTAGCTGTAATTGGAATAACACTTTGCAGTGGGAGTGAGGAAAACTGGAGAACCTGGACGTGCTTTTCCCTGGGTAGGCTTGTGAATTGCTTCCCTGTCACGTCTTGTGCTGCATCCTAATAAATCACATCAGCGAGGCAAAACTTGGCGTTTCTACGTCAGAAGTTTGAAGGAGGCTTTGGCTGGTGGAGGCTTTCCGTGGTGGGCAGGAGCAGGGAATGGGGCCGTGCCTCTAACAGGGAGCACTGCTCCAGGGAAAGCCAGCTCTGCTTCCAGGCATGCCAGTCATCTCCTGAAGGCTCTGGTCCTGTCCCCGTGGAGAGGGATAAACCTCCCTGTGGCTCCAGGCCGTGCAGGATCAGGGTGGCAGCGTCACCTGGCACAGTTTGTGCCCCAGGGATCACCTGTGGGGGATCTGGTGCAGAGATAAAGAGGGCAAAGAACTCACCGAAAGCTGTAAAATTCCGAAAAGTGAGTTAGGACTTGGGTGGAAAAAATGACCTAGTAAGGTTTTGCAAAAGGTCTGTTAAATTCCTTTCTTGTGGTCGTGGTTTCAGACACTGAGTGTTTCTAGAAATCAATTAATTTCTTACTTTATGAGCAGACTTTCAAACAACACCACTTTTGGGGGGGGTTTTTTGCTTCTTTTTTTTTTGGTATTATACTCTGAAGAGGCTGCAGTCTTCTTTTGAACAATAACAGTGGGATCTGGGTTTCGTTTGGATTTTTTTCTCTTGACAAACTCTTTTTGCCTTATTTTCAATACCTGCTATTTTTACTGTACTGAGCTGGGATAACACTGTACCTTGAACAAAGAGCTAAAGCACTTTTTTTTGTTGTTGTTGTTTGTTTTTCACATACTAACCTCTGGCTTTTTGGCCATGCTCACAATATGCTCACTGGATGCCTGTCAATTTAAATGAGTTTTGTTTTAATTTTTATACATGATGATCAAATTGTGGTCTTCAAAAAGGCCAGGCAGAGAGTTTTCCAGAAACCCAGCATTTCCAAATAGCCTCTTGAAGCAGAATCACTTACTGCAATTTAAATATTCAAGCACTTTTATTTTAAAGTTAATATTGTTTACAGGAAGCAAATGCAAATAAGTGGTAAAAACCTTTTGGTATTAGGTCATTAAAAATCCATTCTTGACTTCCTGCCCACAACTACATCTTTTTTCAGACCTGTCACCCATTTCATTTAAGCACTTAGCTTTCTCCTAATGAATGAATTGGCATTTCATATTACCTTATTATCCTATAAAGCAAAATGCATACTCAATAACATTAACGGTAATTTCTCATAAAGACACATTATCGATCCGGGTGCTACCTGTAAGCATTGAAAATTGCAGCCTGCACACAGAGCTTTTCACATCTGGGCCTGAAGAATTAAAGAAAAATTAAATTTGACAGCAGTAAATTCACAGGCACAATCTAGGCACCAATTTATATGCAAAATGAAATGCTTTATGAAAATTTCCTCTATTTTCTCACGGAGATTTGGGAAAAAGATTTCACTAGATGCTTCTTTCTCTAATATCCCTCTACTTAAATATTATACTGCAGTCGCTGCAGACTCCCTTTGATGTATAAATAATCAAGTTAAATTATGTGCAGCAAGGAGACTAGTGCTCTGCCATTCTTATTTTACAAAGTAATATCTACCCTAGAGGGTCAAATTTCCCTGACAAATTCTTAATTACTATGTTGCAACAGAAGCAGAATCTATTTGTGCATAAATCCTGGGCATTCCCATGTGGTAAGTAACTAATATTACCAACCGTTTCACTTGGCCTGTTCACTGAACTCCATAATTAGATAATACTTTTGATGATGGTACATTTGAAGTCTTAATCCATTTAATTTTTTATGAGATTTTTTTTATTTTAATAGGGATATGTTAGTGACCGCTGCCTATTTAAAAATCATTAAAATTCTGTCCACAGCAGTAATAAAGATTAAAGATTACTAATATGGCATTCATAACCTTTCTGGTTTTCTAGAAATCTGGGGCTTAAGGTAAATGTTAAAGGTCATTTAATATGTTAGTCAGTAATTATAATCCTGGGTAATAGGTTCCTTTTCTAATTATCCTGGTATAAAAGTTCTATTGTTTGGGTCTATTCTTCTGATTTTCTTATTTGGGTTTTTGGGGGAGTGAGTAATCCTGGAATTAAGTTTCTGAACATTGATGAAAGTAGGTAATGCACAATGATTAACTGGATAAAAGCCATACGTTTGAATGCCGCATAATATCTTGCCTTGAAGTTACTTACAAAAGATGCAGCATCCCCTTCCAGGAGAAATAAAGCAGAAAGGTCACTGCAGAGATTAATACCTTTTTTTATTTTAATATCAAACATTGACAAATAAGATAAAGGCTTCGTGAGCAAGCTCAGAAGAAAGTGAGAGCGGTTAAACACTGGATGGGAGAGAATCCTAGAAAAATCTGCCGGTCGTTTCAGAGGCAGGAAAAGGAAACCTCCTGCTCGAGACCCTGATTCCGGAAAACCTTCAGGAATGAGTTTCATGGAATGCAGCACACTCTGCGTGCTTCCCTGGGATGCAGCTTGGATCTGCACCTTTTGCCCTGGGATGCAAGTGGGATAGCTAAGGCTTGCTGAAAAAAATGTGCTTTGCCTTCTGCTCACGGCAAAGAAATCTGTGTGACTCTTAGAAACACACCTGTTTTCTATGATGTGGGTATTCCGCAATGCTTTTTTCCCCCTTATCTAGAAAGGCACATAGATATATATTTGTGGTGTTTGTAGATGATTCATTAACAAAATTTACATACCAGGACCTGAATTCTGGAGTAAGCACTTAAAAACATATTTGAGCGCAAGGTATTTGATTTTAAATATAATTTTAAGCTCCCTGAAAGTTAAATGTGTTCTAAAATGCTGTCTTGGATCACAGTGCCCTGCTGGAGCAGCTTGGAACCTGCAAAGGGTCCAAAGGGGTATAAATTCTCCTGCAAAACTTAGATTTCTGGGCAAACATCTTCCTGTGAGCTGTGGATCTCACACCACCACAGGTGCCATAACCCACCAAATGCAGAAGGAAAAATATAAGGGAAAAGCAGGACAAGAGTAAGAAAATGTCTTTGGGAGGCGACCTACTCTTTCTAGTGTTTTTCAATTTTATCACAATACAAACACATAATAGCATTTTAAAAACCCTTCAGTGTCGCAAACTCTTGTTTCAGCGGTAATTATATCTCACTAGCTGGCTTTGGGCAAGTCACTAAGGCCATGTTTGAAGGGCATCTGCAGGTCATGATTTTTCCATGGTCACTGAACAGCTTTGTGAACTGCAGATTTGTGCTGGAGCTGATGTTCTGTACTTTTTAAAATCAAGCCTCCAACGCCTTAGCACGGAAGTAGAAAAAGTGTTGTCAAACCCATGAAAAATCTAGTCTTAGTATCTCCATTTTAAAAGGATGACAGCGATATGATCTGTTGAGGTGGTATGAAGTTAAAACGGTCAATTTTTATGGCATTTCCCTTTACAACAGAAAGGCAACTGCTAGTACTCCAGTTGATAAAACCGCTGAAAATCAGAGCTCGAATCTTTTCCAGCAGTCCTTTATTCTTGAAGATTTAGAAATTCACAGCCTCTTGTACTTAGAGTTATTTTGAAGGAGCTAAAAAGCAGACTGATGAATATAATTTAACTATGATTGGTGAAATTTCAAGAATGCTAAATCAGAATTGTATATAAAACCTTGATTAAGAAATTAATCTCTTATAAGCGTTCCCTTCACACTGAAACCCAAGTAGCAAAATCTGAAGCTTTCTTGTAAAGAAGCAGTAGCTGACTTGAGAAAAAGTTCAGCTTCTTGATTTTATCATTAAATCCATGTGAGCAGCCTTCTTTCAAAGCTTTTTTTAAATACTGCAGTGAAGAGTTTGTTAAAGTTTTGATTCTTTTATACTTTTCTGCGTTTTTTTTTTCTTTTTTTTTTTTTTTTTTTGCCTTTTACCTAGCTGCAGTTTCCCAATGAGCCTTTCATACCAAATACTGCATGGTATCCATTTAAAGGAAAATAAATGCAGCAAAATCTTTGTGTTGACACACTCATAATTTATCAGTCCACCAACCTCTGGACAGATAAAACTCGTGGGCAATTCTCGCGGCTACTTCTGAACTGGAGAACCACTCAGATGCCAAATTAACAAACTCAGGTGAAATTAGTAACAGTTATGAATATTCACAGAAATGGTTTCTACCTGAAGAGGCTATTATCAAATGCCAGCTCTTTAAGGTGCGTGTATGTCCGAGAACAGAGCACTGGAAAAGGAAGATGTGTACATTGCTCATCACCAGTCGAGGTTCCAGTCACTGCAGTGACAGTCAGGTGCTGCTTGTCCCCAGGACCTGCATGGCACACCAGGAGAATGTGGTCTCTGAGCCATCTCGGTGCCAGCCAGGCCTCTCCAGCCCTTCTCAAAAGTTGGAGCTTCATCTGATCTATATTTAGCTAAGATATTTTGCCTTCTCTCGAGTCAGGATGCTCTGCCATGCCTCCTGCCTGCGTCACACCTCCCATGCTAGTGATCAAATGTAATTGGACCTGCTTTGCCTGTCCCAGCTGCATTCTGTGCAGAGAGGACCCTTGTGGATAAACCACATCTTGCACAGCCGCAGCTGCTTAAGGGCTGATGCAAAATGCCTCTGCAAAGCATAAAAAAGAAAGATTTAGCTTATGGGATATTTGTTTTTACTGTCTTGTTCTTTAGTATGCATCTTCAGAGAGTTTTCTTAAAATATTTTCCATTATCCTGCAACGTGAGTGAAAAGGGTAGCTACAAATTTTATATTTTTTGGTCATCTGCCACTTAATACAGCTGGGAAGAGCTGGTTTTCATGGGGCTGGGGAGGAAAGATCCAGAGTGACTAATGATTGGATACAGTGAAAACCTGCATTCACAGCACCTTCTTCCCCTCTCTAGCAGCGGGTGCAGCCGTGCTGCAGATGAGTATTCATGGTAATTCCGTCAGCCAAAAAGTCAAACTGCTCAAAATCTGTGCATGACTTTTAGGTGAGGCACAAGTAGTTGAACTTCACGATGTCTTCTTGCACATTAAACTATTTCTGAGTACCGTTCCAGCCATCAGCAAACCCAAGAAAAAGTAAATTTCGCCATAGACAAGAGCTAATAAGATTGCACACAGTAACTTCCTTAGTAAAGCTGTGAGGTTTGCATTTGGGGTCTGGCAGAGTAAATTTTCAAAACAGCTTTGTTCCTTTGGTAAGAATTAGGTTGATAGCATCTAAGTGCATGATGTCTGTTATTTATAAGATTAGGGCTGTAAGTGAGCAGCTGATGTAAAGGGACAGCTGGGAAACTCAGAAATGATACAATGAAACACTAATTATTTCATATAGTTTATTTTCTCAAAGTTTTGAGTTCTTGGTGCAGAATGAAAGAGAGGAAAACACACAGAATGTTTTAAGCTATTCTTTAATGAAAACCTTCTTTAATTTTAGATTTGTTTTACATCTATGTATACCTTTTCCACTGCTTTAGTCCTTTGGAAAATTTTGAAGTTTTTCTCTACATGCATATAACCTACTGCTACACCTATATATATGTCTAGAGGGTCTTGAGGTTGGTAAGACCATTTGGCACAACTTATAACCTATCTTAAAGATCTGAAGGTTAATTCAACTGCACAGAGAAACATAATTAGAACTATCAAAATATGCTACCCTCGGTCACAGATTATTGCTTGAAAAAATTATACAACAGAAAGAAACATATTCCAGTGCCCTGTAGCCATCTCAGAAACAGCAGAAGATGGAACTGAAATGCACATTTTCCGTGAAAAATTCACAGAGACATATACAGGTTGGTCTGTCTTCAATCTGAGGCATTGGAATCTAAATTCAGATTTAACACAGTTAGTTTTAATAAACAATACCTTAAGATAATATTCCTGGTTTAAATGTTGAGTTACCCAGAGAGAGGTAAAAAAATCACAATGTTTAATTAAGTGTTCTTTTTTTCTGCTCGAATTCCAAAATTGAAAAAAAAAAAAAAATTATTCTCAGTTTTATTTTTACTAAACTGATGTTTGCCTTTTCTTCTTTTCTTTTATAAATTTCCCCTTCGAGCGACTCCTTACCTCTCAATCATCTTAACAGGCTGAACTCTGAAACTAATTGCTCTAGCTGCATTTGGAAGGAGGAAAGCAGAGTGACACCTACCAGATACAAAAACCTCCTGCTGATGCCTCATAGGCTGGTGTGGAAGAGCAAGGCTGACCCCAGCAAAAATAATTGTTTGAACTTTCTTGAGAAAGGCAGAATTATGTTCCTTTAGTGATTGCTTCACCTGTTGTCTGCTTCGTGAGGCATCCTGAGCTGTGAGCGCCTTTTCCATTGTGGTTTTGAGGTAACAGCTGAAGGAATAATGCACTCCTGAGCTCCAGCAAAGTGGGAGGCCCTAGCACTGAGCTGGGATTAGGGGCTTGCTGCTGAAGGGTGTTGGTGTACAGAAAAGCGTGTCTTAAATGTCAGCATGGTTTTGTGACTTGTAACAGTTCTGGTAAGAGAGGAACACAGCGGCAACTGGGGTACAGGTAGGAATCACGGTAAGTAATGAAAGATTGGTTACATGCACAAGTGCCAGAGGAAAAGAGGAAGAGACTCAGAGAGAGGCAGAGGATGGAGTCACTGGAGTAGTGATAATTAAGAATAATTTTAAAAAATATATACTTAATAGATTTTTGTTAGATAAATAAGTAAACGGTCTGCTTGCTGTAAATTGAATAGTCAAGGGTGAGCATATAAGTGCTATTTTGCCTACATTAGAAAAGGCTAAGTTCTGCATTTCTGTTGTTTTCCTCCTCTAATGGAATGCAAATAGCAGGAATGCAAATGCTAGGCATCACTATCGCACCATTGTAATCACCTTGTGTTTCTGCTTTTTTGGTATTTAAAGACCAACAGAACTTGGTCTCTTGCTAGAAATTCAAGTGGGTTATGCCTACAGAGATTGCTCAGCTTCTGAACCAGCAGGACAATTGCCACCAGATTTTTTTTTTGTTTCTTTGTATCACAGCAGTTCAAAATCACGTTTCAGACACCTCCTTATTCCCCAGGCTATAAAATACTACGAGGTGGCAGAGGAGAGATTACTCAATTCAAATGAAAAAAAGAAGAGGACAGAAGAGAGAGCCCACTGTTTGGAGGTTAGTGTTCTCAGCTGGGCAGAATGAATTCATAAACTCCATCCAGTTTTTGTACTTCTACACATTTCACAGTAGGACACAACCTCCAGTGGCCCTGACACATCACCTAATACAGTGCTTTCTTGTTGGCTGTAGGACGTGATGTTTGGGAGGTCTGGAGGTTCCAGGCTGCTACTACAGCACTAATAAAAACCAAGTGCATCACTGGCTCTGCTGTGGTGTCAGTGGGGTTGTGGACAGAGCTTGCCTGGAGCTCAGGTACTCAGCCACTACTCAGGACAGATGATAATGATATTAAAGGTCTTCACTAGTCCCCTGATTCCTGTTTATCCTCCTGAGGGTGGAAGTCAGAGGTGAAAGGACTGAAACCTGAAATCTTTACTTTTAAATGTGCCTTCACTACAGTACCTGGATATCTCATTGGGTCATTGCCTGCCTGACAATTTTTAATTTTTTTTTACAGAAATTTTCCTGTCTGTAAAATTGCAATGGAGCACCATACAAATTATTTCAGCATTATAAATCCCTTTTGGAATTGTATAGCGATAAGTATTATTTGTATGCACGGGCCTGAAAAGGGGGCTGTTTTGTATAATCTAGGGCTACTCTACTGTGTTTGTTTTGTTTGTGTATCTGGATCATAGCAATAAACATAGTCTAGAGAGCAAACATTTGATAGTATATTCTGGTGCTTAAAAAACCCACAGGTGTCTAGGTATATGCAGATGTGAAGGAATTAATGAACTTTTTGAATAACAGGGAAACCTTTCTGTTCAGACGAACTGGCATCCATATATTTAAATTTTATATATATGCATATTGCCACATTCTCTTTCAGCTAACCTTTGTGTGAGAGAAACTTCTGCTGATGTCAAAGGACCTGGAGGACATTAGCAGCTGATACTGGTGCCTGTCGGGTGCTGTTGGGTCTGTCTCCCCACCACCAGGCTGGCTTCCCTCACTACTGCCAGTGACCTTGCAAACAGCTCCGACAAAGGTCGGAATGGATTCATTGATCAGCCAGGCCAAGCATATGACAGTCTGTGCCTTAATTGAATCCCAAAAGGGGGCAGACTGGGTTTTTATTACAGAGGCCAGACGATAGCACTCATTAAAAGCTCCACAGACTGTGTGGTTTACTAATTAGTTTATTATACAGACACCTTGACGATGGGCAAAGTTGTCATTTTGCCCTTTATCGCACAGGGGATGTTGTTAAAAGTTTAATCAGCTAACACTGACCAACTTAGCTTGGCAGGCTGTGGACAGTCATTACCGAGGTCACCCCTGCTGTAGCAATTCTGACAGGGTCACAGCATGAATCTCCAATAAAAAGCACGTTACATAAGGTAAGAGTGCACCTGAAAGGGAACCAGGAAAAGAGATGTGCTCAGTGGGGAGTAGGAAACAGATGGACTGTTAGGACAAGTGAAGCCTGTTACGGTTTCTCTTTGCTTACATTGTTTAACATATGCTTTTTGGAAATATGGGGAGCTCTGAGCTATTGCTGTGATATGTTCATTAGAACACAAGGTAGCCTGAACCAAGAGGTCTGTGAACAGGCACTAAGTGGCTCAGCTCTTGCAAAAGCAGAGATAATTTCACTAGTTAAGCAAAGCCTAACACACAGGTAATGTGCGGATCCAGAGTGATAAGAGAACCCGCACTGGGAAAACTGAAGATCTAGGCAGCACAGATTTCCCTGCAGTGTTGCTTTTATTTCCATTCCAGATTCTTCTTTCCTTCCAGAAGAGACTGATGGGAGACCTCATTGCTGTCTACAGCTTCCTCATGAGGGGAAGAGGAGGGGCAGGCACTGAGCTATTCGCTTGTGACCAGTGACAGAACTTGAGGAAACAGCATGAAGTTGTGTCAGGGGGGGTTTAGGCTGGATATCAGGAATAGGTTCTTCACCCAGAGGGCAATCGGTCACTGGAAGAGGCTCCGCAGGGACGTGGTCACAGCACCAAGCCTGACAGAGCTCAAGAATATGGTGTGATTCTCAGGGTGTTCTGTGCAAGGCCAGGAGTTGGGTTTTGATGATCCTTGTGAGTCGCTTCCAACCCAGGAGATTCTATGATTCCACATTCTGGGTAGTTTTGTAGTGCACCTTTACTATCTTTGTTCCTTGCAGGTGTGGGGACGTGCTACAGCTCAGAGAAACTTTTCATAAGGCTACCTTTGCTTAGTTTTACTACAGTGACATCTGGTAGTCCCAGCAGTGTTCAGGGCCCATTAATACTCAGTCTTACAAAAAGAAATGCCCTCTGCCAGCTCCATATCAGAATACATAGAGTGTAATTAAATATGTCAGATTAAGGATGGTGTAAAAAAATTGAGGCAAAATGAGAAAGTTTCTTGATCTTCTCTTCGGAGTCCATTTGATTAAACATACTACATCTTAATATTCTTTTTCTTAGGAACATAGTTAAAAATAAAAATAGCTTGATCTGCCCGTCAGTCACACCTAGGAGGCAACTTCAGTCAAATCTGAGACTGGATAGGGGTCTTAGTTCCTTCAGGTCTTCTGGCAGTTGGTATTTTCCGCAAATGCTGGTAGAAGAGAACAATTTTTAATTATTCCCTTGAGGGAAAATCAGGGAACACAGCAGTCATCCCTGCTCTTTCATCTCAGCTGGCTGGCAAATCAATCAGTCAGGGTGGCCAATGTACCAGATCAGCCATGGCACGTGTTGGCTCTTGGTGAGCCACAAAGAAACTCAGGTAGGGGACACAGAGTGGATGGTGAATTTGTGGTAGGGCACACGAAGAAGAGCTTATCTGGGGGCAGGATGAGGAAACGTTATCATTTCATGAGGAAGAACTGGGGAATTTGGATGACACAAGCAAATAGGATTAGAACAGACTCATGAGAGTGGGGTGGAAATAAAAAGAATTTGTTGAGGTTGGCATCTGTAGAGGATGTAGGGCAAATTCCAGATAAAATGAGATTTTGTTAATTTCTGTACAAATAATAGAACAAATAATTTCTTCGGGTGTAGAGCAGTGTGACATGAAACGAAAATCACTTTCCAGTCCTGAAGAGGATTTCGAGGGAAACAAAGAAGTGATCCCACAAGGAATCTCCTGAGACTGTTTCAGTTTACAGGGACAAGAGTACACCAACACATTTCCAACAAGAAAAGAAATGGCCTCAGTCTGTGCCAGGAAAGGTTCAGTTGGACATCAGGAATAATTTCTTCACTGAAAGAGTTGCCAGGCATTGGTTCTCTAATTTTAAACATTTTTCACAATCAGCAGCTGTAATTCAAGAGTTTCAGTTCCAAAACCAGAAAAAATTATATTAGATATATGGAATATGTTATCTTCTGGAAGCTGGAGGAGTATAGGAAATATATTGCATTTGGTTTACTGATATTTTTTATTTTTTATTTGGACATAGACGTCTGCTGAAATTATGGCTTTGGAGAATGAAATGGAGGATTTGGTTGTTGACTGTAACAGAAACTTTCACATGGAACCTCACTAAATATTTTTGAGACATGTGTCTTCCAGCCATACTCCATTAACAATTGTGTCTTACACAGAATGAAGGTGGAAAGGTAGGAAACCAGTTCTCTTATTTCACTTTGACTTTTTTTCTGTTACAAATGTCCAGTGTAAATGGTTTAATATTTCATCATCATGGATGACACAGATGGGAGAGTCCAAGTCAGTCGTATTCTATCCAGCATAACTGAAAGACTGTTCCAGTCTCATTTAACACAAAATGTGACCTTGAAACAAACCACGGGAGTAAACTATGGTCCTGATCGTCCTATGCCCAGGGCAAGAATTTTGACAGACCACTCGGTTGCTTTTTCCAGCCCAGAGACCTTGGTTCCTTTGCCAAGAAAACAAGTTCTAACGTAGGGGAATTCACACACCTGAAAATCTCATGCTGTTCTGGAGCTGAGATATGGAGATGGGCCCAGAAGGCAGGTTTCAGCATCATATTCCCAAATAAACGCATACATGCAGGTAAAGTGCAACCCGGTGTGCCTCAGTGCATACTATTCATTTTCATTTGGACATTAGCATAAGGTGCAGTGGCAGCAGATTTGTATCTGTCATCAGGCGGAGGAAAGATCAATGAGTGTGTACTTACAACATGTCCCGCGCGCAGCGCGTGGCGGGGTGCGCGATGAGGGGACCGCGAGAGGAGCCAGCTCCGTGACAAACACAACAGATGCACCTCTCAGTGCTGAAGGCAAGAATAGAAAAAGAACATTGGTCAGACCCTCGGCTTGCTTCCCCCAGCAGAGTTCCCTTACCCTCAGTTTTTACAAGCTGAGTTGGGCGTGTGCCTCTGTTCAAAACATGAATCCATTCCCATTTCTCACTCAGGAATCTGGCTGGAATATATTGCAGCACCGGGGCGAGAAACGGGTCATGTACAATGGAGGTACCGTTGCTAGTTAACATGTCTTGGTAGTCACCCCAGGAGTCTTCTCACAGTGACAGATTGCTCTGTTACAACTGCACAGGCAAATGCTCCATCATTAACTCACTTTAAAAAAAGCTGCCTTAACTGTGAAACTAAAAGACTCCAACTTTTCCTTTTGCTGTAGCTCCCTCAGGCAATGAAGGAATTTGCGATGTGTGTCAATGAGACATTTGAAATCTCACACATTTAAATCGTCCCGACTTCAACAGCATTTTAAATACACTGAAACCAGCAGCATTTCTAAATTCAAACACTTACCAGTTTCCTTCCCACAAGCTTGCTCCTATGAGCCTCAAAGGCAGTAGAAAATGTTATTATGCGAACAAAGCGTCTCTCTGTAACTGAATTAAATATAAATCCATTAAAAAGAGAGAGATAATATAATAATTAATACTTTGTACTACTATATTACTTTTCTATTGCAGTCTAAAGGTATTAATTCAGCCTTAGCCCACCGTTTCTTTTCCCATTTTATAAATAGAAAAATTGAGGCACAAAGGGGAAAAGTGATATAACCGAAGGCACAAGGCAAATCAGTATCAGAGCAGGCATAAAATCCTGGAAATCTGGTTCTCAGTGCTGCCTCCACCATTCCAGCACCAGCCTTCCCACAAGGCAAAGACACCATAGACAAATGGTACCACCAACAGGGTTATCTGAAAGTGAAAACCAACAGTTGATCCTCGGTCCCCACGTCTCGGACTCAGAGAGACATACACGGCTCAGTGGAAGGAAAACTCTGAGCAACCACATAAATCCAGTGGTGGGCAAATTCCGGTGACTTCCCCGCATCTTGTGTGGTATTTCTGAGTGCACATTAAGAAAATCCCGTAATCCTATCCTCCAGTCTTTCACCAGGCAAGTGGGTGAGGAGCTCCCATTAAGTTCAGCAGTGTGAGACTGCAATTAAACAGCGATTAAGAGCCGCACAATGCAGCCCACTGGAGGGATGAGCTGTGCTCTGGCTAACGCGATCAGCAAACAAACTCTTTTGAAGTGCTTAGGCGTAGCGCGTCAGGAGAAGCACCCAGCGCGAGGAATTACCACCCTGCCCTCACACACAGACATAAATCCGGGCTTCGCTCAGCCCTGGAGATGGATAGACCTGTTTATCCTCCAGAGGGATTTTACATGGCGCTAGCAGGCTGCCCACAATGCAAAATCAGGCCTTTAATGATTGCTTGTGAGAACTCGGAACGACAAAGCTTTTCATTAATCGTCCATTCCTCCTCAGTCTCTTAATAGATCTATAAATGAATAAATACCCCAAGGAAACTGCTGCTTTAAAAAAGGAAAAAATTGGGTACCACTTTGAATATTGACAGACACAAGATTTGCCTTTTAACTCTGGAGTCATTCAACTTTTGTTGGAGTGTTACATAAAAGCTTTTAATTTACCGAGTACCTTTTTGTGAGTCGAGGGGATCATTTGTGACTAATGAAGAGCAAAGAACATTTTAATAATAGTGACAACTGGCTTTGATATTAATATTGTCTCAAAAAAAGTCTCTTTTGAAGTCTCTGAGATTAGGAAAACCCTTTATATTTTATCCAACCGTGTTAATAAAATTGCCTTGCCTACATAATGCTCTCTCCAAAGCAAAAGTAATTTTCCCCCATTTAGTTCCCCATGCTATCCTGTGGATATTTTTATATGCATTTTTTTCTCACTTGTCATTTTTCTGTGCACCAACATTTCTAATTTTTTTATTAGTTTTCAGAAATCATATTTAAATGAAAACCCAAGTGTAATGCTCTATTTCTTACTAGAACTTGAACATATTTCACATCCTTACAACTGGAAACTGACTTTTTGCGTGTTATAAATATTTCTTGATACTTTTTTAGAGAGGAAGTAGGATGGTAGGGGTTCTGAATGGAAAACTTCTTCAGGAAAGTATCAGTTTTGTAGAAATTATGACAACAGAAGAGAAGGAAAACATTAATCTATTTCAGTTTTAGGGCTGTTGTTCTATGAACAACGCTATATAGATGCTACTTATGTATGATAGACCCTTAGATCATGTCATTTATTCAGGTGGACATGGAGTTGACCAAAGCTAAGGGTAGGTTACTTCAGTTTTGTTTTTGAGTTCTGCATCCCTACAAGTTTTGTTAGATCTCCCAGGCTTGTTAAAGTCAGAGTGAAACAAGACATGTTTCTGAACTGATAGACACATCAGTCTTTAGTCCCACTAAAGAGGATCAGCTACAAAAAATAACGTGGAAAAAAGTATCTCTAGCAAGTGCTGAAAACAGTAGAACAAACATAGTTCCTCTCGGGTCTAAGTTCTGTCCTCCCTTAGTCTTTCATTTTTGAAATGAAACACTACTCAGTTTTCCAGTAGTTTTCAGAAAAGGTTACAAGTTAAAGCAATACACTTGCCTAAGACTCTTGTTGAACCAGGACTGCATATGATGTATTGCAAGTCATGAATCATTTGAAGCATAAACCAGAAAAAAAATCCTTTTCTTAATTTTTTTTTTCCTACTGCCCATGATGTATTCCCTCCAGCTCGTCCTTAATTAGGAAGTTAAGACCAGTAATTCGTCTCCAGTTGCTTCCTCAAAGCAGAAGCAGCAGTAGGGACATTAGCACAGACTGAGCTCTAGACATTTTGCCATGTGCTCTAACCCTGCTGAGGCGATTCCCATCAGCCTCAAAAAATGATGCAGTCACTCTTGGAACCCTTTCCCAAGAACAAGCAACATAGCAGTCTAATCAGGATGCAAGCACAAAACAAAACAAATCTACAATCTTATGCTGATTTGAGAAGAAATCAGCCTTGATATGTCCTTGCTATATTAACTATGGCTCAGCTGTGTTATAATCAGTGAGGAACAGAAGGGAGTGAACCACTTCTCTCTTTCTCCCTCTCCTTGGGGCTGCACATGTTTCAGGCAGTTCTGACCAGATCCAAGTCCAGTTTCCTGTTTGGACTTTAACTATTTTTAGTTAGAGGAGAGGCTGCAAGCTTTGTCCCACCTTCCAAAACTCCAGGCACGCGATAAATATGTGTAATTTTGACCGAGACAGAAGTTTGCCGGAACATAGGCCTGCAGCTCACGTTTGTGGACAAGTCTCTAACAAAGGGATGGTAGGCCCGGGCTGCTGACTCAGCCTTCCCTGTCGGTGTAGGGATGCTGTAGGCAGAGTAAAGAAAACCGGGGAGGTTACGAGAGGCCACAGAGCCCCTGTGATCTGCAGCAGCCAGAGCACCCGCAGAGACTCGTTCGCTTCTAGCGCACCTCAAAGTGGGAGGAAGAAAGGGCCTCGGCGAGAGCGTGCTCAGATGAAGGAACCTTTTATGGGAGTTTCTATAATGCTTCGTTTTGAATGGCTGTGTGGTAACCAGAGCTGGGTGACTGCATAATAAGGCTCACCGGCTCCCTGATAGAAACTTTCATAAAGGAAAAAGTTACTGATGAAAGCGGAGGGGATTTTGTGCGCGTGCTTCTTGTGCGGCTCGAGGTTTCATCTGGATTTCAGTGCCTGTAAAATGAGGGACAACAGGGGAGCAGGCCACAAACCTTAACTCCCTGTGCTCTCTTCCTGAAAGTGAAGGAAGAGCATCAAAGGGAATGAGAGTGACAGACTCTCTAACTGAAAGGCATTCTATATTCTTGCTTTAGGTCACAGCCATGGCTTGCATCACAGAGCAAAGTCTGTCTAATTTAACATTTATGAACTCCTCGTTTCCAGGGTGCAGTCTTAAGTGGGCCAGGAAACTTAGGGTGATCGTGCGAAGTTACAGTCATGGTTATTTGGTTTTTACCTTTGGCAGTCTTAAAACTTTCCAGGTGTCAGATGACTCTTACACATCCTTTGCCTCCTATTCCTTAACTTCTCTTCTTCTCTGCTCATCAGGCTGAAAAAATAAACACCCTACCAGGTCACCAGGTTTACCCCAACACTTTTACATGCCTTTTTCCTTTGTTCATAAAATATACTAAAAAATTGCAATGTTCAAGTGAATGTAGAGAGATGATCAGTGAAGTGTATATAAATTGCTCTCACCAAATAAAAAGGGGAACTTAGCCTGTCTGATGTTTCTGCATCACGTTAAATTCACTTTTGCATAGAGATCAACATGAGAAAGTGAAAAAAGAGGTGCATGTAAAATATTTATTATAATAGGTTGGGAACAATATGGCACAGAACTATAATTGCTGTGTTTTTAGTTCAATGAAAAAAGTATAAGGTAGTATTTTCCCAAGATTTTAATAATTTTAGAGATGTTGAAAGGAGTTTTTGAAATAGCTTTCAAGCTATTTCATTTTCCTGCTAATTTGATTTTTCAATTGCTCATTATGTAATTTTATATA
>VZTF01006716.1:1317437-1426905 GCA_013397755.1 Cnemophilus loriae | reverse complement strand
TATATATATATATATATATATATGTATTTATATAGGTGTGTGCCCATACATTATAGGAAAAATATTAAACTAAACCCAATGTCTTTGGTTTCATAGTTGAGATATATTTTGGATAGATTCTGCTAATTTTGATTCTGCCCAGTAGAATCCCCATTAGTTCCCTTATTAGATGCTGGATTACATAAAAGAGGATAAAGACGATGTTGAATTCTCAAGGGTTTTTTTTTCTCTATTCCTCACTTAAAAGAAAAAAACGCTTCAGTTCTCTACCACGAAGAAATGAGATTCATATAAGCAAAGAATAAATTAGAGATTACTTTGAAAAATATGAACTTTTTCTGTTATTTCTGGATGTGCTGAATTAATCTAGAACGGGTGAACAGGAAAATGAGAGAATGATTGGAAATCTAGAATACAGGAAATGGGGGAATGTAGTATCTGATTTTTAAACAGGGGAGAATTGCAGATAAAGAAATTCTAGGCCAAATAGATAAGGAGCAATACTCAACTCACCTGTAAGCAAAGGATGTAAAAGCGATAAGTAACAACTGACAGATACATCAGACTAAGCTGTCAAACCAATCACTTTTCCTTCAATGGCAGGGTAACAGGATTCATGGAAGGAAGTAGTTGTGAGTCACCATCTGATCCTGACATGATTTGAAAGATGTTACCATAAATAAACCAAGAAAATGCAAAATGGGCAAGTGTTGTACTCACATCTAGTTAGAAAACTGAATTAAAAGAAAAGAAAGGCAGTTCTAACTGGGTTTCTGTTACACAGGAGCAATGCAGAAAAGGAGGAGTCATAATTTGACATCTCCTGGGTTTGGTATTATTCCCCACTTTCAGTGATGAAGAGTGGAATTGGGCATGTTTATTAATTTTTTGTGGATTATATCCAATCTGGTCAAGTCTCAAGCACCCTGAAGACTGGAATTCAAAACAGTCTTAGCAAATTAGAATCACAGTCTGGAAAAATAAGAGGTGGTTAAATAATGCACAGGCCAAGCAGCTATGTTTAATTTTATTCATTCTGACCAAACTCATGACTTCTGCACAAATATAAGATGAGGGAGGACACAGTAGATTTGCCAGAAATTATTTTGGGGTTATAAGGGAAAATAATCTGCACATAAATTAATCATTTTAACCACTTGTACCAACATGTATAAAAAGAAGCGTCACATATAAATCACAGCAAGTAATATTTTCAATTTTCTGGTAAAGCCCTCGACTCTGATCTCCTGTTCAGGTTACTACATTTTAAGAGAGATGTGAAGAAAACAGGAGCAGTCCACAAGAAAATGACAAATATGATCAAAGAGCTATAGAAAAATGTCTTACAAGCAAATTTGAGAGGACTGGGCTTGTTTAGTCTGAAGATCAGAAAACTGAAGGGAGGTGTAATAGCAGTTTTCAAATTAGTTGATTCCTGTGAAGTGAATGGCAGCAAGTGAACTACTATTTTGAGTGAAAATAGAAGGGGGGAGATGGTGTGGGGTGTTATATGGAATAGCAGAGTTCCTTTTCTGTCTGATTTTCCATCTCAGAAGAAGGAAATAATTCCTACCCCCTGCCTCTTTTTACCTCTGTCTTTCTAAATTAAAATTATTCCATAGATTTAAGTCCCTGAGCCTAAATCGGTATTTAGGCAAATGTTAAATGTAAGACTTTTTTTAAAAAAGGCAGTCTGGTCTCTGTTCATTAGAGATTTAAGCATATGGCTAAGTTTAAGCCATTCAAATACTTTAACTATGCAAGTGATTGAAGTTGGATGCTGTTTTTTACATGGATCTGAAATTAATCTGAGTTTAGACTAATATATATGTACTTTGCCAACTTAGTTCCTCTATTACTTAGAAATTTATACATATTCAAATTGAAATTTGATGCTGATGAACCGAGGTCTCAAGTTTCTGAACATCTACATTGTAGACCTTTGTTTCTTCCCCTCTTTCTCTTGCTGGCTGGGGGTCTATACATCGAAAATTTGTGTTCTGACCTTACAGTTTGAAAGGTATTGAGTGCTTTAGCCTCCAGTATTGAAATCATTGGATGTCCGCTGCTGACTCAGATGGAAGCAAGGTTAAGCCCGTAAATAGTAACATTATTGAAAATCACTTTTTAAACTGCAGTTTCCTAACACCCAGGCTCGTTTTATCCAACCTCTCCCCTAAAATCCTGCGTGAGGGCTTGTACACCCTCACAACTATTAACACGGGATTGGAAAAGCAGCCAGCCTTGTTTGCCCACGTTTGGGGAGGACACTCCTGAGCATGTAGCTATTAAAATAGCCATTCCTCTATTACTCTGCAGTCCGGGAAGGGACTGCAGACCTTCATTTACACTGCACACCTGCGGGTTGTCACAGCTGCTGGGTTTTCTGTGAAAAACCCCACAGATATGTCACTGCTGTTAATTAATTCCTCCATCAATGAGGGGGTGGTGCAAAAGGATCGCTGCATTCCAAGCATTAGGAAAGGTGTGGAACACCTGATCCTACAAAACTACAGACAGGTTGATGGCCAAAAGGTGGCATCTGACCATAGACCATGAGGAGTTAAACTGTGCAAGATGGGTGCGTGAAGTTGTAAGTTAGCTCCATAAATCCCTTTTGCTAATCAATCCCAAAGAGAACTCAGTAGAAAGTTCTTGGAAGCCACTTATAGTTAACACTTCTAATGGATAACTTTTTTAATCTTTAGCTTTGTAAAATTTAATGCTAAATTACTACATATCCTAAATTACAACAGTGGGCTAAAATCTCATTCTCTACCTTGAGGTGAAAGATAATATTTCCATTTAAAAAAAGAAAAAGATGCAAAAAAATTATAATATTGTCATCTTACTTATTTGGTTTTTATTTTATTTTTATTTAAGTGTCTTTCTAATGTTAATTCAAAATATTTTTGTTCTTTTCCCAGCTGAGGACTGTTTTTTGAGCAAAAGCACACTGTGATGCTGTCAAACCAACATAACGTGAAACCTGTCCATGGCATAAAAGCACAGTATGTATAAATAAACTAATAGAAATTGTTACTCTTTGCCATTTAAGCAAAATCAACTTTGCTGCTGCTGCAAACAAATACGGTGATGAATCCTGATCTGATATGACTCAGCTTTGCCTCAGTTATTTCAAAAGAGTTACTGCAGTTTGCACCTTCTGAAGTCGTTAGCACATTGTCAGTAACCACCATGGGAAACTACTTTTAAGAAGATCTGGTCTGCACTACTCAATGGAATGTTATACAAAGATTCACGTTATGTACACAAAACCACCTGAAATATACCCAACGAATAGGAAAAAATCTCTCTCCAGCTCTGTAGCTGTCAAATTGTGCAGTGTAAGGCTCGGGTGAAAACCTGGCTCTTGGGTTCCACCTGCCTGCAGCTGCCCAGCCCAAACCTCTACCTTGAAGTGTTACCTACAACCACCTTTGGGAGCAGCTGGTTCTGCAGGAAACATTTTGGTGACGTGTTGTGGAGAATCAAAGGCTGAAATGAACACCTCAGCATGATGCCTGAGGATCTGCAGTGAGTTTACCAGTCCTTCCTCTGCTCACCAGTGTCTCTCATAGCCATGCACTTCACGGGCTCAGCTTACACTTTCCTTTTCACACAGAATAATACTGCAGAATAATCACAATAAGGCCTTTTGAAGAAACTATTTGCAAACAGACCTGCCCTACTTTTATTTTGGCCTTCTCTTCATGGTGCTGAATTTTCGTCTCTGGAGCAGGTGATTCTGTTATGAAAGAACATGAGTTTTATTTTTGCTTTTGTTTTCATTCCTTCTCTTTAAAGAAATTCCCATTAATTGGACTCTTTCCCCTGCTTATCTCATCTGGTAAAGCAGCTAAAGTCTGGGACTGAACATCAGTAAATTCAAACGTAGTTATGAATAACTGGTGGTAGCATTGCACAGTGGTTTCCCAAGGTATTCCATAATAGAAACAAACATGCTCTTGCAGCACAATATTAAGACATACAGCATTTCAGCTCTTTCTGTGCTTCCAACAATTAAATTACAGTCTACCCTGTGCTGGGCTTCAGGAGGAGGAGCACAATTCTGTTCCCATACGACTCTGTGGAGTATTAAACCTAGTTATTTTATTAACGAAAGGCTCTCTTGGGAAAGCCAACTAAAATTATCATATCCTCTCACACACATAATGTAATTAAGGCCCCTATACAAAAAGGTACTTAAGCACATGCTTTACTTTAAGCACAAAGGTAGACGTCTTGATTCAATCAGGATTACTGCTGGGTTTAAAATTAAGTGCCTGCGTAAGTGCTTTGTACTGAGGTTCCTATCATCAGAATAGCTACAGAGCTATCAGGAGATAAGTTCTGCCTTGTTATCCAGAATTAAAATAGATGAGCTACCACACTTTTCCCCCTCAAGTTACTCTCGATGCCTACTCAGAACTTCCAGTACAGCATACCTGCAGGAACTCTGAGGTCTTATCTCAATTAAAACAAAGCAAAGCAACCAAACAAAAAGATATTTTTGGTTTTCTATGGGCATCACTTCCTTATTTCCTTGTTTTAGGCCTTTGATTGGAATATCATTGGTTGCAAAGTCATTTAAATGATACTATATGTTGTCATTGATTTTCTTAAATGACTGTCCTAGATGAACAGTCAGGGGATGGTGTGGGAATAATTGCTCTGAGAGTGAGCTTCTCAGTACTTTTTTTTTTCATGATCATTAAATGGTCATCACTGGGAGTTGTGACACTGGGAGTGGTACTATCCCCCAGCATACTTCTGTGTCTAAGTGCTATGGTGTAGTGCTTCCAGTCCAAAATTCAGTCATGTCCTAGAAATAGGAGAGAAAACCTCAAATCAGGACTAAAGAAAGTAAAAGGAACGCAGTAGCTTCTCTAAGCTACCTGTTCCAGATTTGAACCGTCCTATTGCAAAGACAAAATCATCTATAATGTGACACTGGCATCCTCATGCAGAAGTGTAGAGAATGTACACCTATGCTCTCCTACAACAGACACACAGACCCAGATGCTCTAAACTTGTGAAGTTCTTGTGTCTGCGGCAGGGCTGGCCTTCCTTTCATACGGTTACTTTGACAAATTCAGCAAAATTAAGTAACACATGATTTTAAGGTCCTTAGCAAGTTTCTTCTATTTTTACTTTTTTTAAAAAGTTCATGGTGCACCTGGTGAGATAAGAGAGGAGAGGGCAGAAAGGTGAGCATACTGTGGCTGCCCTATGCTGCAAAAGAAAATTCTGGAGACTGAGTCAACATTAGCTAGATATTGCTTTTTATATTTTATATATATATAAATATGTTTATATAAGCTATATATATTTACTGTCAAATGCCATGAAATGCCTGTAATGCAAGTACCACTCCTTCCCTGAGCACACTTGTAAGTGTCTGAGGTGCACTGGAAGTTTTGCCATTTCTGGTCGTTCTCTGCTGGGTACCAGAAATTTGTATCCACTCAATTTTTTATCCGCTCTAATCTCCTAATGGTGGTGAGCCAGGGATTCTGCTGCTCACGTTTCCCTCTTCCTTTAGACAAACCTTTGTTTGTTTGAGCTGTCAGAATCCTATCATTCCCGAGCGCTAATTTCACAAAATGTTGAACAACCAACCACGCTATCTTTCATCCCTTTCCACCCACCTGCTTCTTCCCCTTTTACTCTTCCTTTCAGTCCTAGATGTATCTTTTCCTCTGCTGGCTGTCAAACATATCTTGTGCTTCAACTGAAGGAGAAAATCCCTTAAGCCACGGTGCCACATGTTCAATGCAATCAAAAGGAGTTTGGCTTGTGTTAATCTAGGTGTGCTCTATCCTATGCACCTGGGAGGAGCGTGTGGATGTGCCATATTGAGAAACCATACATTACTTATCTCCGAGCTGTAGCACAGAGAAATAAACAGCCATATGGCAAATGAACTTCGGGGTTTTTTATTGCTTTCTGTTTTATTTGTTTCAAAATAGCGCAGTGCCACAAATCCAGCATATTAACAATGCTCCATCTGGAGAGTGGAAGGTTTTGCTGCTTTGCCATCCCGGTATTTCAGCTCTCTCGAAAAACTTCAGTTGCTCTCCCTGCCTCCCTGCCTTGCGCCTCAGGGATTTGCTGTAGCCAGGGAGGTCAGTGAGAACAGAGCATCTTTCTTTTGTCTTTCCTGGGTTCACTAAAGACTCAGATGCACAGTGCAATATTTCCGATGTGAAATAAAGGGAGTCTATTAAACCTATAGTTTGATGATGTCCTCGTTCCATGATTTTTCTTCCTTTTGAAAGAGAATGGAGTCATTTCTGGTTCTGTCACCCTCTGGCTGAAAGAACTTTTGGGCAAAGTCAGTGACCAGATCTATGTCTTTGTTATTCCAGTATAAAATGGAGGTAATTCACACTGCTGTAAATAAAAAGTAATTATTATTATGGTATGCAACTATCATTTGCCACTATTCCTATACTGAAATGCTTATTTATAGCTATATAACCAGACCTCCAAGGAACCCGTATGTATAATTTAACAACTTCTGGGCTACCATTCACTTTCCTACTGTTTCTTTCCATATCAGAATAGCTATTTGCCATCTAAATCACTTAAAATAAACTACTCATAGCCGAGATTTGTAATATTATAGTTATGTGTATTTACATGTGCCCATATTTTCAGGGTCTTTAGCTCTTTTCACCCTCTTCATTCCTCAAGCAACCAGAGGTGTGATTGAGTATATTAAAAACTTCAGTCATGAACAATGCAGTTCTAATTATAGGGAAGTGCCGTACTGTAGTCAATCTCTCAACAGTTCTAATTATAAGACATCATCAGGTTAAATTAATAAA
This sequence comes from Cnemophilus loriae, assembly GCA_013397755.1. NCBI lineage: Eukaryota > Metazoa > Chordata > Aves > Passeriformes > Corvidae > Cnemophilus > Cnemophilus loriae. Next base: position 1,420,072 of record VZTF01006716.1, on the reverse strand, counting down.
TAATGAAAGTTAATTTAGAAGAACTTCTGCAAAAATGTAAATGACATTTTTACATACAAGTAGAATTTGTAGTTAAACTGAAAAACGTCATACAATAACTTCATAGTTGCATGCACAAGTCTGTGAATTCTTTGCTTTGATCTTTTCCCTCAGATGTACCGGCAGATCATGTAGGCTGTCAAATGGACATCCTAATTATGCATTTACAAAATTTTCTGTGCTTAGTAACAGATATAAACTCAAATCAAACCATACCACAATCTCTGTGAGACATGGACCAAAGTGCTTTGTCCTTGACCAGTGTACTTATTCTTCCTGGTCTCCTCTTGACCATTTCACTTTTCTCTATTCTAAGACCTTTGTACCTTAGTCATACAAGAGATACCGAAAGTCTTCTCATGGTGAAAGCAGACCATTACAATATGAAAATTATTATGCATTTTGTCCACCTCCCATGATTTTCTCCATGCTTGACTTGTACTCTCCCAAAAATCAACATGTATTGTTTTATTTTGTAACTTTGTAATGCTTTTATGAAAGACAAAAAACCTAATAGACAAGGTTCTCTGATGTGTACTTAATTTTGTGATTTCAGTTTCTTTTTATAGAATTTGCCTGCTACTAGATAGATTCCTGAATCCAGCCCTTGGAAGGCAAACGTAAGATGTTCAAAAATGACTAATGATCTAGGGAGTCTGGAATATTGCCTGTCAAACTTTATTTTGCCAGGTTCCTGTATTTGTTTGGTGTCTCTCAAACCAAGTATTCACTTGTCAAGCTTCTGGTCAAATGGGCAAAATATATCCCTGTCTGTAAATCAGTGTTAAAAAGGAGCCTTGCCTTTGATTTCATACAAAGAGGCGTCCAAAAAAAAAAATTTCACTTATAAAGGACACAAGACTTCAAGCTGCAAAAATTCCCTAGCTTCAATTTATTGCAGCTTTTCCTGGGATCCATACTGATACTATTACAGTTGTCAGCAGCACAGGATACGAGCTTGGAGCTGATCACAGCCTCAGAAGTGTCCAACGGTTTCATATCGAAGCATTAAATGATACCAATTTGTTACTTATTTTTCTCCTTAAAAGTGATGAGAGGAATAACAGTGAAACAAGGGGCAAAAAAAAAATAAAAATTAAAGTATAGCCATGTCTTTCTCGCTTAGCAGAGGACAGTCTTGAAAAATAGGTGTCTGTTGAATGACTTTTCCTGAATATGGTGCTTTTTGTGCCTGAGAATTCCCGTGCTAACGACAGCGAAATGGAATAGCCATAAGGAAATAAACGCATTTATCTTCATCTCAATTTTATCTCCTCTTGTGTATTCCTAAAGCTCAGCATCTCAAATCATGACAGATAGACTCTGCAACTGTTTACTGCTGTTGTCATCTCCATCACTGCGCCAAGATCAAAGCGGCCTTTTAGTTCCATATAAACACTTACTGTTCTAACAGATTTTACAGAGAGAGAAAAGAGACTCCACCACTCCACCACCAGCCTTACTTGGCTCTGCCAGTGCCTTCCCTCTTAAAGTCATAACTGGTGTTTCCTGGAGGAATTTATTTCCAGCAAGCACCTTTTTGATTCCCACAGCTACCGTGTCACACCTCTCCTTTTGTTCTTACCGCATGGTCCAGCTCCTTCCAGAACAGGACATTAAATTTAAGGACGTGGTGAACTCACTGGGAAATCTTTTGTCCCAGTTCTGAAAATAGCTGACCTCAAATAGCAGCAGCTGAGAAAGAAAAGCTGAGGAACAATTTTTTACTACACTATGACTACGTTTTCCTAAAGAATTCCGCGGTTTCCATGGGACCTAATTTATAGTTCCTCAATATTTTGAGCTGACTACAGTAAACAGCCAACAATAAAAAATTCATTAATCCCATACACTGGTAATTCACATTAAAGGTGAAAGACGCCTGACTGACTCATTGTAATTTAACTTCAAGATTATAAAAAAAATTCACTGGGTCTAAATTAATGCATAAACCAGGGTGGGGATGAGATGGAAGAGGAAGCAGAGGATGGCAAAAAATACTTTTTTTTCTTGAGTAAGTACTTCTTCTTCTTCTTTTTGTTGTTATTATTATTGTTATTATTATTATTATTATTTATTACATACTTTCACACTCAGATTTTCAAGACTTCAGCCTAGTCATTACTATTTTATGTCTTCTGTAGATACAGATGTGTGTGTAGACATTTTCACATGTCCATAGAGTTGCTGAGTGTTTTTAAGACTGGGGGCTTCATGAAAGATTTGAGTTCTACCTGTTCACATACAATTTTAATTGAATAGCTTGACTTTCAGAATCATCCTATAGGATTTCTTGGCATCAGTCATGAGTGTAAGTTTCTGAAGGTTAAGGCTGTTAGCTCTGAACTCTTGTCATCAGTTTTATTGAAACCAAAAATAGACCAAACACGGTGCAACACAAAAAGAGTTTGGTCCTAGCTTGCCAGCAGGCAACAGTTTTGCACCACAATTATCTTTCATGAAAGTAAGTGCCTGAGATTAAAAAATAGGTTAATTTGATAGAAGACTGAAAAGTTAACAGCAACGGAAAGAAAAATTAAAATTTTGTGATTTAGTTTATTTCTCCCTTGCTGCTTGGAATAATTTCGCATTTCTCTTGCCCACACTGAATGCCAATTAATATTAATATCTACTTCTTTGAAAGTTTTACAAAATTACTTTAATACACATTAGGTATCAAGTGCATTTTTTTTTTCTTTTGATCTAATAATCATTGAAGACTAAAGCAGTGACAGCAAATGCTAACATAGATGTTAATTTATTTCTGGAGTGTGTGTGAGGGTATCTACACATGTATGAAATGTAGCTTATAATCTAAACCTGGCAGGGGGAGCTATTACACTTCAGTAACATTTGTAAGCCCAACTTGCTGAGAATTCCAGCCAGATAGTTTCCTACTCCTCTGAAAAACTGAAAGAGATGGTATAATCAAGGCAGACAATACCTAAATATACTTTTCTTACCTCATACATCTTCCTTTCATGCCCTTAAAGGAAGCCTGCTCTCTCTGAATGGAAATTCTCATTTAATTTCTAGTCTCGTGGTTCAGCCAAATTAGAAATGCGCTTTCCCAGTGTTGGGTATATTCACATCTGGCCTCAGAGCAGCAGATAAAATCTCCTCTGGAATCTACTCCGTACATTGCCTGGGTTATTTCATTTGGAATAAACAGCTATAAAAAAGCATAAAGTATTTGGAATATTTCTTTATGTGCCAGGATTTTGAAGTATAGGAAAATTAGAAATTTAAAGGTGTTGGTAAATATTACGGTTTTTCCAAACACTGGGAAAGTTGGAACTTGAACTTTGGGAGCTGGGACTGCACTGATAATAGTCCCTTGAACAGGAATATCTTGGAGGAAAGATTTGGAGGGTGGATCACATTTAACACACATTATTCATTCATGCAGGAATTGGGGGTGAACTCCTTAAGAAGATGGAAACCCAGCACGATTTCACTGGTGTCACATTTTTTGTGAGAGTAAGTGAAAAGTCACAGATAGCAAAATCAAACAAATATTTAGAATTTCAATCCTTGACTTCTGTTTCTTCTATTTTAAACCTTTTGTTTTAAAGAGGGATTCAAACAACAACAGAAACAAGAAGTGTTTACTGGGTGAGGGGAAGCCCTGTTCATACACACTGCATAGGAAAATCCACACTTCTTCGCTCTAGAAGCATAACAAACACAACTATTCTGATTCAGATGGGCCCTTGCAGGAAGACTCCATGCAAAACAGAAAATATATGAAGATGCTGTTTGTTCTTCCTTCCCAAGGGCATCTCCAGTCTTTGATTTCTGTTTTTTTTTTTTTTTTAAACTAGCCAATCCTTGCAAAATTAACAATAACAACAAATTTTACCTTGTGACTGCACAAATATTATTTTCTTGTCTATAAATCATATTGCTTATGAACAGCACCTGATCAGAGTGCCTATCAAATGATAGCCAAAATCATCTTTTTTCTCTTCCCAACAACAGCCTAGGTTTAGAAAAGTGACTATTTTAATCCCCCTAGAGCTGGGAGTGGATTGAAATTGCAAGACCAAAATCTGAACCGTATCCTGTGCACTTTTTGTAAAGTCCTCTTGGAGCAGGACATGGAAAGGACAGCACTGGAAAGCTTTTTCACATATAAGTGAGTCTTCACAACCTCTTAGGCTACAGAAACATCCTGCATCCCACCTACATCCCACCTGGCAAGAAAATCATGATACTGGAGCAAATCCTGGGGCAAACGTGGGGTTGAGGTCATTTTTCTCATTCACTTTCTCTGTCTTTTTGTCTGAAGAGGTAAACATGAATTTGGTGTGCCTATTCTTTACACCAGCAGTGCACAAGCAAACAGCTTTCCAAATAATCTTAATAGTAGACAGCTCGAGCCCATACAGCTCCATAGGGGTCACTAACAGCACTCTCACTGAGTGCTTTCTGCTTCAGAGCTGCTTTGGGTCTGGCTGCTCTGGAGCACAGGAAGAACTAGTCCGTAGCCTGCCATGCACGGGCAACATTTAGAAGCATTTCCTTAAACTTGAAAAAGTTACTTTTATTTTAGAAGAAAGCAGAGATCAACACCTAATCCCTTGACCGCAGGTGCCAGGGCTTTAAGAAGAACAACAAATATCACAACAGTCCCAAAGAAAACAGTGAGAGCTGGTATTGCTGCTGTTGGAAATTTGAATTTGTGAACAAAGTTCAGGCTAACTATTGGTTTCGGTCTCATTTTGCATTCAGGGCAGTGTTGATTTTTGAGTACTTCTGTGGTGTGACCTACATCGTTTTTATTCCACTAGTCAGGATGATTATACCTTTGATGCAGGCTGTAGCCTTTGTGCTTGTGTACTCAGTTCAGTTTGGTTCCCTAAGACTCAGGCAAGAGACTGTAATTTCCCACTTATCACAATTATCATTTGTATGCAACAAACACAGAAAAATCTGTATGGTGCTATATGATGGCTATACAAAGCCAAAAATCAGACTGCAAATTTGCATTCAGGTGAGACACACCCATTTTCGACTTGGTGCTGCTCTGTTTTCCGACAACTTTGATTTGAAATAAAGTTGGGTCTGTGTTAATAACGCTAGACCGGAGATCAGGAAAATCTGATGTTTTTCCCAGTTCCAATATTGGCCCAAGAAGCGAATCTGTAGAAGTCATTTTATTCCTTGGTACCCTCTTTTGAGTCTAGTTTTACTAGTTTAAAACATAAGTTGAAGATCAGTGCTGACTCTAAAACAAGGATGTACCCGTGGAGCTAAACCTGATAAACACAGTAAATTAAGATATGGGTGTGCAAGTGAAGCATTTGTACAACTGCCTACCAAATATCTATAGACAAATGCCCATTTGAATTTGGGAATTCTGAGCCCAATTGACAGGTATATATTTTACTGTAAGTCTATTAATCACTTTGTTTCTTGTAAAGAAGAAGAATAGTGGCCTGTTGCTGTTGTTTGGGTAAAGTTTCCTGCACGTTGGGGGTCTTTTGAATGAAATGCTGGCTTGAAAAACATGATCAATATTGATTCCTGTTGAAAATATAGAGGGTTTGAATATGGGTGTTTCTACACAGGGTCCCTGTTCGTGTCACCACAGAACACGACGTGTTGTTGACTGGGAAATTATATAAAACTCAGAGCAAGGCTGTCAATAGAAGAGCTCAAGAGATTCTGTCGTTTCATGCAGAGGCGTCACAGCTTCATAAAGAGGCATTTTTTAAAGACTGAGTTTTTCCTTGACCCCACCCCACCTTCAGGCTAACCCTTAAATTTGGAGCAGGTGGGCAACTGTAGCTTAAATAGTTCCTTAGCAGATGGGTTGTTGGTTGCTGTGATCTCTTCACTCTTGTGAGTACTTTAAATTTTTTACATTTCAGCTTTTTTATATCTAATGGGGAAGATCTTCTCTCAAAAGGGAAAAGATATAAAGTCAAATTTTCAAGAAGTGGATTGATTTTGAAGTGCGAGGCGTCTTGAAAGGCATTTCTGGGAGAGAAAAGTTGCTTTATGTGATGTTCATGTTGGGATGAAAAATTATGGATGAGGTTATGTGGGGCAGCTGCTAAGAGTGAGAGTCAGTTGAAACTAAGAAATGAGGAAATAATGAGCAAAAAGTGGTGTGAGTTTGAAACAGGGCAGTTGTTTGTTTGCTGGGGAGAAGGGTGGTGGTGTCACATTGGATTAACTCAAGCCAATTTTCTAAGGACAGAAAATCTGCTGAGAGTAGAGTCCTTCCCAGGGCAGAATACAATTTACGTTCAGTACCTCCAACAGCTGAAGCTTGAAGAGTTGGGATTTAGTAAAACAGTAAAAGAAGGAACTGTAATATTCAAAAGTGATTAGGATGGCAGCAGCATTGCAGGAGAGAAAAACTCAAGGGAGGTACAGGTATAGACAGCTTTCTGGAGGCACCAACAGGCTTTTACACATGCAAGCACCACCTTTTTTTCTTTCTTTTTTGAATTTGTTGGCAGTTTCTTTGTTAATTTATCTTCTTACTTGAGGCCTCTCTGCTAATAGCATAGAAACCAAAGTTTCTCAAGAAGGAGTGTCAGCAGCTCAATGTGTTTAGCTAATTCTTGTCCTAAGCTGTTCTGTGCTGTGGCAGAGTGGCCCATAACTTGCAGTGATGATTATCCACATACCTGGGAGATGTGGGGTTTGTGTTTAGATTTATGCAGCAAAATAAATCTTCCTACATCTTTACTACTTTGTCAAAAGTACCTCTAATCAATCTTCTGAGCAATCATGATAGACCTTAAGTATCCTAATTTTTTATTTATTTATTTTTAGTGAGGCCCCAAATTTAAAATTGATTCCCTTTGATAAGGAGCCTTCCTACCTTGCAGGATGGTTAATGATTAGACTGGGATAACCACGGTGTTTGAGAATCAATAGTAACTAATTTACTATTGTTAGCAATAAGGAACTTGCTGTTCCAGAAAAAAAAGATGCTCAGCTGCACATTTTAGCATCGCTGCCTCGTACATGGAGGCCCCAAAGTATGGGATGTGAAAGCAATGCATGTTTGATTAATGATGACTGGGTCGAGTTCACCTGATGGCTCTCAAAGCTACAATCCCACTATTATCTCCTGATTAATGTCAGGCAACAAATTCACAGTGGCTAACTATGACTGTCCATGCCAGACTTTATCTGTGCTGCGAGATGTTGGTCCCATTTAGATTGTAGCAGCCTGCAGTGAGGATTATTATACCAGCATGGGATCATTTCAGCCGCTCTCGTGGATATCCTGCATGGGATGTCTAAAAGTTATGCACCCAAGCTTGAGCCAGTCACCTCAGGCTCCCTTAATGCTCCCAGAAATACAATAGGTATCTCCAGAGTGTGATTTTTATGACCTATTTTAGACACCCCCCCATCTCAGGGTAAGATAAATTTCTCTCCAGAGATACCTGTTTCTCTCGACTGATAATAAAGGGAGCTGAGGGTACCTGCCTCAGACCTTGGGCAGATGGTGACTAAATTAGAGCAAATGAATCACACCTTTGCTATCATTCATGATGAGTAAAACAGGATCAGCCTCTTCATTTGTGTGGCAGGGGGGAAGGATTGGAAGTAAGAATGGGTAATTAACACACCTCCATGTACAATGAAAGAGCTTCAATGCTGTCAAATAAAAAGGCGAGTGGTTCATTTCACTTAAGATTATGGTTAAGATTTCCACATCAGCACTAGCCTAATCAGAAGAAGAAAAGTAATAATTAAAGGCAGAAAAGGTAACAAAAGGCAGAATCTTGCCCAAGCACTTCATTTTCCTCCCAAAGCACCCATCGTTCATGTGTGAAGGGAGCCTCTTAAGATGTCTGGTAATCAAACCTGATGATTTTAATTATTTAAACTTATCTGGTGTTCTTTGCACAAAACTTTTAAACCTCTTCAGAAATGGGGGTGAATATTGTTGTCCTCAACATACAGAGGGTAAAACTAAGGCGTGGTATGGCTATAATGTGTCAGAGATTATATGATTAATCAGTACTGAAGCTGAAATGGGAGTTCAAATATTTTAATCCCTGTCATTAGACCTAAGCACCAGCTCATGCTGCTTTTATCTTTCTTCTCTCTACATTGTCAAATGCATAATATGAACTTGCTCCTGTGGCTTTTTAAAGAGTGTTTTGGAATGGCTTCCAAACTTTTTAGAGGCTAGAGTTTGTTTGGGTTTCTTTCTTTGTGAAGGCCATGAAACAAATTCAGCTTTAATTGTCATAGGAGCTGCTGGAGAAGACAGTGTAAGTATAATCAATTCTGTACCAAGAAAGCAATGTGGAACTGCTCTGAAGTGCAGCTACATCTTTTACAGGGAGAAAAAGTTACGGAAAAATATTACATATCAGTTATTTCATTTACTGTTTCCTTTAAAAAAAAAAATCTAATCCCATTTTATAAATATGAGTTCCAAGATGCATGTTGGTCTTCTTTCCTGTTTCTATTGCAAACAGGGCACCTTAATTAGTGTGATTCCTAGAGCTAATGGGAGACACCACATCAAGACAAGGTGTGTAACCACCTGACTTTTGTTGTGCAGCTTGTTCTAGCACAGGAATTGTGTTGGGGCTGTAGGAAAGTACTTAAAGGTATATCCACCAGTAGCTCAAAATTCAGTGCTGAAATGTGTTGGAAAAATGAAATCAGACTAGAAATATCGAATCTTAATTGAAATATAAATGTAATTAGAAGAGTGAGGACTTTATAAAATTAAATTTAAGAACTTGGAGCACTGCTGTCTCAAACTAAATAATCTCATTTCAAACCCTAACTATGAAACTTGGAAGATCTAGCCGAAATTTTGAAGGGAAGTCTGTACAAAGTGATGCCTGATGGCTGTTTCAGGGAAGCAGGATTTTTCTGCGGTAGTTCGTGCTGCAGAAATAAAAATGAATGCAACAGAATCCACTTGCAGTTCCAATTTTAAAACGCCTTGAAATGTGACAGACAAAGGTCCTGAACAGGAGCCTGGGCAGCAATGCTCCACGAAGGGCTATGAAATGACTCTTGCAGAGCAGCAGTGACTTTAATTGCTTGTAGTACAGGCTTAGGTGTCTGTCAGTGAGCAATTACACTGCAACTGGCAAGGGCACCAGGACTCTGGCTCATCACAGGACAAGCCCTCATGCCCTGTGGTGATACGGGGATAGTCCATGGTCTTGCTGAGATGTTTTGAAGGAAGAGATGTCAAACCAAAGAGGGTTTTCTTTAAATCAGGAGTATTTCCATTTTTCACAGCTCTTGAAATCCCTGTTGAGTCGCTTTCTAAGCCAATGAACTGATTATCCCCAAATACATTAGTAGGAACAGCACTTTGTGTTCTGATTCCATGAGATCCTGACTGCATTTCCACTCCTATTGAAATCATTAAATATGCTCAATGTTTTTTTAAAAAGGATTAAGACCTTTATTTTATTATTTTCTATTTTATTTTTAGCAGGCATTATCTTCATAGAGAGAATTCTTAAAAACATCATGGTTTCCCTTGTGATAGTGAGGAAAACTTTTTTAAAGAGTTTGATTTTCATTCTAAATTAAACATCAAAATGAGGAAAAAAAGGATCATGTTTTTATTTTTTTAAATAGACAGATGAAAGATTTTGTTATTAATAATTGACATGAAAGCCTTTCGTCTTGAACACTGGTGTATGTAAACCTCAATAAAATCCTAAAAGTGCTTTTGTAGAACAAGAGCAGTCACAAAAATCTGAATAAAGCCACCTTTTCAAAGAACATGATGAGAAAGGGGAAAACTCTTAGATGTGCAGAGCAACACATTTTACATTCATGCCCTAGTTATTAGGAAGCTTTGAAGTATTCACTGTTATTGAATACAGTGTGTACTGTAATTCATTTGGTGCCTTCATGTGGAGCTGAAAAGTTCTAGCCAAAGTGCTTTGGCTGTTTTGTGAGCGTGAGAATTTGGATGCGGGGAGAAAAATGGTGTTCCAGTGTAAATCTCATGTAGTCCTGAAAGTCTGACCTTGGGAATTATCACAGCAAATCTTACAGGAAACTAAAATAATAAGCACGCGAAGAGGGGTGGGTGAAGAAAAGAGGTTTGTTTTTTTTTTTTCCTTTGGGTTATGTTCTTAGTTCTTTAATGCAAAGGATAATATGAAGGCAGTTTATGGTGTTAAACTAGCTTTCAGAAGATGGCATAAATTGCAGGCTGCCTGTCTACAGAATAAACCAAAATCCTCTTCTAATCCAGCAAAATTCCATTGAAACAAAACCAGTTACCTGCCCTTGGGGCAATTTTAGGGGTATATTCCAGACTATACCCAGACCATAAACCAGGACTGCCTTCAATTTAGTAAGACGTGAAACAGGTGTTATCCCTGAGCTTCTTGATTAGTTGTTCCCATCTCCTTGGGAAGTAGGGGTGCTGCATTATCATATTTGAGAAAGCAGCAGTAAGAAACTCGTTACTGACCCAACCCTGCCATTTTTTCAGGTTTATCTGTGAAATTATCCACTGGAACATGAATACCATTGAGTAGCTGTCCCTTAGTTGAACATTACTCAGAGCTGGGGTCTATCCTTAGCTGACAGCTTGCTTCTTCAAACCTGTTTCCAAACTGCTCTGAAGTGTCCCTGATATGATCTGCTTCAGGAGCTGACTGCAGTATTTACTGCTCTGCCTCTGTTCATCTCTATCTCTGCAGAAGCCCTCTCCCTGCCAGGTGTTCCAGCGCTTGCCAATGCAGGATTGATGTGCTCATGTGTTTGTGTGGATGCACTTTCTGACTTGCTGAGATTATTGCATTTATTTTTTCCACTGAGTAAATGTCATGCTGTTGATTTTCGCTTGATTCCAACTGGTGCCCCCAAGTAGAAATGTGTGCAGCCCATAACAAGCCCCGTGGATCTTCTGGTCAGTACGGCGTCTGTTTCACCGAATCTCTTTCCTCCAGATTGCTTATGATTTATTTAATATCGGTGTCTGTGTAATGCTCTGTAAGCAGTGTCTGTGGAAGCGAGCCTAATGGAGCAACCATTTGTCTTCAGGAGACCTGCAAGTAGCAGCATTTTAACCTGCGATGGAAATAGTTATCCTAAACATGAGATGGCCATTACGCTGTTTCTAACCTTCCCAAACACAGTCTCCCGTTTCCTCTCATTCCTCACAGGGAGCACAAAAGTCGCTTTCCTCCAAGTACTTTGTCTCAAGCAGTGTAGAAAAAAGGCAGCATTTTCATTCCACTGTGTCTCTACCCTTGGACAAGACAGGAGGATTGGCTCACCATTACTTTTTCCAGAATTCACCGAGCCCCTGTTGTACAAATGGCAGCACCTTGTTCCTTCACTCTGGGATTGCCCTAATTTACTCAAAACAGACAACACAGCTCAGTTTTAGGGTGCAAGAACAGCTAATTTCTTTTGGTAATCGGTTTATAACTGGATTCTCATAGACATAATAAAATAACTTCTTAGTCATTTCCTAGTTATTTCCCTAGTTATCCATAGTCATTTCTCAAGCAATGCCTTTGATTTGTTGCAAGCCTGGAGGGAAAGAAGCTGACCCTTCAGCTTTGGCAATTATTTTTCCTAGGAAACTGGGATACATTCTTTTTTTCCCGTTTGCTGTGGTCTTAAACACATTAAGCAAAATGAAGCATGTATTTTTAAAGCCGTTTGAATGATTGTGATAAGTGACTGAAACAACCATAATTCTTTCTAAGAGCACTGTGATTTCTAGACTGTTTGCTAGACTCTAAGCATAGGGAGTAACTGAATGCTCCCACAATATTGTTATGAAGGCATTATATCAGAAAAGCAGAAAACCTTCTTTAGTATACCTTGCTCTACTTTTGGAAGCTGGAGTTTGCCAAGTAGGACTTCAGTTCTCACGTGGCACTAAAGTAGGAAGAAATTTAAGAGGAAGAGATTGTTTGGAAAACTTCAGTCCAAATTATTTATTTAGAAGATGAGTGCCCATGGACATAACAAAATATTTTATCAGTGAACTTGTTTTGATACTTCAGCTGGTTGATCCTGCAGTGCTGACACAAGAGTTGGGAACACCTTTATCCTTCTGATTTTTTTTCTTTTAAACTATTTTAATTTTATTTTAAAGGGCTTTTCTAGCCAGCTCAATCCCTTCAAAGCAATATAGGAGGGCCAATCAAATACCTGTATGTACACACTTGAGCACATAAGGAGTGACAGCATGGGACAACTGAAATTTCAGATGGGGTGGTGTCTGTGCCTTCCCTTTGAATGAACTCCCAAACAACCAAATTATTTATTTCAAGTACAAGTAGAACAAACAGCTCTTTCCTGTTCAATACAGATAACTCAACTCAAATCAGCTAGGTCAGGTTTCAGCAAAAAAATAAGGGACAACACTCACTTGATCATTGTCAAACACAGTTTTAACTTGTGGGAGAGTGTGCCAAAAGAAGAAAACTTGGGTGGATGGCTTTCTACATCTAGAAGAGGTAATCAATTCTAATGACTAGGTGGCTATTTTGCATTTTTTTTTCTTTTGTAGACTATATGTGCCTTCCAGATGGTAAATATTTTTAGTTCCTATTTTTGTCCTTGTTTCAAAAGAGATTTGGAAATCTCGGAGGAAGCATGTTCATTTTCCATTATGCCAGTTTAAAGCCTCTAATGAAGTTTGAGAGCAGGATTTGGCCAATAAAACATATTTTTGTCTATGATACATATTGAACAACCCCCCAAGGAACTGCAATAAATGCACTTATTGAACTACTGTAACACTAAAATATGCTGCTGGGCCCTTTGTTTTTTTCTGTACTAGGAGGTTTCTGAGAATTGTTGTTTACATCAGCACTTGTACGAATGAGAAACCAAATAATTAATTTATAAAATGGCATCTGGAAGTCTTAATTTCTGATTGATCTAGCTCCCTCTGGATTTTCCATGTCATCCAGCACCATAGCTTTTGAGCATAATGTAGCTTAAGTAGGTTAATATTCCATGATTCAGAGAGGATTTCAAGGAGGTTTCCACCCTGACAAATTCTCAACTGTGACTGAGGAATCAGAATGATTCCTTCTCAAATAAATATCAAGCATACCTAAAAAAAAGCAAAAATTGACCAGGTAAATTTGAATAGTTCACAATACTGGCTGTAGATGGAATTCCCTTTGCAGGTTGACTCTGGGGACTCCAGATAAACACAAGCTCCTGCTGCCAATGGAGTAGGACCACTAGCTCAGAGACAAAGTCAGGGGAGGAGATCTGCCTATGCTGACCCCTTTTAATTCTGCACCACATTCAACTGCCTTCCACTTCTTGTCTGGTCAGGGCTTTGATGGGGTAAGGTCATAGCAGTATTTTTTCAGTTTGTCACTACATCTATGCTGTATTTATGTTGAGAGTGTGTGTGTGTTTCAACCCAGACTCTATCTCTGAGCTTTAGTGCGGGCTGTTGGCTGTTCCCAGATGCCCAGACTGGGTCTCAGGTGGAAGGCAGCAGGCGTCAGCCTCTCTGAACAGGAAATTTCTCAAACATCTTCCTGCTGAGAGGTGGAGGCAGTTCTGGACCCCTCTTCTAAAGGAAAATAACGTGAAAACAGTGTTTATTCTCCTCAGCAGCACTTCAAGCAGACACCAGGAGGATGACGAGCCGTGGAGTGAGGGGCAGCCCACACGTGTGCCATGCTCCCGAGCAGCCCTGGCTGATTTCCCCTGTGTGTGAAGCAGAGCTGCCAAGCTCTGCAGTAAACGGGAAAAGCTGAGCCTCCTGCACCTCTGGCACCTGCCCCAGGAGGCTGGAGCAGCCAACACTGCACCAGAGCAGTGGCAGTGCCCCTCTCCTCCCTCTTTCACAAGGGCAAGTACTGGTCCCTGTTGGACTGGGGCTGCTGTGGGTGCATCCTGCCAGCAACTGAACCGTGACTCACTTGTTCAGTCAGCCCTGCTTGGAAGAGGTGGCTGAGAGCTGCACTGGGGCAGAGAGTCTCTGAAACAGAGGATGCGGCAGCCCAAACACAGGAGATTAAATTCAGGCAAGCCAAGGTGCAGGTGTGGGTTACTCTGGGCTAGTCTGCTCTGGTGTTCCCTCTCCTCACAGGCACACCTAATGTACTACATTTCTGTTTCAAAATCATCTTCTGATGAAGCAGTAACCTCTTTTCCCCTCTGGCATTTCCAAATATGAAGGTTTTTCCCTTAATCTTAGATGTATGACCTGGAACTGTGTACATTACATATCTTTTCTGTGACTGAAGTCCTCAAGGATACCAGTGCTATATCTGCATCAGCAAATAGCACAAGCTGTTTCACCCAGCAAATCTGCTGCTGCCTCACTGTGCTGAGGGCCCCTGTGTCCCAAGCTTTTGGACAGTGAAAGCAGAGAGGAACTCCTTCTAGCCATAGCCTGGTCCTGAGTAACAAAGACCCCACTAACAACTGGACTGACTCCTTAAATGTTTGCTCACAGGGACAGAAAATGCTCCAAATGAAAACATTAATGCAGATGTAGCCCTGCAGTGTTTGGATCCTCCTGTATATTGATGACATTTTCTGAAATATGTGATTTTTGAGAAACTTCAACACAACTCTTTACTGTGTGTCAGGGTGTTGAATGAAAATAAAGGTTGCTGCAAGGTCAGCCATTGAGAAGGTGTTTTCAGACATCCCTCTGGCTTGACACTTAGACCTGCCAGCCCTGCTAACCCTTGTATCTGTGTAGGACTAGCTGTATAGGTACTAACTATGCAATTCTAATCCTCATCCCCTCCCTTTTAACTAGAAATGCCATGTGCAACACAAAATCCAGTGCTTTCCTCAATACCAAATAGATTAGATCTGCTGTGTTGCCCTTGTCTAGAAAATTGTATCAAAGGAGGATGTCAGGTTTGTCAACTCCTACCTTTAGCAAACCTGTGTTGCATTTTATCTTACTCTCTACTTATGTCACTATTTTCTTATTTTGCAGTTCTCTTGTCAACGTGTTCTGCTGCGGATTTCTTTCCCGAAGCTTTCTGTGCTAGTCAGGTCAGGTGATGCACTGAGGGAAAAGAGTTGCTCACTTCTTCCCCGGTCTTTAAATGCAGGTATGATGCCAGAGTTGCTAATGGTGTATCATGCTGCCTGAACTTAGATATTCCTTTGAAGCATCGAGAAATAATTTCATGACTTCCTGTCCTTGTTTTTTTACATAACACTTGGGCAGATATTAAGCGGTGTTTTAACATGAGTGCATCTAAGTCCTTTGTTTTTCTCCTGCTTCAGCTTTTTTCTTTTTTAGATTTGGTACCAGGTTTGCCAATATGACTCTTATTGAAAAACAAAGTTTAGCTTATGAAAAGTCCCTACATTTTGTTTCTTTTTTTTCAGTTTCTGCTCGTCCGTCTTTACATAGTGGCAGCTTTTCCTTTTGGTTTCATATAAGCAAAGCATCATTTATGATTTATTTTCATTACTTTGCAGTCTGTTGGACTCTGGTTGTTCTCGCTTAATCCCTATTGTCAGCTATGAACGTGGCTTTCTTACCAATAAATACCTTTTTCCTCTCCTTGAAAGCTTTCTGTTCCCTTCTGGTACTCTTTGAAACACTGCTACTAATCCTGTTGTGCTCAGAGCCCTTCTCTATAATTCTTCTCTTGTGCAAAATACAAATTCTATCCAATTTGTGTGCTTTTGGGGCTACAAGTAGAGAAAGCTTAGGCTTTCTGTAATTTCTTACCTTTTCAGTCCAGATTTTGTTTACTAGTTCAACCTTCTCAATCTTTTGAAACCAGAAACCTTAATTATGGATCAGGGAGGGAGGGGTGTTTGCTTCTTCCATTCAATTTATGTTTAACCACATTATTATCACTCAAGACACACTTATTTTCTAAATCATTTTGTGATTTATAAAAACAAAGTATAAATAGCATCACCTGCTGTTAATTTTAGGGAATTTCTGACTCTCCAAGGTCTTCTGGAATTCAGGTCTTTCTGTAATTAGCCCAGCTTATTAAGTTAATCAGCACTATAATTTTGTATCTTTTAAGGAAAACTAGGAGGTGCAGGAGACCCTCAGAACCAACTGTTTTTTCTGTCCCTCTGCTCGGTGTTTTTATGACCTGAAATAATTTGTTGTTACTGGAGCAAAATTGCTTTTTCTTTTAAAATCCACAGGATATATATATCCACAGGAAATAAAAATAGAAAACAAGTTGTTCTGCCATTAGGAACAAATTATATTTAAAGCCTTCGTATGTTTGAGACCTGCAAAGTGGACCTAACAGGGGAAAAATATGCAAACCTGCTGAAAAGCTGAAAACCCATTTTCAGTTCAGTTGTCAGCTGATAAGGAAAACAAAAGCTAGTTGGACTCTTTGATATTTGCAGCAGTCTACACAAAAAGATGGAAAAAAAGACCTCTGAAAAATTATACATGTACATAATAAACTGTATTTCATCAGATCTGTAAAGGGTTCAAGATATACATTTGTTGAGCAAGATAATTTGTTGTGCTTTAAACAACATATGTCAAGTAATTATTAAAAATAAAACGTCTGAGTTTCTCAAAGAAGCCCAGAAAGAAGTGAAATGCAAACCCCGAGTGCCTAAGCCTCCTAGCTGTGCTCTAGAATCAGAGCTTTAACAGAGATGTGTGCTCTATGGCTTCTGATTTTAATTTGCACCTCAAAGATGCACTAGCACTCCTCTGTGAAAGACAGTGACCATTCAGCTCAGTCATACAATCAGTGTTATTTTTTTTATTATTTTTCTTGAATTGTTGAAGAGGGTGTATTTCAAAACCTGATTTCAGCCACAAGCTGTCTACAAAGAAACCAGAAAGGAGTGGTTTGGAAAAATGCAAACAAAGCTTATTGTTATTTATACTGATTTTTTTTCCATTTCCTTTTTTTTTTTTTTTTAATTGCAAAGAGACAGAGCAAGTTAAAAAATACGGTGTGGAGTTATTGTGTTGGCAGTGGTACGTGTATTTTCTAAAACAAACCATTTAAAGGCCCATTAAACAAACATCTCTCACTCTTGACATAAGATCACAGTGCTGCTATCTGCTTTTTAAAGCCTGATTTATAACAGCAGGTGCAGGGTGGAATAAAAATGTGTGAGAAGCTTCTGATTAGGGCAGTTGTAAACATCTCCCCTGTCAAAGAGGTTTTTTTTATCTATAGGTAATGGGCAGAGCCATATTGTCTGGATGTTCTTCCAATGGCATTATTCTGTTCTGACCAGGCTCAAGTAAGAAATCTAGATTTGTTGCATTGTTTTACAGCGATTACCGTGTGAATAACCCTTGATACAGGTTTGGTCTCACAGATAATATTGGCAGTGATCTTATTTATGATGCAGGAAGACAGAAATGGAAAATATACACACACTTATTCTCTTTATTTATCTGTGACCCAGCTCTTTGGTGATAGCAACATTGTAGTAGCTAAAGAGTGGCAGGCATTTATTTGTGAGTCTGGAATAAACTAATATTCAGTGATCCTGAACTTGTTCCAAGGCAAAAGGAATAAAAAGATCATTACAACAGGCTGTTGTCAACTGTCCTGCTGATAATCTCTGATAAAAGGTATCAAGCACTGAAAGTTTTCACTGGCAGAGTACCAGCAGGACAGGTCCTTGGGGTGTGGGACCAGGTGATTTGAAGGGTATGAAATATGGGTAGCTACAAAAATCCCCCCAATATCTTTCTTTTCTCACCTGGACAGCCACCAGGAAGGCACAGCATCCTCGGGGGGTCTTGCTGACCCGAGGGGAAGCCAAAATGAGCTCAGCACTTCAGAAGCTCAAGGATGAAAAGCAGGCATGGTTTAAGGGTTGCTCGCCTCACCCACCCAAAGGTTAGGCAGCTGGGCTCTCCAGACTCCTCTCTGGCCAAGGGAGGGCATGTTTACACTGAAGGTGAAGCCCAGACATTGCTGGGTTTGAGGCCTGAACTTGCTTGGCTGTTGACTTTGTTAAAACCAGACTCAAGAGCTCCTTTGCTCTGAGATGCTCTGAAAATTGCTGTGCCCTGCAGGGTCGGCACAGTGAGGTACCTCTGTGCAATGTAAATACACTTGCAAGGCTAGGCCTGCACTTGCTCAGCCTGGGAGAGCTGGAACCTTGGGTCATTACTGCTTTTGAATTTTCTGATCCCTCCCCAGTGCTGCTGTGAGGATCCCGGCCTCAGCAGGAGCCACCTCGCACTTCCCCAGTTGTCAGATGACTGCTCAAGGACTAGAAAAACACAAAGTCCTTGTAGAGTTCTATTTATTGAGAGCAGGTAGCTATGCAAAACACAGCCAGACATTAAGACAATTAATTGCTTTTTTGAAAAGATGGGGAAGAGAGGCTGGCCACAGTCGCTGGGAGCTGCCATCAGTCATTAACAGAGAAATGCAGCCCAGCAGTGAAATTCCCTCACCCTGCTGCAGCCACGCAGCTTCAACAAATTTATCTTGGTGCTCTCCTGGTTCAGGAAGCCACCCCTGCAGCAGGGCCCTGGCAGAGGTAAGGAGAGACCCACATATTAATTCCTAGATATCCATATTGGCTCTGATATGTGGTATCTAATTGAATGCAGAGATTTGCCGTGTTTCTTTGGGTTGGAAAATGTGTTTGTTTGTAGAAGCAGGTCCTGATCAAGGACACCACTATAAAAGATGGAAGGGGATTTCTGAGGTAATTTGGAGCATGCAGTTAATCTCCTGCCACAAGACATCTTCCCTTTCTTTTTCTCTCTTTGCTTAATACAGAGGGGCTGGCAGTAGCCAGGTGATCAGTAAACAATGTCATTTCTAGCATTCCTTACCTTGTGGGGTAGTGCCAGCATGCAGAGGAGTCCTGACCTGCTCATCACAGTACTGGGTGCTCCGTCCTCCACCTCTCTAAGGTGGAAGTTAATAAAAATTTAACCTCCACCTTCATACAAACAAGGGAGTTTCTCTTGCAGCTGTTGGGCTCTGTGTAGAAACAAACAAACCAATTGATGCCCTTTTTTCCTTTAATTCAGAGAACTCTAGTACCGGGAACTATAGATGCACCTTACAAGAATATTTAAAGTTTATATCAGAGGCAGATCCTGTTCATGATGGTCTAAATTCAGCCATTAAGGCAGTGTGGATCAATTGTTAACAAATACTTGGCCTAATGCTNATTTTTTTTTTTTTTTTTCCTAGCCATAAATTTCAACAGCACTGTTCTAGTTAGGATCACACAAGATTTTAGGCCAACACTTCTTTTCAGTTGCTGCAGGCTTATAGTGTAAGTTATCTAGGTTATGGTGTTCTTTCCCTCTCCACCATTCCCCTTGTGCTTTTGGCCAGTCCAGTGCTTTCTCTACTGCTACAACTCCTGCTCTTTCCCCCCTTGTTCTAAATCAATATAATTCAAGGAAAAAGAACTTCTTCCCATCTCTCATTCTATGATGTCTTCCTGTCAGGAGTTTATATCCAATATTTATCTTCAGTGCACTTGCCTTAATGTGATCCCATTACTTACAGAGATAAGCGAATCAGTCATTTTCAATTTATTATTATTAGGAGAATTTTAGTGATATTAGTAATTCCAGTCCTAGTTCAGGACTTCACTGTGCTAGAAATTGTGCAACCACCCTCAAGCCAGTCCTCTAATTTTGTTACTAAAAAGAGCTTGGGTCCATATAAAGGAAATTATGTTGAATTTTGCTACTGGGGAGTAGGGGGCCAGCAGAGGGAAACAATGATTGTTAAGGTTGTTTATAAGGGATTGATTAAGATGACTACTGTCAAAAGAGATAGCTAAGCATGTAAGGTATGTGTTCAGATCTGTGATTTTTAATTACCTTACTGTGTGATTTTATTATTATTATGTTTTGGGGGAAAGGGTCAGGAGACTGTCTTGGTTTTGCTTTTTGCTCTGAATAGGACTGCACCGACGGGCAAGAAAAGGAAGATGCTCTTTGATACATTTGCTATTAAAGTAAAAGCAGCATTCAAGGGACATGTGGTTTGGGGGTTTTTGTTTTGTTTTTCCATGGAGATGGTTTGGACTGTAGCTCTAGAGACTTGCGTTGGCAGAGCTGAATGGGTGGGAAATAAGCAGGTAGGGCTTGCTGTGTGTCAGTCCAGAAGTGAGACTACCTCTCATGAAGCCATTCAGTTTGTACATTTTATTTCCCCAGCATGTAAAGCCAAACTCGTACTGATTTAAGCGTTCAGGCTTATTTCACTGTGTACCACCACAATGTTTTTTTCTGGAAAAATTCACAGGGAAATGTGGTAATGATCATTTCTTCTAATCTCAAAGAAAAGGAAAACTTGAGGGGTATATCCCTTTTGTTTTTTTGTTGGTTGGTTGGTTGGGTTTTGTTTTGTTTTGTTTTCAGCTTTTTCCCCATTTTAAAAAGAATTTCCTTAATCTGAAGGGTAGAAGCAATTCTTCACTTCAAGGGGAAGAGACCCATGGCAATACAGGACAACATGCAAGAGCTAGGTGCTCCATGCTGATGGACTTTGCATCCTTCCTACCACTATATCCCCACAGGCTCTGAAAAACTGAGGTCCCTGTTTCTGATGTATTCACGGCTGTGGGGATATGTGTTCTCTTCATCAAGCAAATGAAAAAATCCAAGTGGAAAGGCAGCGCAGGGTCCCCTCATAGCTGTTGTGATTCCTTATTTTTTAAGACATCTTTAATTTTTTTTATTTGTTTAAGTGGAAAATTTTTCAGTTGTATTAGAGGCTCTCAGCCAGCCCTTGGATTTCAGTTCTTAATTTGATGAAATTGCCCAAAGGTCACATCTCTAATGAGGCTGCAGTGACTTTGAAACAGTCACGCCACTCATAAGGACAGCAGTAAGGCATGTCTTGAAAAGTGGCTTAAACACATATTCACTCCTGATTTAAAAACCACTTCTGTCCTTTGAAGAATTGTGACTGGTGTGTCATGTTATAACACAGTGTCAGCCCTTTATTCAAAGTAAGCATTACACAAGAGTGCTGTGTGATGACTTTCAGACAGCCAAATACCTTTTTAGCTTTTTACTGAGTTGGTTCAAATTTCCAGAGCTATTAACAAAGCAAAGAGAATGGTTATATTTTTATATTGGAGCATAATTATGCTACCAGCTAGCTGTCTAACTTATCTTGCTGTCCCTGGTAACTAACTATAAGAATGATTCTTATCATTAGGAATATATTTGATTTAAACCCAGAATATATGAAAACTTCACTTAAGTTTTCTTCCTCTGTGCAGTGCTAATAGAAGTGGTGTGCTTCCAGATTTTTAATGATTGCTCATCTGAACATCACACCATTTTGAGTCACTAGATATTCCAGTGTGTTTATTTAAACATTCTTTTCAAATAAAAGTTAGAGGGAAAAGCTGAACTTATGAAAGTTAAGTGCTGAGCTTTGGTCTTTTTATATGTTTTAACCTAATTAATACATATAATATGAACTTAACAGCGATATAATTCACCTAAACAGACTTTACCCGTGATGTCTATCATAGCAAAAGGTGATCATCTTCAGTGCCAATGTATCTGTATCCCAAGTTGTGCCTTGAGAACATAGTGATGAGTTGGAGGGATTTGAGGGTTGAGTGCCTCTGAAGAGTTTGTCCTTCTGCTCTCTTTCTGACAATCTCATTTTAAGCATGCTACATGTTAAGGGAAATAAATTAAATAATCTATAAATAGTTCCTTTAATCACTAACAACACTTCACCACATAAAGAACAGAACGAACATTAAGACATGAAAACGGGAAAGAATACAAGTTATTACTTTTTTTTTTTACTTAAGTGTCTGAATTTTCTCTGTCTGACTACAGGATCAGGTCTTTGCCTTCCCACATATCAGACTCCAGCTGGATCTCATTGTCAGGAAAGTTTCTTGTGAATTTGAAGTGGAAGATGCTGGGGCTGGGGGAGAGGTAGAATTATACTTTTCCATAGCATATTTCTAACTATACTCTGAAATACTAAGAGCAAAATTCCATGTGGTGTTTTACAAAGATTTCTAGACTTTTTTTGTGATCCAGTAGTTTGAAACTCTTCACAAGAATAATCCACTGGCCTTCTGGGCTGCACTGGACTACAAGTGTGTAGTCCATCATATTCTAGGGCCTGTGCTTACTTCATTTACGCAGATGTACATCTCTGTGGCAAGTTTTGAAACTTAGGCTTTTCCTAGAAGGTGAATGTCAACAAAGACTAAGCCTCACTTGGCAAGCTTGATTCACAAATGGAAATGTTGCCTGTATATTGTTGGAAGACCCAACTTTCCAGCAAGCACTGTGAATCTGGAATTTGATAGAGAATGAGGTCTGAAACATCCTAAGCACCTCCCTACTTGTCTTGTGCCAGTCTCCTTTCCCATTTGCTCTGAATACAGATCCTTCCATTGCTCTAACAGCAGAAATCAAGCTGGCTAGGACAGGGCAGCCTGGTCTCTAATTCTTTGTCACCTTCTGAAAGCATTTGGATGCAAACAAGGCCCACTCCTTGCTCCTGGCCTCCTTGCTGGGTGACCCCAGACAACTGAAAGCTGACCGCTTTGCTTTTATCCACTATGCATCAGGAAATGTCTCTCTAAACCCCTTTCAGCTAACGGTGAGGCTATGAAGTTTGGCAGCATCTGTGTGGACGTCAGAAGTTCAAAATTCAGTTTTTGTCTCCTAGTTTGAAGATCTGATTTCTGGTTTGGGTTTTTTTCTTGTGTGCGTTTAAAAAAAAATTCCTGCTGTTATGCTGAGCCTATAGATAATTACACTCAGTGTGGGACTGCTGATGTGTGTTCCTCCTCCCTCTGGGCATGATTGTAAACCTTCCATTGCAGCTGGAGGACCTAATAATTTCTGAGTTAGTGCTTTGCAGCTTATCCTGTTGAAATAGGGGGATAGAACCCCTGCCAAACTGCAGCAGTACCTTGATATTACTGCTTCCTGCAGTGACCGAACAAACCATGGGGTGAGGCTGTTCCTGTTAACATGCAGTTGTCAGGCCACACCACGCCTCAAGGTGCACGCAACTATTTCTGTGAACTGATATCTGCATGTGGGAGAACAATGTTCTGTGGCAGCACTTGAGGTCCAGATGATCGCGTAAGACCAGGACTAAAAACTGATTGAACGATGCATCTCTGTGGTCTCTGGTTTAGTTCCTGTGCCATGGCCTCCTCTATAGATTGCCTTCTCACTGCTTGTGCAGATTTCTCTTTCCAGGCTGCATCTTTCATCAGCACCCAGCTCCTGCCCATCCCCATATGGTAGGTGATTGCTCTGATATTTTTCACTCGGTTCAGGGGCAGGTGGTTTGACAAGTTAGCTCACGGTCCTGGGATGGTGAGCTAAGGCAAATGGTGGCCTGCAGCAAGTAACAGGCTTTTCTGAGTATCTTCACTGCAGGTCCCTCTAGAAATATCTCTGTGAATGAAAGCTGAGGAACCTCTTTCCTCTTCATCCTTCAAGGTACTGAAATCTATCAAGGACAGATTCCAATGGGCATCATGCACATTCTCCCAAGACATTTCTGGAGTGCCTTTTAGCTGAAGGACAGTATTTGCCCTCCTTGGTACTGCACCAGATTTATTTCAATTACTTTTTTTTTTTTTCAATTTCTTTAGTTCTCACACCAAAATGTATCAAAACCAATAAATGCAAAGCTGTGATTCTCCTGTTCTCCCTCCGTGAGGAGGAGAGCACAAGTTCTCTTGTGGGACCAGGTGACAGCAGGGGTTTGACCCCTTCAGCCTTGCCTGAAGTGTCCATGTACTTTCACACTGATCAGCCCAAATGGCAGGAGGACACCTCAGGGACTTCTTTGCAGAATAAAGAAAGGCCAGGAGCTTAACATAAATTCTTATTGGCCACATTGCCTTTGACACAGGCTTTTTGAATGTATTTAAGACCCTTAGAAGGAAAATTAGGAGAATAGGAGGGAACTGATTGATCTCTTTTGCATCCCAGTGTGCAGACTTCTCATTTAGCGGACTACAGTCTTTATTGTACAACTCTTTATTTTTTTGTCCTCACGGTGGAGGGCAAGAGGGCCTGGAGGAGAAAGGGTTGGCTGGTTGGTTTCTACTGCCCCTCAGTTGGCTTTGTAATCTATCACACACAAAATAAGAGAGGATCTTATTATAGAGAAAGCCTGGGGAGGGGAAGAAAAAAAAACCCACAGTATTTTCTTTGTTTGAAAACTGTAGCAGATGTCTGTGGCAATAAAAAGGCAATTATACTCGTATTATCATGAGAATTTCCAGCAGGAAATCTTGACAAACTCGAAGTTTACTTAACTGAGATAAATACAGTAGATAAATAGCAAACTGAATTTAGTTTACTCTTGTACACAGGTGTACTACACATTTCCTCAAGCCATGATTCACAGCCATAACCTTTCCTAATCACAGGCACAGCGAGATATGTCAGGAGTAGGAATGGGCTCATGTTATAAAATACAGCTATAGATCCAAACTTTCTTCAAAGTTTTGGTATATTTGGAGCTGATAAACAGGCTTGGATTCATATCTGTATCTCTAAAGAGGAGGAGCCAGAGGGCTCAATTTGTTTTTTACCCTAGACATTTTGTGCTGCCATGAGGATGCAAGTTTTTGATTGAAAATATCTATGGGGTGTCCTCCACTGGCACAGAGCCAATGGCACAGCTAAGAATTGATTTCTTTCCCCTCTTATAGCAGCCTGGAAAGCAACTGCTCTCTGAGGCTTCTCTGATTTATACTGGGAGTGAGGCAGACTCTGGCAGCACTTAGAATCTGGGAGGCCCGCAGATAGCATGCAGTTCAGTAATATAAATAAGGGGTAACATTCTGGGAATTTGGAGAGTTCTGCTCGTGGAGCGAGGGTGCCAAACAGTACTTCAAGTAAAATACTCTGTTTGTTATTGTTTCCAGGCAGGCAAGCAAAACAAAAAAAGGCATGTAAAAGCCAGCTGTTCTCCATTTTACAAGTCACTTCAACTAGAAAATCACTAGATATGTCTGATAACACACCACATTCTTCTTTGTTGAATTAGTTCTTTTCACCCCAGTGAGATCCATTTGTATATCAAGGGTAACCTTAGCTGGCAAAATCAAATTTGAAGGAGTCTGTTAAGGATTTCTGATTTTATTTTTATTTTTTTTAAATCAAACAGCAGCTCAGAAATGTGTGTGCTGTTTGTCTGGTTATGCTGCTTACTTGCATATCACTTCAGCTTCTGCCTAGACTAACAGCTGAAAATCCACTGGTCTTTGTGACCACTGCTAAATTATTGTATAGTAGTTTTATTATTATAATAACAAACTTATTACAGTGGGAATTAAAAATTAACAGCTGATGGATATCCAGTCTTCTTGGCTATCTTCTGGTAGATGATGAGGTATTCAAAAAGCAAAAACCTTTTGCTTACATGAGAAAAACTCCCCAACACTTTATGGTATCTTAAAAGCCGTAGCACTTTAACTGTTGCAAGATTTGTTTCATCAACAACTTAATCTTCTTTGAAATATAACACACTGTATCACTTCAAAAGACTACAAATAGATTTTCATTGTCGCAATACATCATATTAGAAAGGAATATTAAGACTGTCATTCAACTTTCATTTTTTTGCTGTAGAATATGTGTATCTTCATCTCTGTTCCTAAGATCCTCAGACCTGCTGAACTGTGTGCAATGATTTTAAGCCCCCTCAGTCTCGGCCCTCTTTTCAAGGGATTTGGTTTGGCTGTCGGAAAAAGCAAAAATCAGAGCAATTTTTCTTATGACTGCTACTGTCTGCACAGTGTCCCTGTAATCAGGGGTTGCTGACCCTACAGGTCTTCCTTCCCTACCCAGTTTGCCATTTCTGCTTGTCCTGTACCACCACCAAGATGATAGATCAGAGTGTCTTTTTATCACATTAGACTTCCACTGCATGAGGAGACTCTCTAAATGTCCGTCTTAGGCAGCCTTTTGCTAACAGAGAAAATAGGCCTGGAAGCAACCTTGAAGTCTGATCAACACCCTGACCTGAGATGGGACCAGCTGAGTATCGCCTGCTTGCCACATCCTGGCAAGAAGGGATGGCATAACCATACTCCTGAGACTGGATCACCCTGTTGAACACCAACCTTAATATTTAATTTCTTTTCTTTGCAAGATAATGCTCTTTTCTCAGATTGTGGCCATCTATAAACTGCTGTGCACTATGGATCCTGTAAAACTTCTCTCAGGGTCCTCCGTAATAGGCAGGATTCAACAATGAAGGGCTGAAATAAAAAAGTAAATTTCAAATTGAGCTTTGAGAGTATTTAACGCATTCAGCCTTGCAGAGCTCTACATTAAAGTGGTTGGAATAACATTTGTGCTTACCAGCTTGGAGGAAAACGAGGTTATTTGTGTAACTGCCATATATGCAAGGAAACCCAGATAGCCGGAGCAGTACAAGTAGTAATGTATACATTGCAACTTTTATTAAAACACAACAACAGATTGAAAAATGCATGTTAAACAAGCTCAGGCAACAGTTTAGAAAATTGACATTTATTAATTGGTGCTCTATGTGTAATAAGAAATGTATGTTTAACTAGTTATAGACACTCATTCAGGTAGATCTGCAAAAAGAAAGAGCAACAAAACCCAAACAGAGCTTAAAAAGAGTTGTTTCCTCTCAACTTTTATATGCTTGCTCCCACTGTTTTTCTTGGTGTCACAGCAGGCTGGGTAACAAGTGTCAGTCCTGGGACTGCTGGTCAAAGCTCACTTGATTTCCACAAAAGGGGGAAGATGTTGTTGAACTCACCATAAACTACGTGGAAAGGAGAGAGAGAGCTGAGAGACACACAGATGATGGTTTAGGCTTTCCAAAGGAATGAGCAAGAAGCGGGCACCAGCCAGAAAAACAGCCAAAAAAACTAGAAAAAACTGTAGTAAAGGCCTCTATTTTGTTACTGAAGCAGGAAAGTTTAAGGTCATTATCAATATTTCAGTGGATAACAGTAGGCTCTGTATCAGACTAAGAAATGCAAACAAACAAAAAAAATATAATACAACAAAAACCACCAAAACAACCTTCCTACAGCACCTACTCTTTTGATCCGAGAAGTAAAATTCCCTCCCCAGTGTTCAATTAGTGTAATGTGATATAGGAATGGTATTTAAGAGCCAGGCACCCGAGAACTCCCTCAAGGGACACCGATGTCCCCTGTAATCCCTCCTGCTGCTTTAGCAACAGGACTTCAGCCGTGTCCCCATCCATTTGTGGGGTCTGCTGGTCAGCGTGACAGCAGCCAAAGGAGCGATAAAACTCCATCACTTGTTCACAGCTTTAAGGGAACGATGTTGGGAATACTGGATCAACTCCTTACCCACAGCACAGCGAGACACAGAGTTTAAGTCGTTTCTCCTTCTCTCTGAGTTTGAGAGCCCCTGGCAGTTCCCTAAGTTCGCAGTCTAACCCTGAGCAACCTTAAATCTGCTCCAGAGTAGTTTGGCTGCCTGTGAGATACTACCACTGTGCAGCCTGCACGGTCCTGGCATCCCTACGCCGGGCTTGGGAAGCGGCTGCCGCGGATTCGGCTTTATGGGATAACCACTGAGGACTGGATTTATGGGATCTGTGCTCCACGCAAACATGGCATGGACCGAAGTGTGCCACAGGATTTATGCCTGAATTCACCCGGTGTTACAGCAGTGAAGCATCTCCTGCCTGCTTTCCCAGCTCTGGAGCCCAGCGGTGCTCATAAGATGGGTGCACAGGTGTATTGCCTAAAGATCAAAACATGGCCCTATATTTTTGTTGGTGTGAGGCAAAACAGAAGGAAAGCCAGGAAAATTGTCAGGGAACAGATTGTAAAAGCATGTTTAATTTTGTTTGCTAGGGAAATAATCGGTACTAGCTAAAACCCTGAGAGTTGTAATTTCTAGTACATTACTGCTAATTAGTCAATGTATTATGGCCTAATTTGATCTCTCAGAGAAGGCACATTTTAGGAAGAAGATATTTCTGTGAAGTGATCAAATAGGGAGGATGCCATTATCAGGCTGGGGTTCTTTTTCTTCTTTTTGCTGCTGAAGAAAAACACTCGGATTTTATATCCATGGCATCTGTTACTGCCCTTTTCCTTACACCTCTCCAATTTTTTCACTCTTTCAGGAAAAGTTCTCTGCTCTTCATCTGCTGGTCCTATCACTGTGAAAATAGCACATGCTATCTATCAGAGAGTGCAATGGACAGTACAGGGAGAGAAGGAAATTTGAGCCACAGTGGAAGTGCGTATTCCCAGTTTTATTTCACAGCATTTATGAATTTTCCCACATGGTTTGTAGGACTTTGCTGAATGAAGGTGACCGAGTCAGTGTTTGTACTTGTCTTCTTCCCATTCTAGTTTTCTCCTACATCTGCCTCAGGGAAGTCACCCTCCGCACAAGTCATACATTTGTGTATCTTAATTTATATCCCCTCAGCATTTGTGCTGTATAATCCAGTGACTTCTCTACCTGAAAGTTTTTCAAGCCTCTTTTCTCCTGAATTGTGTAAGTAAAAGTCTTCCAAGGGAGAGAGATTGCTTCGGTGTTTTAAAAAATAATGGTTTCGATCAGACAGCTGTTAAAGATGTTTTCCAGAGGCTCCATTTTTTGTGCTGCCTTTTGGTGGAGACAAGTTCCTATCAATAATTGCTTTTTAAGCTTTGAAAAGCATGTTTTTCCTTGTTTCTCCCTTGGGTGATTCTGTCTGCACTTAAAACATACAAATGCACACATGTTGGGACACAAACAGCCCCAAGAAAAGCAAGAACCAAGAGCAATACAGAAACTATTTATTGTTGCATATCTATTTCAGTAGGAGTAGATATTGGATAACCTCTTATTTGTGGTTCAAATATTTTTATTTCAATTGGGTTATTCAAAAATGTGAGGTTGGATCCATGCCTTCCATACTGAGGGACGGAAGCTTTTGTGGTTTCGGATCTCTAGATGTGCTTTAATTCAGTTTTTCCTGCGTAGAATACTACTTAATTTTTTAAAGTGTGTTGCAAACTAACATATCATAAAAAATAATTCTGCCTAATAGCATCATTCTTAATTAGTCTATTTCTTTTTGTTTGTGTTTTTTAGTGCTATTGATTTATCTACTAAAAGACTTCCTCTGATTTTAGACACAACTGAAATCAAATCCCTCAGGCTTTAACTGCGAAGCTGGAGAAGCTTATTAAGATTTTTAACATTCCAAGTTGCTTTCTGAACAGATTGCACCAGCTAGTTGATGAAACTTGAGCTAATTACTCTAATGTTGACAAATGCACTAGCACAAAAAAAAGTCACGTATGAAAAAAATTAAAAATTGCGCCTCTTCGGGAAATGCTAAGTAGATTCAGTGATTTGTGGGTGTAAGAGAGACATGTTTGCAGAGGTTTCTTTAGGAAGAGAAGAAAGAAAAGAAAAAAAAAAACAACAAAACATACTACGTATAAACAAAATGAAAAATGCTTTTGCTTTTAGAAAATTGAAATAAATCAATTTGATAGTCGGTAGGGTGAGAAACTGTTTTCACAGTCTTGCTGTGTTAGAGGGTACTGAGAATTCCTACAGAACCTCTTCATCTGTAGCATCACACCCTGGAGAGTTGGGTCACGGTGACTGAGGGTAGCAGTACCTCCACAGGACTCTCCTCTGTGCTGAGTTAAATCCAGACTTGGAAAAACCATATTAAAATCTAGGGAAGTCCACAAGCCCTGAAATAAGAATACGTTCAGTTTGTACTTATGGTTTTTTGTTTTGTTTTGTTGGTTTTTTTTGGCAATTTGTTCTTGTCTATGTAGATGCACACATAAATTAAGGGAAAGAAATTAATTAGGCTATCATACTATGATCATGAATATTATAGAAAGGCTCGGGTTGAGAGAGACTTTAAAGGTCATCCCACTCCAACCCCCTGCCATGGGCAGGGACACCTTCCACTACCCCAGGGTGCTCAGAGCCCCATCCAACCTGGCCTTGAACACTCCAAGAGATGGGGCAGCCACAGCTTCTCTGGACAACCTGTGCCAGGGCCTCACCCGCCTCAGTAGAGAATTTCATTGAAACATCCAATCTGAATCTCTCCTCTTTTAGTTTAACAATGTTCCTCCTTGTCTGATCGCTATCTGTCCATGTAAATATGCATTCGAGGTAATCCAAACAATCTTAACCCTGCTCAAATTTTCCTTGTCAAAGAACATGAAAAAATGCTTAACTCATTGCTGATATTTCAGTTCAATACTCTTTAAGCTTAAATGGAAGCAGTGTGGCTATGACACAAAGGTTTCCTGCCATTTAAACTTACTATGCCTCAGAAATCTATATACTGTCTTGTCTTCTTGTCTCTCTTTTTTTTTTTTTTTACTATTTACTTAATAGTTTTGACCTTTCAGCCAATTGTCCTTATCCGTCATTACAGTGTATGATCAATCATTTCATGCCTTGTCATCTATAAAATACCAGCAGGAGGGAAATGTTTTATGTTATATTGCTTTTCTTGAGATTTCTTTTTTTTTTTTTTATCGTAGTGTCTTCCTGTTTATTGCAGAGAAGGAAAAAAATAATGCTTCAAGTCTCACTGGTTTAATCAATTTCATGGATTTCATGGGTGTAAATAAATAGGTGGAGGGAGGGTGGTGAGGTACAGGATGCCCAGAGAAGTTGTGGATGCCCCATCCCTGGCAGCGTTCAAGGCCAGGCTGGATGGGGCTCTGAGCAATCTGGTCTTGTGGAAAGGGTCCCTGCACATGGCAGGGGGTTGGAATGAGATGATTTTTAAGGTCCCTTCCAACCCAAACCATTCGATGATTCTAAAACTCACTGCAAGTTTATTATTTTAATTTTGGTATTCAGTAATGGTCAGTATTTTAAAATGCACCAAACAAGCCATTTCTGTTTGTCTCTAACTTCCTTCTGAATTTTTGAGCTATAAGGAGGGGCAGAAATATCTGGTGACATTTAAATACCTGTGCACACTTAGAACGTGGTCTGTCTGAGGATGGTCCTTCAGTTGGGACAGGGTTTCAGATTATTGGAGATTCAGGTACCTTTCATTGCAAAAAAAAACCTGTGTAAAGGTAAAATTTTCAGGAACACTGCCGCTGCAGGAGCCTAAATGACATTTACAAACTAAGAGCATCACTTAAGGCATCACTTCAGGGCTTGTCTGAAGCAGAAAGCCAGAGAGGTGCAAGGATCATGAGCTACCAAGAAAGCTGTGACACTGTGCAAACATCTCAAATCGAGGCCTGAAAACAGCCTGCTGTTCTCAGAAAGGTCTCTCTGGTTTAGTTGTAGTGACAAGTAAACATGTCTAATGATTCCTTCTCCAACAGCAGCATGCAGGCTGCTCCCAGAGGAGCACCGTGCCGTGTTCCAGGGAGCAGCACAGAAAAGGCTGCTGGCTGAGCCACACTCTTCCTGGAGCACAGCACAATATTGCTCGTAATGAGGGTTAAGTGACTCAGGATCTGAAGTACTTTTGGAAACCATGCTTTTTGCTTCTCTTGTCCTAATTATGAACCAGAGATAATAGCACTCCTTGTCTTCCCCTGGGGTGTTAGGAAGAGGAGTACATTAAAGATTGAGAGAGCTGTAGTTACTACATGGTGACCCAGTAATGGGGGCACCTAAAGTGCCTTTGGGTAAACAACTTCAGCATAAACATCCACTTGCATCCCTAAACTCAGAAATGTCAAGTGCACGTTTAAAAACTTCACAAGTGCTTTGCGTGTTGTTGTTTTTTTTCAGGGTGGGGAGTCCTTTTGTGTCATTATTTCAGGGAGACAGAGTAGTCATGCAAATGATTTGGAGAGAATTAGAAAACTTGGGGGAATACAGATCAGACAGAGTAAAACGGAAGGAGACCAAGCATGTGACAAATTTCAAGCATGTATTATTTGTGCAATTATTTGGAATTCCTTCTTAGCTGAAAGAAGTTAGTCTCCCCTGTGCCTGTGAACACCAAGGACATCATTTATTATCTGAACCTTTAAAGTAGCTTGGTTTTATTTGGGATAATTGGAGTTGTTCTATCAACAGATTTTCTGTGATCCTAACACCGAGCATGAAAAGGATAATATAAAGAAAGGTGAGGATACAAACACACTGCTAAGGTTTGGGGCTTGTAAGGCAAGTT
This sequence comes from Cnemophilus loriae, assembly GCA_013397755.1. Lineage (NCBI taxonomy): Eukaryota > Metazoa > Chordata > Aves > Passeriformes > Corvidae > Cnemophilus > Cnemophilus loriae. The sequence goes on along the minus strand of VZTF01006716.1, from coordinate 1,387,979 downwards.
TTGCACAGCTCTAGCTGTAATTCTTTAAAATATACATATGTCCCTTTGATGTTGTATGGAATTAGAAGTCAGATATGATACTCCCAACCTAGTTGCTGTTCACTGCTGAAGCCAATGAGCAGTAGAGAAACAGGGGAGTGTGCTTTGAAGTGCTTGGTGTTGTACAAAAAAATAAGCACTTCAATGAGAATGTACCACGTGCAAGAGGCTGCCATTGAGATGCACTTTAAAGTCAAAATAAGGACAGAATCCAGAAAGTTCACCTTCAGGTTTGTATCTGAACCTTACTGTGGGGATAGTTATACCCCCAGCCAGTGCAACGAATAGAAAGGAGCAAAATCTGAAGTTGAGGTCCCAAACAAAACTTCCACGGATGATGGATCTGTGCTTGCAGTTCTAGTCTGGTTTTGATCTCTAATACCTTGCGCATCAGTGGCTTTTCAGCAGTACAGTTCAAAGGGCTCTGTGAAAACAGAGGAGAGAACTGGATAATTAACTGGATTTTGCAGAGCGGGGTCCAAGGCAGAAAGCAATGTCCCAGGGGGGTTTGCTTGTGCACGGTCCCACATCTCTGTAGTGGCACAGGTAGGTCTGCATCCCTCCTGTGCTATTGCTGAAGCCATTGTCTCTTAGTGGGGTTAGTTCTCTTCAACAGGTCATATAGTTCATAGGATTTATCTTAAAGAGCCAAAAGTAAGTATTGAGCACAGCAAAGAATTATTGTAGTGAATGCATAATGTCCATTGCCCAGTGATCAAAAAATCAAACCCATGTCTTTATTTTCTTAGTATCGGATTATTCCTCCTTCAAGAAGGGTCACCCTTCACAGCATTCTTCTAGCCTTTTATTATTTCTGATCTCAAGTCTCTGATTCTCTCTATTGTACTGCACTTTGTACTATTCTTAATCACCTAATAAGACCATCTTTCAGAAGATGGGACAAGAGGGTTTCGTGTGGTTTTCACATGGCATTTCCTACAACTCTGTGCTGAGGAAGGTCTGAAAATCTTGACATCCTTATGTGTGGGACTGAGGGAGTGCATTTTAAGAGTCTCTGTGTTATTAAACAAACCTGGCTCTAGAAGATGTTTTCTTATTCCTTCTTCCTCCCGAACAGGAGCAGTATGACTTCATAGTGTTGGGCAGTTGGACACAGCCTTGCTAACACGTGTCTGTTTTCTTACAATCCACATATGTGACACCAGGAACTGTACAGCAGTATTTGTGAATCTCATCATTAGTGAAAAGTGGAGGCTCCCTCTGGCCCTTGCTGTTGTGTTCCCCATTTTGCCCTCCCAGCTGATTTCAGTCTTTGGGAGCCTGAGGTTCTGCAGCTGTCATTTAATAACCCCGAGAGATAATGACGAAAATAAAATTAGAAATGTTACATAAATTAAGGTAAGGGGAAGAGGGAAAAAGAACCAAATAAACCACAAACCCAAAGTCTTCTCCTTCTCTCTGCCACTCTTCCTTTATGAAGAATCCCCTTGAATGGAAGCTATGCAACCTTAGCTATGCCTTACTGCCTTCCTGCCCTGATTTTTTTCTAATTCTCTTATAGCATATCATGACAATATTTTCTGGTTTGCTTACTCTTCCTCTCCTACTCATTCTTAACACTGCCTGCTTGTTTGATCACTAGTAATCTCTGATGTGGCATATTTACAGAATTAGCTAAAATAGCTCCAAGATCCTGTTCCTTAATGATAATAACTAGTGTATAATCGTACCGTGAGCTGAGGGGAGGGCTTATTTTCTCTGTGTGCACTGAAATGAATTTATTTTATTATATTTATATGTTACTTTTATGAAATTCTTCCACAAATCTTTACCACTAATTTTGGCTTTGCTACCTTGCTATTCATCAAAAACATGACTTGCTGGCAGTACCGAACACTCTTTGCCATCCCTATTTACCCCTGCATTCAATTCTCTCCTGCACATGGCAAACAGCCAGACCTGCCATGTCTGTGATGAGCTCCTTACTCATCCTCTCTCTGTCTGTAACAGAACTGGAACTGTGGCACGGGGTTAAAAATCCTAAAATTGCAATTCAGTTGAACTCTGAATCACAGAAACTTGAAACAAATGAGTTTATGCCACTATGTTTTAATGGAACTGATTGGAAAGGGAAAAGAGTATTGTGGCTGTAAGTTCATTCCACCATCCTGCTGTGCAATTAATCTTTTGTAATACTAGATTGTTCTGAAAAAATATATTTGTGCAGGACCACAGCAGGACTTGTGCTTTGTCTCTATTCCCTTAAAGACCTTTTGAACCTCTATCCCTAGTCTAAAACTTTCAGTAATACGAGTTTTCCAGGAGCGGTGGTGTTTTGAGGTGGACGGTTATTTCTGTTGTTGGTTAGTTGCTTCATTGGTTGTTTTCTGTTTGGTGTTTGGTTTTTTTGAAGTGATGAAATGACTTCAGCTGCCTGAAAACCTAGCTCTTCATCGGTGTATAATTTTAGTATAAAGCTATTGATACAGTGCAGAGATGAGCCTGAGCGGAAAAAGGAAAATAATCTGGGCATGCAGATGAGCAATTTGTAAGGGGGAAAAATAAATAAAAAAATCAGTGACAGAAAGATTTGAATGGCCCACCTAAATTATGCCTTCTTGGCACAGGGGAAGGAGCTGGAAATAATTCCTTTCCCTGATCAGCAATAGCACAGTTCACTGTCACTTGGAGGAAAACTTAAACTCCTTAGAGGTACAAACTGTGCTGTTTGGTTTCCTCCTGGGTTTTCCCACCCACTGAGCTAGAATTTGAACCACCCAACCAACTCTCACAGACATCTGGTCCAGCTGTTTGATACCATCACAGACTTTCTGGCCTTTGCTCACTCCTATTTTCATTGGGAACACCAGTTCCGGCTCACTCAGTTTGTGAATAGTCATCAAAGAGTTAATTTACATTTTAGCACAAATGAAAGGATGGAAATTTCTAATAGGAGAATGGGAAACAATAATGATTTTCTTTTTCTGATCAGTTTCTACTCATGCTTAGAAAGCAAAATACACATCTCTAGTTAGGAAGGATTAGTTCTTTCTTTCCTTGTTAAGTTGTTTTGTTTTCATGCACCAGCAAAATGCTGTAATGCTTGGCTTGCAAAACCTTATGGAGAAATGTATTTCTGAATACATACAGTACAGGCACTTCTTTTGAGGAAGGAAAAATAATAATAATAAAGGCAAACAGCAGATCTTGAGTTTGAAAGGGTTTCTTGTGGGACTAATTTACATTTCTATTTCCTAATCTGTTTAAGTAATACACACAGATGGTGCGAAAACTATACAAAGATAATGCATAAACTATCAAGGGGGGCTGTTTTAAAAGAAAAGCCAACCTTACCATTTTCATCTAATCGATATCGAAGTTATAAGTCAGCTAAGCCTTATGTCCCTAACCAAATGACTGAGCATAAGTGTATTTTTAGATGGCTCTTTAATGTTAAGTGACAAGGAAAGGCAGCCACTTAAAAGTATTTGACATTCATAAGCATCCAAAAGACTTTCTGTCATCTTCTATTTATTCATTCACTAGACTAGAAAAGGCTATATTGCTTTGTTTTTCCCCTTTCTTTCAATGCAGCAGCCAATGCATCTGTGTCAAACCCCAGCTCTCCTCATCTGTGCTTCATGGTGTCCATATCCCTGGCTTCTCTTTCTCTTTACTGTCACTGAACAGCTTTTGAGTGCCCATTAACAGCGAGGAGTGCTGCCTCTGGAATTTCTGACTGCAGTCTGAAAGGATTAAAGCGGCACCGAGCGTGCTCCTGCCCCTCCTGCAGTCAGCAGCACAGCCTCTTCCAGCAGCACCAGGACTGGTCTGAGTGCTAATTGAGAACTGTCTGGAAAAAAATGCCCAACTCATTTTAAGTGCCTTCCTTTTAAGAGTATTTTGGGTGCTTTCCTCACATAACATGGAGAGCTTTTATTTCAAAAAACATTGGTGGTGTTCTTTGACACCTTGTATTTTAGCTGGTGTGCACTCACTTTGCATACTCAGCATTGCATGTAGAATGTATTCACTCATTAAGAGTATAGGAATGCTTCTTTCTAAATAAAGGAAAAGGTCTTCTTTCTTAAAAATGTTTCATGTAATCAGTTCTGATGTTTAATTAAGCTTGTCCAAGGGTATTTAGGCCACTAAATACCTAAGATAATTGCATTGGGAAAATTAGAAGATTTTGCCACAAGGAAATAAAGATATATTTTGAAAAGTAGAGTTAAAAAAAAAATGCTTTCGGAGAAAACCACAGAACACTCTGAGGTGTTCTAAGCAGCATAAGAGGCAGACTAAACAAAAAAACCCTCTGTGCTAAATGCAAATGCTTCTGCAAGTTGGTATTTCTTCACCCTGTTTAAGCTGACCATCTGAAAAACTTGAGCTTTTGAATTCCCATTTGTCTGTCTGACCCTGCTTACAACAATTGAAAACGTTGTCTAATTTTAACCATGGTGCAAAAGGAACAGTTTTATGAGCACTTTTCGTCCTACAAGTTTTCAAGAAAGTAGACAGAGTCCCACAAGTGTCCCTCCCATGGAAAGACCACGGTGGGGACTTGAGGTTTATTAGTCTCTAGAGAATTAATACCTGAAAGTGTTGGAGGAATGAATCAACCACAGGAAAAAGACTAAACCTCCTTTGTGCCTTACTGGAGGAGAGAACCCAAACCCAGCACAAAAAAACACAGAAAATGGAGCTATGCAAGATCTGCCTCGTGCTGCTGCATGTGTGACGGGTATTTTAAGATCTGGGGATTTTTATTTTTTATTATGGAAGGTATTCATATTTTGGCAGTTTGCCAGCTGGCAGTAGAGAAAGCAAGGCTAAATGTCACGGGTACTCTAGTGTGGAGTTTTTTCTCTTTTCTGTCAGAAGAAAAGAAAACTGAAGTTCTGTGGGAAGCGGAATTCCTTAGACTATGTCTGTGGAAAACTGTTGCTGTCCCACTTTTCTTGGTGTTTCCTACAAGGTATTGTAACAGGAATCTCCTGTTTTTCTTTGGAGGAAAAAGAAGGCACAGTGAGGGCTGTTGAATTGCAGGTTTGCACAAGCAGGCAAATACAGGTGGTGCTGATGAGGGGTGCAGGGATATTCAGGTAATCTGTGTGCACCTCCTGTCATAACAACAGTTTCAGGGTCTTGGGAATCGCTGTGCAATAACGCCTCTGAGTGCCTCTCTCATGAGGTGGACAGCAGCTGATGCTTTGAGAGGAAGAAAAGGGAAAACCAATAGATGATCTTCCTAAAAAGAAGGAAAGAGAAGTGGAGAAAACTCCTAAGTATAATGATGCTTCCTCTGGAATTGCTCGGATTCACGTTTCAACTTTGAGGTTGATATTACAGCTACAACCAGCCAGTGTCACACTTTCTTACCAACTTCTGCATTCCAGTGTTTACTGTGTGTGTCTCCCCCATTTGTAGCACACAAAGAATGATTTAGCAACCTGCAGCAGCTTCGTTAAGACCCACGTAACAAAATCCTGTGAGCAGAGAGAGACTTTGTTTAGCTGGCAAACACTGTGCATGCTTGCAGCTGCATTCTGCCTTGTATATTTAATTTCAGCCTCAGTCTAAACACACTGCTTTGGACCTGGGAAAAACAGGAGCTTAACAATGGAAGTGCTGCTGATGACACTGCTGCAAGTTGCAAATGATGCCATTTTAGTACTTAGCTGGTATTCAGGAGCTTTCAGTCTTGGGTTGAAGAGATCTGATTGAAAATCAGACGCTGGTATATATGGAGAATTCCAGGTTCCCTAGTTGCCTTGAAGTTAAGTGGAGTGGGCACTTGATTATTATGAAGGCTAGAATTGGATTGAAGAATCATACTTAAAGGTGTAATAGAGCTCAGAAAGTGTCAGACCTTGGAAGTACCTAGCCCTTGATTGTAGCAGCTGGAAGTGATTTAACAAGTACTTGAGGTGACAGAATCAAATGCTTTATGTGATGAATGAGCTGTTTCAATATAGCAAATGATTTTGCTCTTTAAAAATCAGAATTAAACAGTTTGTTTTTTGTGAGGCGTGAGATCATGGAGCAATGAAGTATATGTGTGCACGTGCCCAGAGGTATAGAATTTCATGTTAATCTTGTCTTTATTATAATGTGTTCATTTATTTTGGAATTTACTACTTTGCACTGGCTTTTCTGGGAGAGGGGAGGAGTCAGTGTGTATTTTATGCGTGAGGGTGTCCTAAGAAGCTGAAATAGAGTGACCAAATTAGAACCAGTTCTTCACCTTAGTGACTTGTAAGGTGAAAAATATGTTCACTAAATAATATTATCAGTCAAACTCAGGAGGCAAATAACTTCAAATTTCTGTCACGTTTGTCATATTTGGCAGTTGGGCATTCAGGTGTGTATATATATACAGAGCTGGATGCAGAGGTGGGAGGAGATTGCTCAGATTCATGCAGGTTTTGTCCAAGTAGTGCCCCATCTTAGATTCAGTGATATGGCCTGCTTAACACCTATCATTCAGGCACCCTGTCTTGAAGTTTCCCTCCACTTGACACCCTCACGACATGCAGAATTTTCTTTTTTTTTTTAAGTTTTTTTTCCCTTTTCACTGTGGCCAAGGCATCAGTCCTTGTCTTCCTTAGTACTGGAAAAGAAAATCCCCTACAACCAAGCCACCCTTAAAAATTAAGTCGAACTTGAACCTGATCCTACTGCTCTTCAGTGGGCAGAACAGTTAATCATGTTCAGTTCTCTTGCCTTTCTGTATAGAAAAGCAAAAATGCAGAGATTAAATATAATGTTGATTATTTTTTTTGTCTTTGTACTGATCAGAATTACTTGAGGCTCAGTTTTGAATGTGTTGGGCAATGGACACAGCCAGTCTCAAGTGACAAAGAGAACAGAAATTTTATTTTAAGGATCAATGCTTTAACATAACTCCAGGAACACCTTTGGACACCAAGGTTGATTGTGTGTTGAAATGGAACCACGGGTGCATGATTTGTTCACTGGCCCTTATGATTTGTGATCTAAGGTGGGATCTAAGGAGGTTGCAGAAGGCTGGGAATTCTCAGAGGGCAAATTGCTTTGATTGTTTCAACAAAACCAGTTGTAAGTAAAGGACCTTAAGGTCTCCTTTTGTTTCTCTTCACTAATGAGAGACACTGACCTTTGAGTAGACTCTGATCTCCAGAATTTGGATGGATCCAGCCTGGGCTCACAAAGGCTTGATGTTGTCCCTCTCACATGCCTCTCTTGCATTGCTTATTGACTGCTGACCTGAGCATCCCCACGCAGAGACAGCAAATCTTTGCAGGTTCAAAGTTTTCGGAGTTGGAACCGAAATGCCTCTGATTTGACTATCCCTCAAACCAAGTGTGTGGAGGCACAGTATTCTTCCTTAAATCATGCAATACCTCTTGATCCCACGTGTGCCATGCTCAGAACCCTCCAGTGCTTTCTCCTCTTGCACGTGACACAGCACCACATCTGTGCACAGAGCGGGAGGAGTCTGGCACATCAATTTCCTCTTTTTCCAAAAGAAGATCACACCTCTGCTTCTCTTTTGTGTTGACTTCACATCCCTAACATGCCTGGCACCTGCAGAAAGACAGGTAAAGACAGGTAAATGTAAAGACATTTATAAGCAGAAAGCCAATTTGGCTCCCCAAACTGAAGATTCAAACACAGCAGAGTATCTCCTAAGTCATGAGATATCATAGAATAACCACAGGTAGATGGAATTTCACCAGATTCAACCCCTCCTTGGGAGAAGCTGAACTCCTGCACTGGGCCAAAGTCATATTCAGGTACACAAAAAGTTTGGGCCACGCTGCTGTGAGGAAGCTGTTCAGTTTAACTTAATGACATGTTGTTAGTGGTGGAACCACCTCTCAGTATCTGAAAAACATATGTTGTTACACTTCCCCCAGAACTGAAAAACAGATTTGAAAAGAACTTTTTTTTTTTTTCCCTTCAGAGATATTTGCATAATTACACAGAGTGTGAGTGTTAATGAAGAGCTAGTAATAAAACTGGATGAATTAGCATGACTGAGTGACTTAACGCAATCCTGTTGATCATACAGTTAGGAGTGGCTTGCATTTTGCCAGACTTTTTTTTCTTTTTTCTTTTTTTTTTTTTAAGCTATCTCTTGCAACTGCACATTTGAATTTGAACTTTCATTAATTATAGCTTTATTTCATGAACATGAAATTTCATTGACTGAAGTGTTTACATCAGTAGAACACCTATTCTAAAATATGTGCGCCTGACAAAATTCTTAATGAACACCTCGCCACCACCCCCAACACCGAGTACATTTTCGAGTCGTTCCAGTGAAGGACGTGTTCTTTTTTAAATATTTAGTATGCTTTTTTTGTATGCTTTTAACTTGTAGCTTAAATTCTTGGGTTTTTTTCTTCCGAAGTTAAAAATAACACTGTGTAGTGGCGTGAAGATAAAAGCAGCTGTAGAAGCAGGATATTCCTTCAATAACATCATGATCCCTCTTAGCAACATTATACCTCTTCCATCTCCTTGTTTCCTTGTCCTGCTTGTTACTGGTGTGCAGCTGAGTTGGTCACCTCACCTGTGATACATCGAGGAAGGTGAGGTGCACAAGGACGTGTAAGAACAGCTGAGAAGATGAATTGCAGCTAAAGCAAATCACTTTGCATTGAAGAGGAGCAGTTGTGGGGTTTGTGCTTGTGACTCTGTTGGGATGGGTAATCACTAGAAGAAGGTAAATTCCAGATTTAGGGAGAAGCGATGTCTTAATCTCAACAGAACTATGGCTTGGGAATCAGTTTGGTTCTCACATACACTTCAGCCCCCTTGTTGCCAGTGAAGCTGGACCACAGGGCCCATAATGTCACCAAAAGTCAACTTTGTGTAACTTTGCCTGCTTAAACATCCCTGAAAATACAACAAAGCACCAGTGTGTATCGTTAGGTGATGAAACAACTTAGGTGTCCCCCTCCTCCCCTTTGGGCACTCTCAAAAATCTTACCCTTAAGCTAACAATGGCAACTGAGACAGGGAAAAAAGGTGCTGTTATATGTTTGAAAGGTCTGCTGTCGTCATCTGTTTTTGGCATGGAATTGTTAAAATTTCCAATATCGAGTTTGCATAAGGGATGTCTTTGTTCAGAAACTTTGCACATGTTATTTCAGTCAGAAATGGGGGGTTTGGATAAATTGTCTCACTCTACATTTCTGAGATTCCTCATATTGTCCCACTTTTGGGGAATACTGAGATCATCAGTCCCTGAAGCTAACTGCTAAATATTCCAGCACAAAGAAAAATGCTGAAATTCACCTGTGAAAGCACTCCTTCCCTGTTCCAGTTCTGCCTCCAAAGGTGGAACAGGCAGGTAGATACAGATGAGATTTGGCTTTCATTAAATTAAGTGTCAGTGATAGTTTAATACTGAATATGCATATAAAAAATGTAATAGTCTATGATACAAAGTAACCATATACAAATATATACTTAATTATTTAGTGGAAAAAAAGATAGAGATTTTGGTAAACGTGTTGACCCAGTATAAGATATCAGTATAAGATGAGTTCATAGCTCATGGTTGAACCAAAGTGAAAACCATCACAGGTGTATAGGAAGAAAATTGGAATTTCATTAGGGAGTCGAACAACCAGAAATATGTATATTACGGTACATACAGCCTGTGAGATTAACACTGTCAGAAAGTCACATGCAAAGGTGAAGCGAGTTTGAAGTCAAGTTGAAATAAAGTTGGCAGGTCTTTTTTTTTTTTCCTTTTTTTTTTTAGCAGCAAAAATAAATAAAATATTTTGTATGGTTAACACACTCTAAAATAGCCAAGTCTAAACTGAACACCAGGAATTAAGAGATTCCCTTCTACCTAGTCAAGTGTATCTGAGCACTCATGAAGTTTTATTTGTAGAAACAGATGAGCCAGGTTGGTTTAGGAATACCCTGTCTATTTCACAAGAAAATATGTGAAGGACATCACATTTCAAAACAGGGCATCTTCAGTTACAGCTCTGCTGATCAACAATGCAGGCAGAATTCTGCCCCAAAGAACACACGGTGCTCTCTACATTAAAAACCAGAACCTTTCCAGTATTCTCTTCTGGGGTTTTGAGCCAAACTTCATGTCTTTTCTCACCAGTTTTAAGTGTATGCCAATAAATTAACAAAATATTGCAATTCTAGATGATGCTTGTGTCAAATATGGAAAAAAAGAGCTTTCTTCTTTCCATATTTGACAGAACAGAGAGAGAAGAGAGAGAGACATGGGATTTCAGTTTAGGAATTTATCCAGGGAACATATATGTCTGTATTAGTGTCTCCAAGGTTTACCATTTTTCTTTTCCCCTATAAATCTGTGCCTTTCTTGAGCTTATAGCTTATTTCTCCAGAATAATTTTTGATAGTTAACACTTGGATATAGCCACCTGAGACCAGGTCAGCTTGTAAGGCATTGTTGATATATCTGGGAAAAAAAAAACCTGCAAAAACACCAAAAAAGAGGTCTTTTGGTATGGGAATATGATAGGCCATAATTGAGAACAATTGAAAATGCTAAATTTTAGAGGATGGAACAGGCCCTGAGCACTGAACAGATCTGGCAGTGAGGTTCACACGTTAATCTCATCACAGCTTTATGAAATTCAGGCTGAGAGTTTCAGTTCAGGCACACCTATGGAGAAGTGCTCATCTGAACGCAGTATGTCGCAGGTCCCCTAATTTCTCCAGTGCGTGGAAAAACTCTTTTACTACTTAGAGCTTTGGCCTAAAAGCATTTCAGTCTCTTAACCTTTGAATCCAGCCTTTCCAATTGTCTTCCACAGGCCAAGAGATGGCCTTTCTGCTGCTGGCTGGTAAGGATGCTACAGAGCAGTCAGCTGTCTCCCACAGGAAGGTCTATCCAGTGTGGGAGCAACACGGAGGGAAATGGTTCTCTGAAGCCTGGTGCCCCCAGGGATGTTGAGAGAGATGAGCTAAGAGCAGCTGTGGTTATCTGTGCAAAAATGGTGTGCTCTTTTCCCTCACACTTGCAGCTTTGATCTTGCTTATCAGCCTGCGAACGAAGCACACTAAGCTGCTCCAATGCTCTCCTCTCCTGTTGTTTCCTGGTATTTGCCTTAAAGTAGTTGCCTCTTGCTGATTTTGAAAATTCCCTGTCTCTCTTTGACATATCCAGGGACAGCCCCGTTTTGTCGCATCCTGACTTCTGCTTTCCCATGTGAGGATTTGGCAGCCGTCACCTTTGGTTTGCCCCCTCTAACAAACCCAACATTGATCTTGCAGATCATGCACGCTGCACTTTCAGACAAGATAGATAATGACTTGAACTGCAGCAAATGGGACTGTGTGACATCACACTTTTGTGAGCAGACAAATCTGTGATCTTATTTAGCTTGACAGGTATAAAGGGCATTTCAAAAACTGATTATATCTGCTGTGATTTTAAGAAGGTCTGGGGTATGACTGGAAAATCTTCACCCAAACTATTCCCCAGGGAAAAAACTCTTCAAAAGAATAATGCAATGTTACTTATTTGGGGCATTAAAACATGCATCAACCTTTTTTTTCACCTTGTGGAAAATATATAATATTAGCCCTGTGAAGACTCCAAGGGTGCAAGCGAGGTGCTACTGCTGAATCTCCATCAAGTCTGGGGAGTTGGGTCTGCAATCAAGCTTTGCAGATTAATGTGAAAGAAAAAGCTGAACATGAAGAACATCTGAACTGTTTAAGGAAAATGTGGATCTGTGCTGATTTTGCAGATCCATTTCTTATTGTGAAAGCCCCATCACCAGCTGGGGATAAGATTCATAAGCACTTCTTGGAAGTTCTCATTTATAGTTCTGTTAAAACCATCTGTGACAGACTTGTGGTGCAGCATCAAGATCAACACGTGTAACAGAACCTACTTGTTGGGTCCCATGTTTGGGAGTGGGATGCACAGACCTCCCCTGGTTGGATCCTTACCTCACAGCGGAAGGTTTTTGGTAGCACCTGGATTGCCATGACTGCCCACTTGCTGACCAGGGGAAAGGCTGATGAAAGGAAACACTAAAATCCAAATTTATTCTCCTGAAACTTGGGTGCGTGTGTAAAACCCAGAGTTAGCAGCTGTGGGGCTGGGATTCACAAAGCTGGTTCTGCACTTAGATGTCAAAACAGCCTCTTCATATGTGGATATCACATTCACTTTTATTTTTTTTTAAAGCACAGCTGGCGTAGGTGCCCATCACTGACACAGGGACCACTGCTCTTGTCCCACAGAGTGCCCTGATCTACCAGCCTTGGGCACCTCTGCTCCTCTCTCTGGAGCTGTGCCACTGGGGAGGAGACTGAAGTAAAGGTAGGCAAGCTGAAGGAATGGTCCTGGAGGGACTTTGCTTTTGGAGGGACGTTCAGAGGGTGAGGGACACACAGGGACTGTCTTCAGACACTCAGAAGTTTTACAGTTCAGGCAGGATTTGAGGCCGATCTCAATCTTGCTTCTTAATCCTGTTGCTGAGCCACCAATGCAGTTTTCTTTTTGCTAGCCCAAAGGTGCTAGGAGATGGTCCTCTGTTGGAAAATGAAGAAGTTTCATTTCTCCATATGTATCATAACATATCTTATTGAAGAGTAAAACTGAGAAACTCTTGATGACTTAAGCGTGGCTTTGTATGTTTCACCCTGTCTTCGTGAAACTTTAGTCATGAGTAGGTGATTTAATCTGCATGTTGCCTCATGCCCAAGGAGAGTATTTCTGCATAGTCTGAATGCATTAAAAAATGTTTTTAATAAGTCATAGACCATTAGTAACTATCGTACATCTGATAAATTTCCATTTGTGTCTCTATGGCTGAAATTATAATCTTTTGATCTCTGGTTTCTAGTGTAATCTTTACAAAGGCAATTCTGTGGTAAATATTTCTGCCAATTCTTCCCTCCTGGCATTTGATATTAACTATGTGCCCAGTTCTGCTTTTTATTTCCATCCACTGAGGTGGGTGGAAATATTTTACTGATGATCTTGGTGAGGACAAACCTGTGGGAGGAGGTGGCTTCTTCTTATGTCCTGTTGGACATAATTCTGTGGAATGTGAATATTAGTGAAATTATAAACTACCTGCAGAAGAGATTCTTCTTGTCCATATAACAAATACACTTTGAGGCAGTCATGCAGGTTGAAATTAGGCTGGGTTTCACAGCAGTTTGGGTCGTTGGGCTCTTCCTTCTACTTCTCCTCTTGGTTCGTGCAGCAGGGAGGTTCCTTAGGTGGGTCAGACCCATATCTTTAAACATATTGCATTGAAAATCACTGTCACTTAGCAGTCACTCCTCATCTGAACAGCCTGCAAGCAAAGCAAAAGCAGAGCAAATGTCACCTCTCTGCTGCAAAAGAACAGTCCTGAGTCCTGATGCAAGATGTCTCCAACAGAAGGGTGAGATTCAGCTGCTGACAGCAACAATCTTGACAAGCAAGCTCTTGAGTCTGCCTGTGTGTATGACAGGGGTTGAAATATCAGTTCTCGAGGAGATGGGCCTTTATTACACTGGCCCGCTGCTTACTGGTGCACGTTAGAATTGCTTTTAGCTGAGGAGAGGGTATATAAAAACAAAAACCAACCAAACAAAATCCGCCAGAAAAACGAACACAAAATGCCATGAAGATTATATATCTTCAAAAAACCTCGACAGTGAAAAAAAAAAAAAAAATTACTGAAAGCTATTATCTGCAAATTCACTCTTATCCTCATTGTTTTGTAAGCTCAGAAAAAGGGGCAGCTTTGAATGCAAAATCATAACACACTTGCTAGATATCTTGAAATATTCTCCATCACTTGGTAACTGTCAGCAGACAAAGAACAGATTGCAAGTAGAAAATCCCATTTCACTACTAGCAGGTACTTTTAGTGACTGCATTCATTCTGGATAGAAAAGATATTATATAGCTAAAAAATAAGACTCTGTTTTCTGTCCTCTGAGAAAATAAAAATCTCAAACAAAACAAAAAATACCAACCAACCAAAAACAACAACAAAAAGAAAATACAACATTGTGTATTATTGTTTATTTATTGTGTATTTATGTGTTTATTCCAAAAGAGAATCTTTAAGATGGGCACTGAAAATCAAATCCACAAAATAATCTTGAACATTTCTAATGTCCCTTCTTGTGGGGAAAAAAATCTATTGTGTGAATACTACCAATTAATAATCAGGTTAACATCCATATTAATTCACATTCTCATTGACCTTATTCTGGCAAAAGCCTCTTGTTTACAGTAAAAAAAATTATTTGAAAGGCAATTTAAGCACAATCAATTATTTTATAGTATCAAATCATAGGTATCACAGATAGGCAGAAGAAGAGAGAAAAAATTACCCTGTGTCTGGGTATGAATGAAACCCAATAACGTTTTCTAGCACTCATGCATAATGTGCAATTTATTTCAGACAGTGTAATAAAGACAGCTAGTGAACCAGACAGTACAAGTTCCTTAAATACTACGGTAAACTTTGTAAATAATTTCTTCATTTCTTTTTAAATTAGCAAAGGCCTGAATAATTCCTCTTTGAAAATTTTTTGTTCTTTCATCATTGTTTGTTTGTTTTTTTTTTTTAATTAATTGTTATTATTTTTAAGCAAATCTGATCTACTGCGTAAAATTTCAAGTCAAAATATTCTGTTTTTTACTTAGATATCCAGGGGCTTCCCAGCCAAAGTTCATGGCCAGTGGCTAAATCCTGATCAGCAGTCACAATATTAGTCTTTGTAGAGAAGAGGTTAATTTATTAACTGATTATTTATGCTGGAACAGGGTAGTCCTTGTGCTGTACGAGTGTGTAACTGATGGGCTTAGCTTTTAAAAGAAGCTTCTGACCCCTGTTTGGGGTGGGGTTTTTTGGTTGTTGTTTTCTTTTGGTTTGTATTTCAAGAAAAACACCAACCTAAACATTATGTGTAAGACATGCACGCCTCGGGCAACCTCTCGGCCCAGCCTATTTTACCTTTTGACAAAATTACCTTGGTTTTCCAGACCATTCCTGGAAGTTTTATTGAGGACTCTTAAATTCCCTCACAGCCTGTCAAGTGACACACTGTGACAACAGTACTTTTTGCTTCTGTGCCTCTTCTTTCCAAGTGTTAATGAAATACTCCCCCTGAGAAAGTCTTAGTTAACAGGCTCACAATGAGATTTTAACATAAGTCTGTAGTCAAGCATGAATTTTTCTAAGTATGTAAACATTCTGATCTAAAATAAGACAAACAACTGCCTTACTTGTCTCATTTTCCCCGTCGCTTCCTTAGTTCAGAAAATGTAAATTAATTGCTTTGCAGATTTACAAGTTGTTTTACAAGACAATAGTCCCAGCAAGTGCCTAATTCTACAGAAAAGTGGCTGTTTCTGGGTCTAGGGAGGGATTAACACAGTAAAAGTGTGTAGATGTGTAATATAATGGGTTTAAACTTTTTTTTTTAAGCTCTTAGTGCAAAACCGTGGCCTGCTTCTGATTTGTGCTCTCTGAGTGACACCAGACCCTTGCAATAATTCTCCATTTTTGGATAGAAAGCCACACACAACATGTGCTTAATCTTTCATCACATACAGAGTTATGGCAATCAGTTGCCCAAACCTTCACAACAATTGGGCCACGAAAGGAAAGATTCCTTAAACAATTAAGGATGAGGGGGGGAAAAAAGCAGAATGCCAGGGAAAGAAAAGAACAAATAGGTTTGAGTTAAACTCCCCAGCAGTTTGGAGTCTGATACTCCTTACTTGGTTGAAAAGAAAGGAGAACAAAAGTTGTGTCTTTCATTGAAGGTGATGAGGACAGTGAAAGTTACTTCACAGAACACTTTCCAACTCGTCTTCTGCACAAGTCTTTTAAAGTCTCTTTGGAGCACCTGTCTGTTGTGAAAATAATTCATTTTGTCATGCCCAGTAACACACTGGTAAGTCATTTTATGAAAGCTTATGTAGCAGTTTCACCTCTAGCTTTACCCTCTGTTATACTGCATCACAAACTCATTTAAATAGTAATATTAATGTTTTTAGAGATCACTACAAATGGTTGGCAGCATCATTGCAGTTAATGTCTCGTGGGAGCTATACAAGGGAATTTTATCAGCTTGAGGCTGAGGTATTTGATGAAGTAATAACAAACTAGCTTTGAATTGTCTTTCATTACCCTTTATCTCTCCTAGAGAGAATATAATCTTATTCAAATTATAATGGCCTCTGTTATCAATGTGGTTTACTATTTATTTACCTGCACATGGACATGCAAATGTACACGCATTCTCCTCTTTTTACCGTACCTGTAATGAAATTCCTTCACTATCAGAATCATGCATGATCACAAATTACAAACTAGTTACTCGGAAGTGTAATTTCCTTAACATTAAAAGCATTAAAAAGAAAATTAAAATCCAACTTTTTTTTTTAGGAAAAATAAAAGTACCTTGATAAGGAGTAAAATCCAATCATTAGGCTTTAAATATACCTTCATTTATCTTTGAGACAAACATGATATTCTACCTCAGGAATAGATAGGCTGCCTCCTGTCTGGGCAGAGAAAGAGATGGGAAGAAATGTTTAAGTAGTTCTGTAAGGGGAGGAAATTCCTGGGGCTGAAGCAAAGAAAGAGATCCAAATGGCAGAGCTTTGGCTCTCCCTGATCAAATCACCTCAGCATTTCTGAGGCTTGTGTCAGTCAAACAGAAACGTGAGAGATGCGTGACACGGTTCTGATCTTTCTTATTAATTACTTGGTGGTTGTCAAAGACTCATTAGAGAAATCGGATATATAAATGCCGAGGTGGGGCATGACTGTGGAGACAGATAGAAGGGAAATATATATTTGTTAAATGACCAGGCAGCAAAACAAGTGTCTGTGTGCTGCCACATATCTGCTCTGTTTAGCAGATTATTCCGAAAAAAACCCAGATCCTGCAACCTTGCTCCAGTGACTCTACAGCTGCAAATCAGACAGTTGATAGCAAAACATTTTGTTACTCGTTCTTCTTTTGAAAGGCTTCTAAGATAGAAACAGGAGGGTGGAGTGTTATGATTGCCTTTTTCTCTGTTATCAGTTCGGGTCGTTCCCATGCTGAATCAGGGCCTTTTCCCGTTTTTTTGTGAGTGTTACAGGACCTAAATTGTTCCCTTGCAGCCCTAGGCCTGGCTCTTTGGGCTGATCTTGACTGACACACTGGATTTTTCTCTGCCAGTTTGCCATAAGGCCATTGATTCTGATCGATTTCTAGTCAGTGTTTGCTTACTGTCATTTTAATTAAAACCAGGCAAGGGGAAGTGATTATTTAAGCCTGCCTTATCAGAGCAGAGCTCAGACTAGGACAAACACTCTGCTGCAAATGACAGATATTTTTTAGCATGTAGTCTTCAGGCTTATGTCATGGCCAAGTGTTAAATATGATTTCTATTCATTCTTTTCAACAGAACTAGATGGAAACCAGGCATGTAACAATACCCAATAATATTTATAGTAGTATCTATTTTAAGGGGTTTTTTTATAACAGGAATAATTTGTTGCTGCAATGTATCTGAAACAACCAGATATACATAAATACTGCATAGACGATGGGGATATTCAATCCTGAACAGATGAAAGGTTAATAGAGCAAAGTGGAACCCGAATTTACGAACAATACACATACATTTAAGGAGGTTTAAAATAAGAAATGCAGTTCAAACTTTGCTGAATGACAGGAAAGCAAAGATGCTCAGCAAAAAGTATAGAAACATCGAATGTGTGAAATCTGATCAAACCAGAGTTTTGCTTAAAACTCAGACTGGTACAAAAAAACCTCAAAGTGCTCATTAAACAAAAAACTTAACATCCCTCCTGTTGCTTCTGCTTTATAAATTTTCCTTAACATTTGCAGAATAAGGATTTTAGCGTTTCCAAACCAATGCTGTGCAATTCTGTTTAATCATTGCTCTGCTCTAAATTAGATCTGACATCACAATTTCTGTCCCTTTCTAAGTTGCTGGGAACTGTTTCTGTGTGGGCTAAAGTAGCCTCAGTATTATACTTGCCACTGAAATGATCTTTATAAGTCTTGGGCAAAGATTATAAAACAGCTTAGTAAATTTTTTAAATACTATCCTCAAAAAGCAATTTGGAATTACTTTATCTCTTGAGTTGCTTAAAGTTTGGATTCTGAGCCAAAGTGTTTTGGCTTGAGTCTTTCTTGTAGCCAGTTAAAGTTTGTAAGAAGTACTGCTTACATTGCAGATAGAAAGAACTTAAACTTTTACTTAACGGGAATAATATTCCTAATTTGATATTCATGTTTGTAGTTTCAGCATTTTCAAACTGCAGGCAGTGGGCAAGAAGCAGAAAAACCTCCCCCCTGGAATTTGTATTCCCCTCAGGCAGAAAAAAATCCAAGTCTGTTGACCTTTCAAGATTACATAGAGGCTTACGAATATACTCAGGACTTTTGATGGTTAAAGGATACAGGATTTTGTCTTTTAGCCTCTCCTGGCATTTGTGAATTCTGAATATTGAGTGTACTCTTTTACAACATGTTTGCCTACTTACACATTTAACTAGAAATGTCTCTCATAAATCAAGAGAGCAAGCAAATAAATTCTTAGGAATATGTAGTGACAACGAGGGGATTGGAGTCATGGTGTGTCATGTGCCCTGCCAAAAGGCATTAATGGTCAGTCCCTACATGGGTGGATGGCCACCCCTGGCCTGGTATAGCAGCATGTATAATTTTACATATGCTCAGTAAATAGCCATAACATGAATGAATTCCAGGCATTATGTCCCTAAGACCAGTGTTTTCCCAAAAAAAAGAAAAATAAAGTCTCCTAGTTCATCCTTCTAAGTCACCAAAGGCATTTTTATATTTGTTTCTAAATGTCATTTTTGTTCTCCAAGGGAAAAGGAGGACTTTTACCCTGGCTACAACAAATTTGGAGGATAGCTCATAATATACACCCAGTCTTTAACCAGACTGCCCTCTCCAGTGGGAGTTATCAGCCCTGCCTTGGCTCTGTCAGTACATCTCTCCATGACAGGTAGATTTCCCAGATACTACAAATGTTCCTAATCGTTGTGACAGTGTTGGTATTGTCAAACAATTCAATGCAGAAATCCATCTGGATATAGATCAAATGTAGGCCTAAGCTATAAAGGTCAAAAATTAATTCAGATATGAAAATTTCTGAGGCATGCAGGATAAACAAGCAAGAATTTAGGTTGGATTTTTACAGAGATAACACCCAGTCAGAAAGTTTTTTTCTGTTTACAAGGACATAAAATTTCCAGGTTTTGTGATGAACAATAAGAAAGGATTTTATCTGGCATAGGTGCATAATCTGTTTCCAGTGAGGAGGCACTGGCCAATTCCCCAGTAAATTAGGGAGAACTCATTAGCTACTTAAGGACTAGCAAAAATCTCTCCATTCAATAGGCATTTTGTTGTGAAAAATGGAAAATAACTGATCAATTTGAGAATTGCCTAAAGCGTCAATCCTTTTCTTCAAGACATAATTGCCTCCCGAAACCCCTCCTAGCAGACTTTCATCTTTAAATAATTTTTTTTTTAAAGACCTGTACCTATAGATAACACGGTTGGTGAGCTCTTGCTCAACACACGGGGCACTGGGATTCAGCACTGAACCCTGGTGAAGGGTCTCAGCTAAAGTAGGTCAGTAATCTGATATTTTTTTCATTTTCTCCTGCATCTGCTCATCTCATAACACTGGACCTTCTCTGCCCCCCAGTTTTTAGATCTTTGGAATAATAAGCCTGTGACAGCTCAGTGGTGTTATCTGCTGAAACAGCAGTTCAGTTCTAGCTCATCTTATGAAGAATGCAAGGAAAATTGGTTTGGCCTCAGCTAATGTGGAACCTTCATGGCCAGTGTGTGTGCTCTGCTTCCCCTTCATGTGAATTTGGCTCTCTGTGACCAATCTTGTTAGGTGAAGGTTATGGGAACTCCGCTTCTTTTTCCACAAATCTGGGCCAAAACTTTTCCATAAGTCCCATTGCGAGCAAAGACTGTAACCCTTCTCACCACGTTATCTTCTCCATTCCAGCCTCTTAACTGAGGTCTCCGGAAGGAGGAAACAAGCCACTGGGGATGGCTGCTGTCCTCATATTTCCTCTGGCATCATTAAAATCCCCCACCTGAATGGTAGGTGCAGCTTTCACTTTGAGCCTCCCAACAATAACACCCTGCAGTAGCAGATATTTTTGGTAGCAGGTTATTGTACATGACATTACAGAATTCAGAAGTGATGCAACACGAGCCAGATACCTTCATGTCAAATCTTGAATATTCTGGCATTTTCTGTGCCCACCTAATTCCAGGAAGTCAGTCCTGTGTGTGCTAAAGAAGGTGTGATGTCTGTGCAGTGTCTGCAGGAACAACTTGTGAAACCTCCCATGTTAACAATGTGTTTTAATTGCATGATAAAGGCGGGCACCACACCTCTGCTCAGGCTGTTAAGAATAGGAATTGCTATTATTTTTAATTATTCTTCCAGTGTCTGAGCTCAGTTTCTGCTGTAAGCTGGACTTTTTCATTCTTTTTTTTTGCTCAAAAGGGAGAGAGTTGCGAGAGTGTGTCTGTTTTGCCATCCACCTCACACCATTCCTAGGGAGGAGGGACACTTCAGAGTGCCTCAGTGAAGTGCCTTGAAGGGTCAGTGAAGCAATTATACTCGAATTTTTAATGTAACACTGGAAATTTTCTAGTCATCCCCACTAGAGTTTCTGGGATATTTGAATGGGTCCTGGAATGCGTCAGAATTTCACCAGTAGGATCAGAAATCAATAGCTTCCACTTTAGACCAAAAAAAACGAGGTTTTATGTGGACTGGGACAATATAGCAGTCTGGTCCTAAAGTAAGTAAAGAGCAATACTGGTTCTATTGTGAGAAAAATTGTATCACTTTCAAAAACCCCTTTTCTTTCCAACTCTTTTAAAAGGCTGAAAGTTGCCCATACAATTCTAAGCAACAAAAACCCCACTCTACAAAGCTGATCTATATTTCAGCTTTGTAAAGAAACCCCAAACATAAAACACAGCTCTTCCTGCGTGTGTCTGGGGATACTCTTGCTTATTTTAATAATATTAAAAAATATTTCACGCTATTTTCCCATCAGATTCTATTTACCTAGGGAGAGAGTGTGAGGTAGCATTTTTTCTTTTCTCCCTTTGTCAACAACAAAATTGGTTATTAATTTTCAATCGATTTTCATCTGGAAAACTGCTCTGGTTACGGTAATATGTTTATATGATGATACACAAAACACTATTTTTTTAGTAGAACTTTTGTTATTTGAGTTGCTAGTTGTCACTATTAATATTTAGGAATAGTAGGTCCTAATATTTAAGCATTTATTTTATATATTAAGTTGGATTTTTTTTATGTATTGCAGACAAACTGCTTCTTGAAAGGACAAATGTGCATGCTAAAAACAAAGTTATTCTACACTGACCTCAGTTGTGTGATGTATTTGGCAAACTCTACTTCCAATGATGTGTTTTCTAGACAGTATTTATAACTTCCCCCATTTCAAAACAGGAGGATCGTTGCATGATCCAACCTAACCACCAGCACAGCACAGGTACAGAGCCTCCAACAGGAATTCCTACATCAAGCCCATAATTGCTGTATATCAACTTAAAGTCAGCATTTCCTGCATTTGGCGAGAACACTGCAGTGGAATACGAAAAGTTTGAGAAATATTTTACAATATGGTTCAATAAATATTGCATGGTGACAAATCAAGTGCTCAGTGACAGCGGATAGGGCTTGTGTTGCTGAGTAGTTTAGTGTTCAAAGCCCTGAAAAAATCACTTTCTTCTTCTCAACAAGGAGATAAGGAACAGACTGCAGCCTCCTGGGTGCCCGAAGTCAACAGGATTTCACTTGTGATGCTAAAGGAGACAGCCTCCTTCTTGCCCTTGACCAGAATTAGTAAATTTATCTCTCCTGCCAGTGCAAAAAGGTACTGGAAACACTGATTATCGCTGGGCAATCTGATGCATGTTTAAAAAAACTAACAAAGCAGCATTAGTAGAGTATGAAATACCTCGAATTTGTCAGTTATTAAAAAAGCCATACATTCAGCTCATTAGGTATTTTAACGCTCACTTCCATACACATGTCACAGAAATCCTTGGGTTTCCAGTGCTCCTGGAGAGTGCCAGTGCATGACAGAGCTTAGTTTTGAACTCTTGAGAACCCTCAGGCCTTAAAGCGTGAATGTGTTCAGACTGTTCTGTGTTTCCTCATCCAGGATCCCACCAAAACACCAAAACAAAAATTCCTGTGTACAGAGCTGGCTGCAGGATCGAGGCCTTTCCTGTTAATCTTTCCAGGGGTCTGGAGAATACTTGGAAGGCAAGGGTGGAGTGCTGAAAGGAGATTTTTCTGTTGTCGTTACTGGTATTATTAGATAAAACACAACCAGCCACAGGCTTTATTGATCACCCCCCCATCCTGTAGCAAGCTATCAGCCCAGCAATCGGATATTGGAGATGGTCTTGCATGCAAATGAAAATCGTTTAATGACACAGAGAAAAACAATGAGAACCATTGTTTCCAGATAATTTATACAGCTATTGAGGCATCCTTTTTCTTTTTTTATGAATTGAATTCACAGGAGATTTGTGAAAGTTGCCTGTTAGGTCAAAGGCTAGTGCTTTATCCAGTTAATCATTCATCCCTGCTTGATTAATAGACTTTTTAAACAGAATCATATATTAATAATGTAGACTTTAACTGGGCATCTCGATCAAAGAGCAGATTTTAGAAGTTGATTGGTTTGTATCCTCTAGGCCTGTGATAAATGTCTAGAGATTTCTTGTAGTCATTTTTTCTTGTCATTTTTTCATTCTGATATTCATTTCTCTCTTCAACATTGTCACATGAATATTTAAAACAAGAAATATAATCAGTTCAGTGCTTTTTCTTCAGTGCCGAGATCATAAAGAGAAAAAACTGTCAGTCAGTACAAAATCTCTTTATTACAATATTTAAGCACTGTCTGTTTTACCTTGCTTGGTGAGAAGCATGATCTGAAAATCTTATATACATCAATAGGATTTTGAATGGAAAGTTATTCTTCAGATTTGGGGTTAAATGGGATTAAGGATGAGAAAACTCCTCAAAGATAAAAAGACTGTGGCGTTAATAATTAGAGGGGGTTAGAAAAATTTCATCAAAACAGTTAGTTGGAAAATGCTGTCTCATCTACTGATGAGACTGAAATGTTTTCTGGGAATAGGAGAGTGTTTAGGAAATTCAGTTAAATTAAACCAAAATGCAGTCTTCTTTGGTTTGTGATTACTTTTTATTTCCAAATCTTTTCTTCAAAAATCGTGATCTGAGGTGGGATGACCTCAGCTGGAAGGAAATACTGTTACTGAGATAAATCATAGAACCAGGTGCTGATTTGGGTGGGAAGGGACCTTAAAGATCATCTCATCTTCATCACCCTGCTGTAGGCAGGCACACCTTCCACTGCACCAGGTTGCTCCAAGGCCTGTCCAACCTGGCCTTGAACGCCTCCAGGGATGGAGCCTCCACTGCCTCTCTGGGCAACTGTTCCAATGTTTCACCACCTTCGCAGTAAAGAATTTCCTCCATGTGTCTAACCTAAAATTCCCCTCTTTCAGTTCCTATGCATTACTCCTTTTCCTGTTGCTACAGTTTCTGGTGAAATGTCCCTCTCCAGCTTCTCTGTAGACCTCCATCAGACACTGGAAGGCTACTATGAGGTCTCAACACAACCTTGTCTTCTCCAGGCTGAGCCTCCTCCTTTTTCAGCCTATTTTTGAAAATGTTTTATGAACACTTTAATTTCTTTTAATTTTCGTTACCGCTTGGAACAAAACCGGTTCTCTGAGTGAAAGCGTAATCCCTGTTTCAAGCTCCCTGTAACATTCCCCTTAGCAACAGTAATGCTCTTACTTAGGGTGTAAAAATCCACACCTTAAGGCCTAAAGAGAGGAGGTCACTTTCCTGATGCCCTCACGTTCAAAGATCAAGGAAAGCTTCCACTGTGGAGCAAAGCACGCCGGCTCACCTGGTATTATACCTGTGTGAGTGATCTCCTCTCCTTCCTGATTCATACTGTGTGTCTCTGACACCAGTTCTGTGCTTGTCACATCCATAAGAGTTGCAATGATTCCAGGAGCATTTCCGAACAATTCTCTCCCACATAGACATGGATTTAGAGAGCTCACTGTACCTTGCTTTGCACATTGTTTTCTCCAGTCCAGCCACACAGCCACGTGCACCAGGTGCTGCTGATGGCCCAGATATCCAGCCTCAGCCTCCTGGATAAAATGGGATCTTGCTTCTGGCTGTTCCACAGTGTGAGAGGCATGTGATGCAGAAAGGACCCTCAAATTTAGTATAGTGAAACTGGGAGGTTTTTATGCACATACAAAATACTGTTGCAGATGTCATAGTGTCACTGATTTTAGAAGGGGGGAGATGTTGCAATCAGCCCGAACAGCCTCTTTTCCTCATTCACGGTTTGCTGGCTGGCCAGTGCAGCTTCTGACGAGTGGGACTCCCTGAAGTGCCATAGCATCTGAGGCTTTTGGTGTGAAAATGTATGGCTCTAAGGCTTGTATAAAAGTTCTGCACAGCTGAGAAGCAGGAGAGTCCTTCTCAGGAGTGCAGCACTCTGCAGAGCAGGATAAGAGCCCCTCCAAGTACACCTCAACCGTGACACGCTGCAGATGGGAATAAGGTACTCCAGACTGAAACAGCCTCATGGAGTGCACCCTAGGAGTGCTAAAAGCCTCATCTGAATGTTGTCAGTCTCTATTCCTGCAGGATGGTGCTTCTCTCCTGTGCAGAAATGGGAGAAGGAGAACAGTCCTGTTCTTCAAAGCATTCATGTGGTGATGGCAAATAAGGGCTGCCTGATAGCTGATCCAAACCTCCTGTGGATAAGCTGTGCCATCTGAATTGTTCCAGTCTTGTTGTACTGGATTCTGCTGCTCACATGGTGTTGGTGGGGAGATCAGACGAGAAACTGATCCTCAGGGTCTCTGACTCAAGTGGGCAAACTTAAGAGCTGTGTGATTTGCTGCTTTAGAAGCTCTCTTCACAGGCTAGAAATGCTCAGAGCATGTGGGTATAGATATATAAAAATAATATATAGTGATGCTGAGATTTGCAGCTCTTCAGGAAGTGTAGGCCCAAATTTACTGTGGCTTAATTTGGGCCTGGGTATCTACACACTGATATTAATGACAGTTTGCTTAAACTACCAAAGTGTAACCACCACCAATATGGATTGACTACATTGCTTCCTGGCTTCTTTTCCCATTTTAATTCATCAAACATAATGTTGCAGGGTTGCAGTTATCTCACTTAATAACGGTAGCTTGTAAACATCATTATATCCACAAAGTTATCCATTCCTTTTCTGTGTACCCCCACCAGATTTCTGGTATGATCCTTCATCTGAATGCTGCAGGGTCCTGTTTGTTTAACTGTTTCTGAGGGTTTAGTTATTTCAATAAGTTTGTTTGTACTTAATGAAAATTAAATTTGTGGGATTAAACAAACAGCTCTCGTTCTATTCTTTTCCTTTTTTAGCAGTCATAAGACAATAGTAAGGCGATATATTTTACAATTCCATTATTTTTGTCACTAATTGGTTTCCAAATAGAGAAGTAATTTTCAATTGTCTTTCAAGTTTTCTTTTCTCTTCTTCTCCTTTTCCTTTTCTTTTGGCTGCTGGAAAATAGATTTTTCACCTCTCCTTACACAAATAAATGTTTTTCCTTTTCACCTTCAATGAATGTTTTCTCCAGCCTTATGCCACATCAAGGACTGCCCTTTCTGTCCCACGCTGAGAAGATCTCGGGGAGCACTGCCTGTCTGTTTCACGAGATCTTTTTTGTCCCATTAAAATAATCTTCCCCTAAGCTAGCTCTGATTGGCAACTGTGCAGTGAGAAACACATAAGCCATTAAGGTGGATGGTATTGACATCTTCTGCTTTCTTTGGGGATTGCAGCAAACCTACCTTTCCATGATCCATACTCAGCTTCGGTTTGTCTCCTAACACACTCCTGCATGACTGAGAGTGCCACAGGCACAGACTGTGGAGAGCTGAGTTCTGAAAGCCAAGGGGGCCAAAACAGATCTTATCCCTGCTACAGTGTGTGCTTCTGCCAGAGGAAAAACTGAGGAAAATATTAAGTGGAGTCCCATGAGTCCTATCGAGTCTACAAAGTCTGCAGTAATGGTGAGAAGGGAGCCCGGGGCGAGGTGTGAGACAGCACACGAAACACTGGCCACTGCCCATTTGGGCTTCTTGGCTACCAGTGCTGCTGATGTGGCAGCATCAGAATTTCTTTCAGATTCTGCTGGAAGCAAGAAAGTTGACTTGTTAACTTTCTCAGTGGAACAGCACTAACTGCCAAACCACAATTTCTGCTGAAGATCTGGATGGTGGGTAACCCACTGCACTCCAAACTTTGACAAACAATATCCAAGGTGATATCACAGCTAAAATATTTTTTTAGCTTCATTTTTTTGCCACATTAAAAAAACTTCACGTGTCTATGTGAGTGGGTGCATATGTGTGTGAGAGACAGAAAGGCTTGGTTTCAATTTTGCCTCTGGTCTCAGTAGAACAGAAAGAGCAGCCTTAACGTGACTCTATCAAACCATTTGGGATTCCCCACGCACCAAAAGGCAGAACAGAGTGTGAGAATGTTCTCTTTCACAGAGAGCCTTTTGGTTGAAATTACCTTTGTGGGTTTTTAAAAGGTGATGTAATGGCAGAAACACGAGCAGATGATGTGGGTGGCAGAAAAGCTTCCAATTCCCTGACTATTAGTCACACGGGGAGCAGCAAAACGCTTGTAGTCGTGGGCCTTAAAGTTAAACCCGTGAAAAAATCCACGTAGAACCCCTGGGGACCACTTTTGTATCAGGCAAATGTTTTTCAAGCCTGAGAAGTTTTAAAAAGTAAATAAATTAAGGAATCAAAAGGTGGTTTTTCAACTAGTGTACCTTTCAAAAAGGGCACCTTTACTCACAAAAGATTTCAGGAATGTCTCCCCATGCAATGTAGAGCAAATTTCCACCTTTTTTTATTTTTCACTGGTACCACAAAAATTGGAGATACTCTGTAGGCAACTTATATACTTCAACTAAATCTATCCTTTCATATTCTACATTTTGAAGATGATAACCTTCAAGTTTCTTCCATGACTTTATCCATAATGTAGCCTCCATGAGGCAGCTTCTTGACCCAAGACAGAACATATGGTGGGGGAAGAAAGTAGTACCTTTGCCTTCCTGCTTCACTTCAGATTTGTTACCTTTATTTTCAGTTCTAGATTACTAAGAGTAACAGATTTTCTTCCCTTTTTTGATAGACTTAAAGGCCAAAACAAAATTTGTTGGCCTGTGCATTCAAGAGCAGGAAACTAATCTGGGTTTATCTAAAATATTTCAAAACCTCCCGTGTATTTGTTATCGTCGTGGTAGCTTTACATTCATTTGGGCATTGGGCTGCATACGTGGTGCCAATTTGCTGTGTAACTTAAAAAAATAAGGAAAAAAAATCATTTATGGGAAAAGCTGTCTAGTTGCATAAACAAGTTTAAAAAATTTAGATGGCTAAAAATTCAGTTGGAAGGATTTTGAAGCTTGTCAGAGCTCCTTAATGGCAGTCATTGCTATTTAGATGGAAAGGTATAACATGAGCTTAGTTATTAGGCATATTCCAAGGCCTTTGGAGTAGAAAGCAAAAGCTGTAATAAGAAAGTTGTCAGAGATGAAGGTGCTGCTAATAAAACGTTCCCTGTATTAAGAAAAATAAGATTTAAGAGCTGTGAATAGTCCTCAGAAAAAAATTGCCTGGTCCTACAGAGAAGCTTGACAGACTTCTGCTTTTTCCTGGAATTAAGAAGGGTCGGGTTCGGACAGTGCTGGGCTGTGCAAAGTCTCTAAAGTGCTGTATTCCAGTACTCCCACTATTCATAAGAAGGCCGCATTTTGAAGATTTTATTTTGTCGGGAAGAGAGGAGGTTTTTTTGCTAAAATCTTGCATAAGACCAATGCTTGAATATCCTAAGTAACGTGCAAGTTTTGCATAGTCTTTGTTTTTATCGTTGTTACAGTAGCTTTCCTAAATAACAAGTGAGGATGTGGCCAGGTGAGGAAGATTTGCTTTGGATCTTTTTTCATTAAACTCCATCATGATTGCATTTTTGTGATTAGATTGATTCATGTCCTTCGAGAGTCAGCTTAGAAGCCACAAAAGCACTGTTTCAAGGCTTTTTTACACCATACATGTTTCACATCAAAACCAGTATGTTCCCCTTTAAAATCGTAGTTACCGAGACTATAATTCTGCAAGGACACATAAAAATGTGGTATATACAATATTTTTATTACCGACCTGTGTGTTGGTTATTTTTATTGTTCGTTTTGAGGGGTTTTTTTTTCGTTTGTTTGGAGGGTTTTGTGTTTTGGTTTGGTTTTAGTTTGTTTGTTTGTTTTTTTTTTCATTATCATAGAACAGTTTGGGTTGAAAGGGACCATAAAGATCATCCAGTTCCAACCCCCCTTCCTAGACCAGGTTGCTCCAAGCCATGTCTGACCCGGCTTTGGACACTTCCAGGGATGGGGCATTCCACCACTTCTCTGACAACCTGTTCCTGTGCCTCACTACCCTCACAGTAAAGACTTTTTCCCTAATATCTAAACTAAACCACACAGAAGGAATGTCAATTAATCTTGAAATTTGTTGGTAATGCTCAGAATTGCAATACTACATTTAAAATTTAAAAGAATGAAGGATTAAACTCACCACTTACAGGAGGGAGGAGTTATTTCCTTTAGCTTATCTTTCAACAGATAACTTATATATACACATTGCTTGGTGTGCACACTTATGATCTTTCTATTTCTTCCTGTTTCAGTCTATATACCAATATATCATCAATCACTTTTTCTACCATGTCTTCATTTGGAAAGTGACCTCATGCCTCAGAATCAGACTGTTTGCTTCTGCTCTGCTTCGTGTCTTTCACTGATAAAGAGTGAGTCAAGGTCATCAGAGTTCAGGAATTCATCAAATATTCGTGTATAATTTTGTGGAGTTTGCAGTATTTTTACATAGGTATGCCAAGAAAAATACATTTATGTGAGTATTCAAAATTACCTCAATTCAATGCATCAATTATGCGGAGGAAAATTACAATCAGTATTAATGAGAGAACAGTATCTTGAAAAAGGGTAATTAGTCGCCTTGTTCACAGTATTAGAATTGTAAAATCTGATGTCTTCTTAGCTGCCTCAGAGTATCAGAAAAGTCCCCTCTTTTCCCTCAGAAGTTTCCCAGAGCTCTCTGTTTCCACAATTTGGCCTTTAAGGTGTCTGTTGAGCTCCTCTCTTTAACCAAATGCCTTTTCTCAACTACTGCCCCAAGTTTCACTTCAGAATCCATTTTACGTGGCTGATAAACAGGGAGGAAAACAAAATATGACATTTCAGCCATCAAAAGGGCATCGACCTACAAATTTAGGTGTGAATTACAGGGGATGTTGGATATGAGGCCTCATATTTGTGAACGTGATCGTAAGCTAAGAACAGTGTCTCATAATAGTATGGATGAAGCAGTTGCACCACTGTTGGATACTTTCACCTAAATAACAGGGAACTTTTGAATAAAAAAAAAAAAGAAAATTTATTAAATTTTTATAAACACATGAGTAGTTTTGCATGACCAGAGACAAAAAATGGGGGGTTATCAGGAGGCTACTGTGGGTGGGCAGCAAACTTTGACCTTAGAAGAGCCCAGCAGAATGGAGGCAGAAAACAATTACACAAAATTCTGGAAGTTGGGAAAATTGTGAGGTAGAACTAAAAACTGGTGTTTTAGCTCACTGAAATGAGAAGATCCTGGGTAGACATCTGTTTTGACAAAAAATTGCAAGAAAATTCTCTTCAGGATGAAATTTAGGAGAAGTGGCATCATATAAACAAAAAAAAGCTGCAATAAAAACCTCGCTCACTGAAGGCCATGACCAAGCATATTGTCCTATCAGTGTCCTGCTTAATTTAAAATGAATACGTATTAGGTGGCAGGACAACCTAATGTGGAATATGAGTGAGATTACAGACAATTAAAGCGAAATGGCTGTTGGAAAGTCCCATCTGATTTTAAATGAATGGGTTTTGTTCATATTGTGAAAGAGAATATTTTTTTCAGGAAGAGTTAATGAAAAATTGGTAAAAGTTAAATATATTTTCGTTACGTTTCTGCCCTCTGTTGCTTGGGTTTTTTTCTTAAGGCATGGTAATTGAAGTATATGTGGTGAGTTGCTAGACTTCATTAATTTTGTATTTTGATTTCTCCATTTGCAGTAACTTTCTTTTTTTGCATAGAAAATCTGCACAAAGAAAATCAAACTGTAATCCAAAGATAAGGGTTCTACATAGCCAGCCATCAAGATATTTGGTTGTTTTGTTTCTTTCTTAAAGCTCATGCTCCTTCACTCCTGTGATTACTGGCAGATGCAGATAAACCCTCCATTAAGCCTTTCTTATAAAAAACCTGGATACCAGTCAGGCTAAAGCATTTAACTAACTCCTGAATATTGAATACTTGGCAGATGATGTAGGTCAGCTTCTGAAAATAAGGTGCTGCTGTTTGGCACTGGGAACAAAAGGAAGAGATTCTATCTACTGCAGCAGCATTTTGTTTGCTTGTTAGTTTACCTCTGGAAATTCAGGAGCTAGGGATAAATAGGTGGCTGTCGCCTTCACCACGACCTTGAAACATCCAGGCATGTGCAAAACTGAGTGGCACAGGCATCTTGCAGTGTTTCCTCTGGAAAAGGGCAAATCCCTGATGCTGCAGCCTTGCAGAGGAAAGCACAGGTTGAACTAAAGCCACCTCCGTGGTGTAAATGAGCCAAGTTGTCCTAAAATCAGTGGAGTCCAGACATTTCTCTCCCCCTGCAATTCTAAAGCCACATGGAAGAATTTAGTTCCTAGGGTTTTTTTTAAGTCCTTGCATGAAGGGTCAAGTTGATATTTTAGCTATCTTTTTTCTTGAGACACCTGTAGTTTTTCCCTACTACAAATGCTTTAATTAAGAAAAATACGTGACATTTTTGAATGCTGGGATTTTAAGCAGAGTAGTAAAACTGTTGAGTAGGTATTTGCAAGGCAATTGTACGACCTTCATTCACAGAGGACCAGATTTTGACTGCAAACCCCAGAAAACCCAGTAACTTTAAGTAGAAATCAGGTTTGGGCTATGACAGGAGTTCTAAGGTTTTGCAATAAAAGGCTTTGTAGATGTCAATTACTATTAGGATATTTTCTTACTGTTTGAAGTGTTGCTCTATGCAACACGGAGAAAAATTTTGAAAAATGGCAGCTGCTGTTATAAGTCTTGGGTATTCCTGTAAGAAATGCTACCATAAAAAAAAATAAGAAGCTCACCTTACGAAGTCATTTCATCAAGGAAAAAAAAAGATCAAAGTCAGTTCTTCGTGACATTCAATCACTGTTTCTGTTTCATATGCCAGAACAAGAAGCAGAGATGACTGATAATTTCTATAATCATTCTTAATAATTCCAAAAAGCAGAAGGACAGATAATAATATATGTATTCTTGTGCTAAGCTGCTCTTCCTCCCTTGCTTTTTAGATTTGGCCATTGTGCTCTGTCTATTGCAGATAATCTGTCAGGTCAACAATATCAATAGTTTTTATTACAGAAAGCAGATGTTATCGGCATCCTATCTGTCCGTTTAATTAGAAATGTGGTACTGCTGTTAAGCTTCAGAACAATTTGAGGAAGGAAAAAGAAAAAATAAAAAACAAAACCCAACCCACCACATCTCAGAGTTCTTAAAGAGGCCCAGCATTTCCAGAAGGAGAAAGGTGATGATTTTTTTTAGAAAGTCATACTCAAGCTAAGCATATAGTTTATGGCAAATTGTAATTAGAGTTTCATGGCTGCTACGTTTTAGCATGAGGTGACTACAAACCAGTGTAGCTCCATTTACTCCCTGGGGGAGCAAGGTGGGAGTCTGTCTCTTCTCCCAGGTGGAAAGTGACAGGATAAGAGAAAATGGCCTAAAGCTGGGCCAGAGGAGGTTTAGTTGGACATTAGGAAAAATTTCTTCATGAAAAGCAGTGGAACAGGCTCGTCAGGAAAGTTTTTGGGTCACCAACCCCGAGGGGCTTTAGAAGACTTGTAGATGTGGCTTGGGGATGTGCTTTAGTGGTGGGCTTGGCAGTGCTAGGACTCCATGCTGGGACTCAGTGCTGGCTCAACTATAAGAACTTTGAATAAAATTCACTTGAAAGCAAGGGGAGTGGAGCTGGAGGTCAAAATTCAGCTGGATGGGAGGCAAAAAACTCCCCTACAATAAACACTACAATAAACAAGTTAAACCATTTCTAGCTCTCAGCAAGCCAACATGCACAGTTACTTACCCAACCCTCACCATTAGTTTGCCTCTTAGGGGCAAGAATTTCCTTTTATTTATGACCCCAGGGAAGGATTAAGTCAATTTTAGAGAGAAGAGAGGAAAAGAAAAAGGATGGTTTAGGTATTGCTTCACAAATAATCTTCCTGGAACCTTAAAGTGGGGTTTAAGTGGAACTCAAGGGTGCTACCAGATGATGGCAGTCTACATTAAAGAAAATATCTCTTTTCTACTTTGTCTTCTACTTCTATTCTTTTTCTACTTTTTTCTCCTTACTTACACAGGTGTTTACATCCTGAAAGTCCCACCACCCCCACGTGGTTTTCTGGCATGTACTCTCGAGTACAATGTTCATTATGTAGCAGCTGCCAACATCAAATTCTCCAAAAGTGTCAGAAGAAATTCTGCATTGTCTAGCAGAGCCAGGAGGCAGTAGTTTCATCAGTTCTGTGGGGTTTTTTTTAAAGAAAAATAA
Source organism: Cnemophilus loriae (assembly GCA_013397755.1). Lineage (NCBI taxonomy): Eukaryota > Metazoa > Chordata > Aves > Passeriformes > Corvidae > Cnemophilus > Cnemophilus loriae. Next base: position 1,355,052 of record VZTF01006716.1, on the reverse strand, counting down.
TAATACTTTGAAAGCAAGAAGAAAAAACACCTCATCTGGGGAAAAAAATGCTGGTTGTTTAAAAGGAAAATACAAAACTCAGGAAAGTCTCAAATATTTCTTCAAAAATTTCCCTCCATCGTTTCCCTTAAAAAAAAAAAAAAGAAAGAAAGAAAGCTTCTACAATGTTTGACTGAACAGGGAGCTCTTCTGCCATAGATTTGTTCTGTTATGGTAGATATTTGTTCTCATCTTTTCCCAGCTTTTAATAGCTTTTAATATTTAAAATAATGTGTACGTTTTCCGTGACTTCCACGCGTGCACCTCTCTCAAACTGCATGCACACACTGTTCTGTTAAGAGTCTGCCTGAAGACTGAAAAGGCAAAGAAAATTCAGTTCAGTGAGAAATTGTCACTCAGCCCATAACTCATCTTGTTACACTGAGGTATGGGCAGAGTTCTCAGAGCACTGTGTGACCCTACAAGCCATGTGCATTGTATGAGATCATTTTTTTTACTTCACAGCTGATGAAGAAAAGAAAAGAAAAGCAAAGCAGACTGTCAGATTCTGTGTTTACTCTAGAAAAAAATATATTACAGAAACCAAATTATTTGTTGCTTGACATTTCCATGGACAGATAACAGTGCTCTGGTTTTTGTTCATGGTCTTGTGGCTCTGATTCCAGCTGCCCACTGGAAACAGAAAGAGCATCAGCCATTCATTTCAGTAGCTCAGAATTAACATGCTTTTTAAGTGATCATAGTCATTTTAAATGCAGCTTGATCAAAATACTGCTATTAATTTACGGTCTCCAAAATGAGCCCAAACTCATTTGCCATGTCTTTGAAGGAGGCAAACTTGGGGAAAAAAAGGCAGTGTTTTCAGAGCTAACAGCAGAAATGGGACTAATTAGTGGAATAGTGACAGTAGTTCTATTGTGGTACTAAAATCTACTTCAGTATTAATATCACAGAACAAGAGTAGAAAAACTCAAAAAAGATCTGCACACCTTTGCAAAATATTTTTGGATACTTGAGTGTCTGTGTGTGTGTATATATATATATATATATATATATAAATAAAATTTAAGTGTTCTCTCATCTCCAATATCTTTCACATAGGTTTCATCCAGTTTGGCTGATGCCAAAAGTAGTGACTGACTATTTGTTGTTCTTAAATTCTCACTTAAACCAAGTTTATGTGCTGGAAATGAAAATATTGAATTCCCAAATCTAAGATTATTGGAAATACTTAGCTACATCTTTGTGAAGCTGTCAAAAATAAAAGATGCAGGGGTAGAAAGGTAAATGAAATATGGCTGAATCAATTTTTTTTTGTTTTCTGAGCTTCTCATCTTGGTAACATCATGTGTTTTCAATGCTTTGGGGACTTTATAAGGTAGTTCTGTAGCATTTAGGAAATTACAGCCATTCTCTTTCTGAAACATTTTTTGCATCTTTTTTTTAATGGAAGTGGATGTTTCATTGCTAATTCATGTTTGCATTAATGTCCTCCAATAAATACATACATCAAAATTTTGCTGGCTGAACATGATTTCCTAGAATTTTTAACATGGGAAAAGATGTTGATATCTAACTACCAAATAAAAAGGACTCAGACAGTCCTTAGCTTAAACACATCTTTGTAGCAGAAGGAAAAAAAAAGGGTCAGATGCAAGATGGCCTGTTGTGAACGAGGTATAGACGAGGAAAATGTAAGTCGGCATTAGTGCTCAGATAGGGAATTCTGGGGATCTGGAACCAGGGCCTAGACAAATCACACGTGTGACTGCTGACAGGGATGGAAAGGGGCCTTGGATGCATGGCCCTGGGGAATGGGCCCACCTGAAAATGCAGTGTGTTGGTTTCTTTACCGTCACACTTTGCAAATAGCCACGAGGCACTTGGAGCATCCAAGGTACTCTCAGGAACTCAAAGGAAAAGTCCTCGTCTCAAACTGCAGCATGGATTTCACTGTCCCGATTCGTTCTCCTTCTCATGCAAAATTCAGTCACTTTGGCTTCACGCAGTTTAAATTAATTTCCTTCCTTCGGTATAAATAATGTCAAGGAGATATTATGCCATACGTCTGTGTCTCTGCAGCCTGGGGATATTGTAGGGTAGCAGTTCTCACAGCATCTGAATGTGTTCTGCAAGGGAATTCTTTATGTGGTTATCCCAAACTGTCCTTCCAGGCCCCTCCAGGATCTCTCTCAGATGAACCAGGACTGGGCTGAATAGTCAGTGAGGGTGGACAGAAAGAGGAAGAGAGAGATAAAGGAAATATTGGGATAAATCTGCCGACGAATAAATGTCCAAAGTGCCCTGCCACCAAGGAGTTGTGAAAGTTTGTAGAGCTCCTCTGTTCTAAAGCTCAATGCCACGCCTGCTGTTTCATTCCTCGCTGTAATTCACACCAGAAGCTACTGCAACACCTCTCTGAGAGGCACTGAGATGCCAGGGCTAGTCACCTTAAGACATTCCACTTTACAAGCACAGGACATGAAATAGTGTCTTGGCAGAATTACTCTTTTATGGATCTGCTGTTCTGAAGTCAGACCCACTAACTTGCAACACATGGATAAAATTTTAGGAATCCCTGTCCTTTGGATTAGTCTTTCTTATTACTCATTCCTTTACAATTTTTAATGATTAAGCCGAACTTTTGATCCTACTTCAAGATTCGTGTTCAAAATAATCTTTATATACTGATACAATATTTTTATTAACTTCATTTAATACAACTTTCATGACTTATAAAATAATTTATTGTTTGTTATCACAAGTCTTAAGCATAGCATGCTCTGATAGTTCTCAGATAAATAAATACCTAGAGACATAGTCTGGTGCACGGGGCCTAATTTTCTGATCTTGAAAATTATTTCCCATTTTCATCTTATAAAGTGCAGTTCTAATTGGAATTGGGAAGGGGAGGGGATGAGTGACTTTCATGAACCGTGGGCAATTTGGTAGCCACAGCTGAACCTAACTTCCCCAAAGCTCATGTGCTTTAGATTGGAACTTTATATTAGCAAAGCAAATCTAGGTCTGAATTTCTGAACATGGCAAATGTTCTCTTTCACTCTGCTGTCTGGGTTTGCATTAAAACTTATGTCTAGAATAAATAAGAACTGAAGAAAGGTGAACAAATACCAGAGGATGTGTAGATTTGAAATATGATTAGATTAAGGTCTGTCTCAGTCTCTTGGAATCAGGTGGTATAAGGGGTCCATATCAGAAACTGAGTCTATTTTGTGTTTGTGAGTTTTTAAAATCATTACTTGAAGCCATCAACTCTCATTGAACTCAACACAGTTAGGATTTCATCTCAATTTGTCTTACTACTCTTGGGAGTTGTGGAGAAATTCTTAACATGTCCTGAGGATAACCAATTCAGTTTTGTCAATCTGAGTCTCCTCACAAAATAGCAATAAACTTTGTAATAGAGTGGTAACTTTTTGACTGAGAAATCCAAGCAATGTTACTCCCACCAGTGCTTCCCCCTGTGGCAACAGGAATATCGCAGCCAGGACTGGGGTAGGACCACTGCATAAAGGGGACACCTATGTCATTATAAGCCTTGAGGTTTTAATTGCTTTCATCCACTTTCTGATGAAACAGAAATGTCTCTCAAGAAATGAACAGAGTTGGACCAAGATGACTTTGCTCTGAAACATTTAAAAGAAATGCTTTTGTCTTGAGCACTGTAGTGTGCATCTAAACCAGCCATGCACTGAATTTAGAGAAGGCAGTGCACAGCCCCATCCAACAAGGTGTTGGAACATGCAAAGCTCTTAGGCCTTCTTTATGTTACCATTCAGGGCCTTTGTTGCCGTAGCCACAAGATATTTGTCATAAATTAGAATACCAATTACATTCATGTGCTCTTCATATCTGAGAAAATAGATTGGTTTCAATATATTCATTATTCTCTGTATGCTGTACTAGAACATAACAGTTCTCTGCTACACTTCCAGAGTGCTTGCTCACCAGACACTGAGCTGTAGAGGTTACTGAAAACATTGTTGAAACATAAATCAGTCATGAGCACAGAGATTTTTGATGGCCTTGGGACAAAAAGTTTAGAGGTAAAATAATATTTTCCTAGGTGTGGCCCTTTGATGTTCTTTGTGTTGAAGGATGAAAGAGTTGGATTTTGTTCTCAAGTTTAATTTCTCACTCTGTAAGTTTTTCATATGCATATGTGCAATTTCCCCCTCTAGGTAAGATAAATAAAATAAAGAATAATAAAAAAGAAGATTTGAATTAAAGATGCAAAAGAACTTGGATGGTTTTGGTCTAAAACAATTAGCTAGTTACAAAGTAGTTGGTAATTTGTGTGTGTATTCTTCGTGTAGTGAGTTATTTGATGGAAACATGACTGAAAAGCATCAAAGAAAATTTTGGCAATTCCTTATCTGTTGCATATCAGTGGACATTACACCTTAATGTGGCATCAGATAAAAGTTGCAATACCCTCTTAGGTGAATGGAAAAGGGAAATGAATGCATGTATTCCCTTAGATCACACTGCTGTATATAACCATTAAATCTATCTGGACAGTTTTCAAAAGGCATGATGATTCCACGGTTACATCTGCAGTTATTCACTGATGGTTGCAGTCAGATCAATTAATTTTAATAGTTTTGTACTGTTGCATAGTAAAGTTTCGCTTTTCCTAAATCAAGTTTCAGCTAAACCTCATGAATAAAGAGCATGAAATATGAAACACCAAGTCTCGTGGCAGGGAAGTAAAGCTCCCTTTGAAATTTTTAAAAGCAGGCAGGTGGCAAAGAATCTTTGAGTATATTTACACCACACAATATAGATATAAAAAATTAGAAATTCCAAGGTAGCTCAGAATGGTCTGCCTGTATGAGGAAATGCATTATTGCACAAAGATCAGGTCCTGACAGGACTATCAAGAGTGAATTTACAAGGGGAGAACTGAGAAGGTTGTGCTTTCCTTGACCCTTATCACCATCTGATGGTATGCTCTTTGTGAGATACTGTGATGATGATGATGATTTTATTTCTATTTTCTCCCAAATCAAAATTTCTGGATAAGTCAATGATCAGTCCCACCCTCTTCCATCTTGAAGCTTTATAGAAGAAGACTTCTTTCTTTTTTTTTTTTTTAATCTTTCTTTCCCCTGACGGTCCTCCACATCCACATAATTAGCTCAGGTTTACCTTAAAGGTGAGCATGTGTGTGGCACTTCCTTGAGTAGCATCTCCAAGGGTCTGATCTTCCATCACTTTGTACTTACTGTATAATTTTTCATATTTATGCTATTCTGAATGGATCAGAGATATGAAAGGAGCAAGGTTTTTGTGTTCGTTTTTGGAGTGACTGAGATTTCTGATAATATTAAAAAGCACTGTGTCAGTCTAACAGATCTTAATGAACTTGGATAAATTACAGGAAAACACAAAAGTTATTCTTTAGCACTTGACCGCTTTGAGGGCAGGATAGGTGGAATCCTAGCTACAAGTTCCTGGGAAAGCCAGAGAAAGCTGAGCAAAGTTGAGGCTGGAGTTGACAAAGTAAACATATGAAGTTTGATTTAAAATCCCACAATGACCGACTCTCTTGAGAGCTGAAAAGATTTTTGTAGATAATGAGAGAAAGCAGCTCCAATAAATTTCCTTTTTGAACTATGCTGAAAAATAGAGGCAGTGTTTCAAACATGAGAATTTTTTTTTAATACTTCTTATTTTTACTCCATCAGTATAAGTCCCTTACGATTTGTTTCTTCTCGCGTTCTCTCATCCACAATTGTAACATTTAAATAAAATGGGCGAGTGCAGAAGGACAGGTCTGAGCCCAGCTTGGTTTCAGCATTTAAAAAGCTCTACATTGCCCAGCTGTTATCAGACCTCACAACAGACAAACCATATCATCGTACTTGGCATATTTGGGAATGTGGGGAAGTCTGGATTTATGTAAGTTTGTGTTGACATGGAAGACTTGCATATGGCTTTGTCTTCTGCCTATTCCATCCGTTATATAAAACATCACACAATCTTTTAAAAACTCTTTTCCACTGAGCTCTGTTCTTGATTCCCTCTGCAAATTCATGAAGGAGAGTTGAGTGAGATCACTTGCACTGCCTGAGAATGGCAGTTCACCCTAAATACAAATATTTATAGGATATATAAATATATATATAGGATATATATATATAGAGAGAGGATATAAATATACATATATAGGATATATATTTATAGGATATTCTACATGTCACAAATTAATTAGTCTGGGAACTATATGTGAAATAAAAGGCCTGCATGGCTCAGAAGAATGTTGTGCTGTTGCAAGACTTCTTGTGAGTTCTTTGCAGCTATATGAATCACACAGCAAAATCTAAGTGCAAAGCAGTCGGTATAACTTTAGAAACAAACAAATTCAAAGTGTGGTAAAACTGTATTGAGTTCAGTGGTTTGCAGGCAGAAATGAGCGGTCAGTGTGTGCCCAAAGGACAGCCATCAATATCATCAATCTCAGCATATCTCCATGGAAAATATCAGGGAAACCTTAGCGAGCGGGCTGCTCTCTCTGGATGGGAAATAACCTTAGTCTGCAAAGATTCCCAGGCACATTCCAGAGGAGAAAAATGGTGTTTTGGGTCCCATCCCTATTCCCGCTGCAGTCAGTGCACTCTAAAGCCTGGAATCCAGGGGCTATTCATCCCCTCTCCCATGCTTACTAAATGTGTTTCATTACATTGCTGTGCTTTCAAAGCTGTTTTACCCCACTTTCATTTGCCCAGCTGAAATTATTCTGGTTTTGCAAGTGGATTTATAAAGTTTTCCAAATGTAGTGGGTCCATAGCGTAAAAGATGTTTCATCAATGGAACAATAAAAATTAACAAAGAAATATTGTTAACGTGGCTGTACAAGTTAATGATTTTAGAAGCTTTACTGACTGGGAGTTAAGTGCTCGGTGTTGAGCACTGAGGTTTCTTCTCCATGCACATCAGCCCCCAGGAACAGAGACTTGCAGCATTTATTTTCAGCTTCTATGTGGTGAACTGCAGTGCCAAGTTCTGCAGGTCCTCCTGTGATAGCAGGAGCTAATGAAGCTGCTCTATTTTAAAGAGCTTCTTAATCTATGTTAATACAGTGAAGATTATTATAGAAGCAATAATAATCATAGAGAAATTGATAATGACTAGAAATCAATGTCTGGCTTGTTAATTATAAAGCTTTTACTATAAAAAGAAATCATTTAGCAACTCCAATTAACTAGTTAGGAAGAATTTTTATTAGAAACTCCATTTAATGGGTCTTGTGGTTTTTAATGTACTGGCTGAATCATTGCTATTTTTACTCTAAATCCCTTCTCTATTTTGATGGTCAGGATCGCAAAACCAGGTGAAGATTAAAACTTCCTTGTTTTTATCTGACCAGAACAAAATATTTTTGCTTCCGTGTGCAGCCATTCACCAAGGCACATGGCTTGCACCCTTTCTGCTTGGCAAGGGTAGATCCACAGAGCTCACATACAACAGGTGAGCTTTTCCTTCCTGGGCAGGGAGGGTCTCGTGCCACAGAAGCTGAGAGCTGGGGCTGTTCAGCCTGGAGAAGACAAGGCTTTGGGGAGACCTTTGAGCCTCTTCCAGTACCTAAAGGGTGCTACAAGAGAGCTGAAGAGGGACTTCTCAGGGCAAGGGAGAATGGTTGCAAAACTGAAAGAAGGCAGGCTTCGATTAGATATTAGGAAGAAATCCTTTGCTGTGAGGGTGGTGAGACACTGGAATAGGTTGTCCAGAGAACTTGTGGATGTCCCATCCCTGGAAGTGTTCACGGCCAGGTTGGATTTGAGCAACCTGGTCTAGTAGAAGGTGTCCTTACCCATGGCATGGAGGGTTGGAATTAAATGATCTTTAACCTTTCAACCCAAACCATTCGGTGAAAACTCAATAGAATGGGTTCAAGGAGCAGCCGAGGTCTCAAGCCTCCCTGAAAATAACTCAAGTAAAGGAAGTGGAGGCTGTTGCAAGACTAGTTTATGAAAAGGTGTTTGAAAGAATCTCTGACATTATTTTTTCCTCCTTTTTCAGTAAAGCAAGAATAGGCTGTTGTTATGTCTCAGTTCCGAATAAGGCTGAGTGTCCAAAAAGTTGATCTAGGTTTTCCACCTATGTTATTTGCTCTAATAAAATATATTATCTGTCTTTCAGTATTTTCTTCAGAGTTTTCTTAAGTTTTGTGCATATAGTTCTGCTATAAGCACGAAACTCAGATCAGATTTACTTGATTTCTATAATTACACGTGTTGTTTTAATTGTACCTAAGTTCCTTTTCCAAACTTCATGGAGTTTGTTTATATTTTTTTCATCCTGGAAAATGTCTGTTTTGACATGGCCTTTACATAAAACAGTGATGAAAAGCAGAACTGTTGCTTTTGTTTTGGTTCTCCAGGTTTATTAAAACATCCAAGCTACCAAAACTGGACTGGTGGTAGCCTTGTTGTGTTGAGAATGTCTAAATGGGTGGCAAGGAAACTCTCCCACTCTGGCATTTCTTGCACCAATCTGAATGATTACTGTGCTTTCTCCCCCAACCACGCATCTTGGGTTAGTCGGGAGCTGGATCCAAGCTTGCCTAAAGTTTTAACTGGTTCCAGAATAATCTGTGAGAAGTTTATGGGGACTGGATCTCCCCTTGGAATGACTGACGTGCAAGGGTTGGAAGCCCAGCCTCTCTAGCCGGCAGCAGCGTGCACCAACAGAGGCTCAGTGAATTGTATCGTAAACCCTGCAGAACTGGACACCACCCTTGATGGATAGAATGCTCACAAAACACTCAGATTGCGCTAGAGCTGCCCAGTTTTGGACTTCAAATGCTTCACTTGAAATTCTGGCTGCATTTCCTTCATGGTGGCAGTAAAGGAAGCTTCTGCTTTGCTCCTGGAGGTTTGCGGTGTGGCACAGCCTATTTTGTGCTCCAGCTGAAATTATTTGTGCACCACTGTTGTCGCTGTAACTAAAGATTCCATGTGGCTGCACATCTCTGGGTTGTGCTTGGTTTGTAGCCTACTTCCCTATCTAACTTCAACTTTAGAAATACCCTGGCTGTGCTTATATTAAGTACTGGGCTTCTATCATGTCTCTCCTAGGGGTAGAAATTCCATGTAAGACTGTAAAAGACACATTCCAGCACCTAAAAATAAAGACAATGTGCAACACTGAGCAAGGCTCAATTCATAAAAGCCCCTGTATTTTATCTAAGATATCCAGGTGCTTCGTGACTCATTAATTTTTAATTTTATTTTCTGGAAGACCTAGTCAGTTTTATTTATCCAGGTGGCTTATGTAAGGTATTGGTGTAAGTGTCAAAAAAATAGATGAGAGAATATTTGAGATTCCTGCAGAAAAACTAAATGGCAATACATGTGTAGGAGTCTGGTTGAGAACACTAATGCTAAACGGGTTTTTACTTATCTGCTGGGGCTATGAGAAATGCTTGTGATGAAATAAGAAGCTACATGAAACATTTCCGAGTTTTCTTTTTTTGTCTGTAACATGAAAATCACATCAGGTCTGACCATAGGTTTGTGAATCTCTCAAGAAAATCTGGTGTCCAGTGGCTTGGGATTTTGTTATTACTGGCATTTATTTAAGGAAGAAAAATGTAAAATTCTGTAAGAAAGACATCTAAATAAGTGTAAAAAATATTGTTTTGGACTCTTAACTTTTGATGCCTTGTTGTTTATTGTTTTAATAAATAAGGATTGGCTATAAAGGTGTTTTCCTTGGATTATATACCATATAATCCATACCAATATGGATGATACATATATATATATACACACACCATACCAATACAACTTATAAACATAAGCCTATTTTAATTGCTTTCCTCAAGCTACAGCATATTTCTAAATATAAATTTTTTTTTTCCTACCTGAATCAGATACTTAGAATAAGTAGTTGAATTAAATATAGGTAACATGAAAAAGATATCTGTTCGTACATTTGTTCAGGAAAAAGATATTTTACTTTCAGAAAATGGGGATCTGACATACTCCTATCTTCTAAAAAATATTAGAAAGTATTGAGCCAACAGATTTGGAGAAGCTGCTTACAGCAACCCCAAGCCGAATTTTAGATTTGTTAGATTTCTGCTTCAGGTGGTTTTAGTCTGCTATTCAACCCTCCTCAATTTTATTTCAAAATTGTTTAAATTTGAAAAGAGAGCCAACACAGAACCAAATCTTTTCATCATGAGTGATGATAATGACAGCATTCCTAACTTAGTCTTTTGAGTGACAGAAAAGCTTAAAAGTTTGTGTCTTTTTTTCTCAGTCACTGCTTCAAAGAAAGCATTCAGAAAGCCTTATGTTTCTGATTAGTTTGGAGTTGTAATTGTTTTTATAAACTATATGATGGTGTGCTTAATGTGATGCTTAGTAGCAAAGTATTTTGCAGGACCCTATCTAGGAAAATTAGTAGGAAATGACTAAAATTGTTTCAAATCACATATCTTTCAGAAAACTCAGAAGCTTCTCTGTCTTGGTCTTAAAATTTTAATAAATAATTTGTAGCAGTTTTCAGGGAGGATGCCCTTGACAAATATGGAGTCAAAAGAAAAATCAGTGCAAATTCATCCAGGTTGGAATGGAATAAGATGATATCAGGTTAGTGGGACTAGATAATCTCTGTCCCCAAATTGTACAGGAAATGGTGCATGACCAAGCAGCTCCAGTGGAAAACAGTTTTAATAAACCATTTGAGCCAGCAGTGGTACCATCTGACTGGAAAACAGCAAATGTAATACTCATACTGGGAAGGATTTTGAAGGGCTAATGCCAGCGTTATTAGCTTTGAAGATTTTCCCTGTCTCTGGCCAAAGCATAAATCTGGTTTGGACTAGAGTAGGAGAATACCTGCCAGCAAAGATCAGTAGACCCTAATGGGACTAAAGAGACCATCCTTTGAGAGAGGAGGAGTTTTCTGAGACCTGAGTCCTCTTCAGGGTGTAGGAATCTGCAGAAGTTAGGGCCATCAGTCATCAAGATATGACAGGGCTTTGTAAACTAGGCATTTTGGAAAACTCCTTTTTTTTTTCTCTAAATAATTTTTCTCACTATCACGATCTTTTTTTGTCTGGGAAAAAAACCCCAAAAAACCCAAGAAATATCCACCCTTTAGATTTTGGAGGATTACTTTGCCCCTGTATATGGGTATGTGACTGCACTGAGGAATTTTCTAATATCCTTAACTCTGATCTAATCCTCTCTGTGGATATCCTTATTCTGCTGTAGCGGACTCCACCTGGAATCTTACCTGCCAATAAAACTCCTAGACGAGAACAGAGCCTGTAATGTGCCCCAGTTACCCATCTATGAAATGAAAATTATGGCACCTCCATCCCTCACAGAGATGTCATTAGGATTAAATGCATTATAGACTGCGAGGCACTCAGGTATTGTAATGTAGTCCTGGAAGTACGACAAGGGACAGAGAAGGAAAAATGTGTGCCTCCGTAAATCCAGCACGGCACGTCAGACTCACGGGATGCAACCAGCTGAGCCCAGATTGAGTCTTGGTTGTTACTGGCCCAGTTTTCATGAGACTTATCCCAGCTTTGAATCCTTCTCCAGAGTTTGGAGAGTGCGGCAGAAAGAAAGTTGGGATTGGCTTCCACTTGTATCTGATGCTTTGATTTTAATTCTTAAAGAGGGTGAGGGAGAGAGTAGAAGAATTCCTGATTGACATATGAGCCAGATGAGCTATAAGGAAATATAAAAACCAGAGAGATGTTCTAAGGACAAATATAAGTCTTAGCAACTGAAAGGTTTCCAAGCCCTTTGGATACCGCAGTGAAAAGTTTCCCACAGGAACTCCAGTAATTCGAGATGCGTAAATTCAGAAGAGATACAGAGAGACCAAAGAGATAACAATGTGTATCCCTGAGGGCCTCGGCTGAGCAAGCCACTAACAAACAGATCCAAAAGATAGGCAACGCCACCATTCTGATAGTAGCTACTTTGAAAGAAGGGGGAAAGATTTTCTCTTCTTTTGGTGGGGTGAGGCAACCACTCAGGACCTCAGGAGGTGAGGGGCCAGCAGACAAAGAATGGAGGGAACTTTGGAAGGCGGAAGAAATTTGACTTCGGAACAGACAGAATGGGTGAGGGTATTAACCTCTCTATAGTGTTCATCAAAATAAAAAGAGTTTTTGTTGCTACGTGCAAATCCTCCACTACGACATACAACTCATTTGCCCCTAATTTTTTCCCCCTTCAGAGACCTGACTTGATAACTCAGTTAGATGAGGGTGTTGGCTGATGGCACTTCTCTTTGGGAAGCTGTTCTACTCTGCCCTGGTGCTGCAGAATAAAGCACTGTGTGGCAGATGCTTAACTGGGATTATTAGAGGCAGATGAGAAAGCAAGAGCACATAAACTTTGATGTAGCCCATTCTTCTCCACTGGTGTCACTCCATGAGACTTCATCTAGATTTGGGACTTCCCCTAGCTTCAAGGCTTTGGAGTGGCTAAGGATTTGCTGGTTGAATTTGCTTTGAAATATTTTAAAATTAATAAGAAACAACTATTACAGAAAGGAAAAATCTGTGAGACACTGATAAAACAGGAGAATGTAAATAAGCTGGCCTTTGCACCGTTCAGTGGTCTTAGTGGAGCAAAAGATACAAAAGATGTAAACTCACACTGCAGAGGAGGCCTAACCCTTTACAATCTTCTTGTCTGTCCTTATTTTCTTCTTATTTCCTTATATTCTTCAGCTTCCTATTCTTGCTTAGATAACTTCATATCTGGATCTGATCTGTGTGAATAAAAGTTTCTGTCTCTGCCTTCTCTTTATTGTTTGTATCAAAATGGAAAGTCTGCCTAAGTACACTGCTATTCTGGCTCTCACCCCCTGCTGGGGCAGCTGGATGCTGCGGCTCAGCTCTCCTGCCTGTCTGCAGCTCCGAGGATAATCCTTTCAAGCGGAGGTTTCAAGAGGCAGACCTACTTCTAAAGTGTTTACAAGGGAGGCAGGGGGAAAGAATTTCGAGTCACAAACAAAGGCACCTGCTCGTTGTGAACAGCAGAGGGGTTTGGTTTTGCTCTCCGTCCCCCTGCAGCAGCAGTGTAAAGCCTGGCAAACTTCGTTCTGTTTTGTCACAGAATCATGGAAGAGTTTGGGTTGGAGGGAACATTAAAGATCATCTAGTTCCAGACCCCCTGCCACGGGCATCCCTCACTAGACCAGGTTGCTCAAAGCAGATTTTGGCTGTAAAGTTTTTCCCAGATGGGAAGTTCGAGCAGAAAGATTCGGTCTGAATAATTGCAGGGGTAAAAAGTTCCCATACTGGCACTTTGGGAAGACTCTGGGAGTGTGCAGTGAGAGCCCACTGAGACCCTTTGCAGCACAGGTGGCCAGAGCATGTGTCCTCTCTTAAGCTCGTTTTGAACTGGGAACTGACACTTTAAGCAGTTTTTTCTGCGTGTCAGGAGTGGCTTCATTTCATTGTATTGTGAAAAGATTTCAATAGTAACATCAATACTCCTGAGTTAAAATTCCTGTGTTTTTCTATGCATATTATAAATGCAAGGTAGGAGAGCAAGAGGCTGTTCAGAAAGATGTTCACCTCTGAGTGTGTGTGCTTGTTTGGGTGCCTGGACACCACAGTGGCCTGAAAACAGAAATGTAGTAAAACACAAGATATTTTAGCCTCTGCAGTTTTGTTGCAGTAATGTTAAGCTTCCTTTATAAGCTCTGTTTATGAGTAAACTGAAAAATGAATTTTCATCCTCTCTGCAACTGTAAATTAGAAAAATGAGATTAACAAAGGAGACATGTACAGCTCGCTTCCACCTGAAGCACTTGCTGAGGTTCCTCGCCAGCACCACAAAACACCTCCCCTGGGCAGAGTTTGACACCACTAGGCCTTTCACCGGTGATTTTTACATCTTGCTTCTCCAAATGTTCAGGCTGCGGTTTTGTTCGGTTGCATGGGGGTGTTCCAGCACGCAGTGAGGTGTGAGAGCCAAACCAGCCCTCTGGAACTGTGAATTGTTTGTTTACGTTCGGAATTCACCACGGTTAGACAATTCGAAGTAGTAGTGAGCATTTGCATGTGTGAAAAGTGTTAGGTAAGATGTCTGAGCGTGTACCAGATATTCTCATTTTATTTATGTCACACAGTAACTGAAAACGTCATTGACGTGACGCGTGTAATGTGGGAAGTCGGGACATCTAGGGAATAACAACTTTTTTTAAAGATGTGCATTTTTTTCAGTTAATCAACCAGCAAGATGTGGATATACCTCATTTTTATGAGCTCCTCTTCGCTTTAATACTTTTGTTTTTCTGTTACAGTACAGGACAGCTTCAATATACTTATGCCTTATACGCAGGCAAATGTACACACAGCAGACAGAGCATATCAAAGTGATCAATTTTTGAGTGCTTATATTTAAGAACAAGGAAGAAAATCCTCTTAAGTTTTACCCTCCCTTAGAATGAAAAATACAGATTAAGAGGTTTTCAAAGAAGCCTGCTAATGTTGCACACACAGCTTCTGGAAAGCAATTCCTGCTGCAAGTTCAGGGATCCTTTCAGCTGCTGATCTTGCTTTCACTCTTAAAGTTGGTAAACCAAATCATGTGTCTTGCCCAGTACTTCTGTGTGCTTGGAGTGAACCACACCAAATGTTTGCGTATTGTTGGCTTTTTTGTCTCTACGGTTTGGCCCAAAGTTTCACTGAATTGAGAATGTGTGGCTCCATTCAGCTGTTGTTGCTGAAGGACTTGTTGATCTGGTTTTGGGGTTTTGAAAATTAGAGTCTGAAAGACACTCTTTTGAATTGAATTGTGTTTAGTTGGTTTTAAGTCATAAACTGTGTGTAGTCATGTCGATTTCGAAGAATGACCATGCATTTTCTTTACAATGAGAAAGTGCAGATCTTGAAATTATTTTTAAAAATGCAGTAAGTTGCTAAAAAGACTGAAAGGTGGAATACTAGAGAGGCTAAATGTACAAAAGATATTTACCCAAATATTTGCGTTAGTGTTCTAAGAACCTGATAACTCCCATGAACTGTACCAAGAATACAAATTGTATAACTAGCATATTCCAACCTCCAAATGCCTTTCATGTCAATATGAGAGATACCATCAGGCACTTTGAAAGCACCAACCTATTTATAAAGATACCATCAAAAACCTGCCCGATGCAGCTGACTTATGAATCAATTATCTGGACTTCACCAATGATATATCTGCTCTGAATTTTAGAGCCATATGTTTAGAGCAACACCGTACACAGGTAGGCTATTCAGCATCCCAATAGGGTTCTTATCTTCGTGTATAGGCCTGTCAAAAAAGAGAGAGAAAAATATCCTAACTGTAGGACCTGTTTCCCAGAAACACTTTGTCAAAAGGGAAAAAAAAAAATTGCGGATATCAAGTTATACATAACTGGAGGTAGAAGAAAAAGATTGATCAGTAGTGTGTAAGGGGTTGTTGCTGACAGCAGACAATAAATTTAATTTATTTCAAAACTTTTGAAGATGGTCAGTCAGATTTGTGTTTAAAAACAAGTTCATTTGAAGTGGTCTAATAGAGAGACAAAGGTTTTTAGCACAGAATTTAAACTACTGTGGAAAAGTATAAACAATCCAGTTTGGACACTGCAGTGAATAATTCTGCAGATATTTCTGTGGGCATTAAGGCCCAATGAAGAATTTCACCATCTCAACAACCATCTCAACTGATATGTCCTGGCTCTTTACAGTTCATTTCCTTGGTCCCAAGTCCTCTTTCCATTCCTAGGTACACTTGTAAATTTGGTGCCTTTATATTGCTGTGCTTATGCTCTGTTAGAGATTTGTTGATAAAGTTGTATTGAAACTGGAGAGAAAGGCTGTTTGTCAAACTCTTTATGAGCAAGACTTTACATCACTTGTTACTCCTTGCGCTGCCCTTACAGCTGAAGGCTCCGAGTTAGTCCTGTAAAGATCTGAGTACCTGGCCCTGGGCTGCCAGAAAAACAACAGCAAAGCAGCTGAGACTGAGAGTAGAGAGTGGCACGGGCTGCTGAAGCGACTTATCCAAGGTCACTCTATCTCTCTCTGTTTCAGTTTAATTTGTTTACTTCTCTGAGGAGATTACGGCGTTGAGCTGTTGGACTGAGTATTAACATTTTCTGAGTTCTCCTGGGAAGTCTGAGTCGTTACACACCGACAACTGGAAGTGACAAAGCTGGCACATGGTACCAGCCCACAGGAGTCTGCTCGTCTCCCCTCCTGTAAGAGTCGTGTCTGCCCTTTAGCAGTCAGGAAAACATCCTGCCGTGTTACCCAACAGGACTGGTGGTGTTAGCTGGAGAAGGGAATAACTCAGAAGGAAATACAGGATTGTGGATAGCTGGCAAGTCAGTGTATGAAAACATGACAAGTTTTAGATTGGACTTTCACGCGTGACACTCTGCTGTATTTTTCTCAAGTTACTGGAGATAATGATTGTGCGGTTTGGGACAGATTTTCAGAACACAGGTGTTTGGTACTTTCACAAATCAAGCCTCTTGAAAAGTGTAGCAAGTCGTATTTCAGCTTACTTCCCCCCTGCCTCCCCAAAAAGTACACCAGTGGAAGTTGTATCACCAGCTCTTTCAAGATCTAAGTTACTACCTAGGCATAACTGGTGATTTTTGTGTATTTTTCTTATTGATAACTGTACTTGGGATGAGAGAAGAAAACTAACTGAAAAAAACCTGTAAATCCGAATTTCTTTAGCTAATATAACAGATTATAAAAGGGACATGGGCTCATGCTTGTAAATATGAACATAGTAATAATTTGAGGCAATTGATATTTGGATATGAATTGGAAAATGTGGCTTGAGAAAAACTTGATCTTTTTGATCAGATTAAGTGACCTTAGTTTCCTGGAAGTTTTAGTAATTCAGTACTAATACTCCCTAAACCCACAAAACATCCTAAAAGGCAAGATGTCCCATAATCCTACCCAGATAATATAGTCCCAGTTCCTGTTTCAATTGCACTTAACTTTCTACAGGTGAGAATTTTAAACATAACCTCTAGTTAAAAAAAAAGAAAAAGCAAAACAACAAAAAACCCCCAAAAACCCACAATTATAAATGTTCTCATCTAGTGACATTATCAGTCTGTATGCAATTCATCATTAATTTTGAAGTAAGATTCTTCCTAGTGAAAGGAGATTGTCCACCACAAAATCTATTCTGAGTATAAATAAACCCTCAAAAGAGATCAGAAATGGTCCCCAGGTCATGCCTTCAGCCCTTCTACATAAATATTGTGTATAATAATTATAATTATTACATATTCTAATAATATTTATTATGTATTATAAATCACTTTGAGTTTGTAAAGGTATTCCTGTTGTATGAGACAACAATGAATCCTTTTGCTGGGTGCTCTGTACCTGAGCTCTATCCAAAGTCAGCAGGAAGCTGCAAGGGCTTTAGAGCACGTCTGCATTCAGGCCACTTAAGCATTAATGGATTTGAGGAATTAAGCAGCATCAGGCATAGCAAATATTGACCTCTCCTCAGAAAATATTTACCATCTCATTTATTGTTGTATGTCTCCTGCACTAGGATGATACGTTAACATTAGCAACTATGATTTGCTAGGTGAACTAATGTTCTAAATTGACAAACTCAGCTATTTGCTCAAAGGCCGCTCAGATTGATTTCTAGATGCTTTGCTCATCGTCGAGGCGTCTGTTCCGTGTTAAAATGTCACTTTGGTTTTCGGTACTTCTGGCTTTATAGAATAATTCTGAGCCTCATTTATTTTATATGAACAACTTGCCAATTTTGCGAGTAATAATATGGCAAGTGTTCTTATATACGAGGTATGTTGTGAGCTGAACATTTCCAAGCCTTGTTTAAAGAAACATTTTAATTAGCACGCAAATTTTGCAGACTGGGAAACTGAGGCATAAAATTGTAAGGGATTCACTGTAAGAGGTTTTCACAGCAGCCAAAGTCCCCCTTTTCATAAAGGACTTAGTCACTTGCAAAGTGGGTGTTGGGCTTCCATGCAGTCAGGATTTCTGAAACACTTCTTTTCTGTATGGAGTATGTGTTTCCTGATTTCCAGAACCTGGATCTACAGTCTAACTAATGTATATTTCCCTCATCTCTTTCTCTGCCCATTGCTAGAGCTCCTATGTAATTATTCTGTAAGTAGTCAGAAAGCAGAAGAGAAACCTTCCTGTTGCAACTTTTCATTCTGCAAGACGGGTTCTGAGTTTGAAATGGGGATAAGCACCGGTATCATAATTTAACATTCTTGTATTTTGGCTCACCTTTACCTACCCGTCTGTGCGACTTAGAGGAAGCTGAAAGAAAGAAATAGGAAGAGAAAAGGTCAGTTGATGGAACCTGACCAGGCCAGTTCCTTTGCTGTGGTTTGAAATGAAATGCAGCCCAAATGCCATAATCATCCTGCATTCTCAGGCTATCAGGCTTTGAAAGCCTGACATAAGAGCTGGTCAAGATATCTCTCATAAAATGATTTATGCTTTGCTTCATAAAACTTGTCTGATAGAGAAAAATAGCACACCAAGGCTTAACACAAATATTTACAAGGAGGAAAACATTTAGACTTCTGTTTCTGTCCCAAAGCCCTGAAAAAACAAAGGGTTCTTCCCTTCAACCTCTCCCCAGCTGCATGGAAAACATGTTGTCTTCTCTAAGGAAGAGCTTTGAAAACAGTGTTGAATTGATTCACAGAGACAGAATCAAGAACAAGTTGGTACACAGTGCAATTATGGAGAGCACATGCTTAATGGTGATAGGCTATTAAGTTTTATAATCTGAAATCAGTGACATTTGCAATAATTATTATTAATAGCCCAGTTCCTTACTAGTCATATTTAAATGGAGCTTTATGGCTTAACTATCTGAAGTAATCAACTTCCAATTGTGTATTATATTAGCCTAAACCACAGAACAGTTGGGTGATAAGATGTGCATTCAGCACCTCTCTCTAACTACAAATTATTATGCTATAAATAAGGAAAAAAATAAGTCTGAACGTGGTTTACCCGAAATTACTCAGCGGTCCTAAATGGAAAGCCCATCGAAACTCAGATGCAGTTTTCCGTAATGTTGAAGGAAGGACTGTGGCTGTTTGTGAATCTTCATTGAACCTGAGTTGTGCAAGCCAAAGCACAGCACCTTTATGCCAGTTAATAGATTTTCAGTCATTCCAGCACCTTGGGACTGAGTGCCTCACCACCCAACCTTTGCAGAACACCTTCTGTAGATGTTGGGCCACCAATAATTTCTCTAGTGCTGACATCTTTGCTGGGAATCCTGCTTTTAGTCACCTGAGAGGGGGAAAAAATGAGATTCAAAGCAACAAGAATAATGCAGGTGAGAAGATGTTTATGAAAAATGAGTACAGCAAAGGACAATTTGGTAGACTCCTCTCAGAAACGAGTGGTGGGCGGAAGTGCCTGTCTGTGTCCTTGTCACATCTGCTGGGGACTTGAGAACTTCATGTCATTTTAAATTGTCTGAGGATCCTACAAAAGCTCTTTTGATGCAGCAAGGGCTGTTATGCTTTAAGAAGTCACTGGGAATGCTTTTTCTGAATAGAAATGTGACATTTTAAGAGCCCTTTTTTCTTTTTAAACTGTAATCATGCTTTTATCAAAGTCTTTCCTTAGAAACTGTTTTATTTCTTAATACTCACACAGACAGCATTAACTGGCTCTTTTAAATAGTTTAAATGCTAATTTCAAAGTAAAAAGTTTTCTGTTGTTTGGGAGGTTTTTTGTTGTTGATGTTTGGGGTTTTTTAAGGACATACAACATCCAGAACAATTTACAGAATACATATCTGGATTTGATGTAAGCAGAGAATATCGTTGAAAGAGATGGATCAGACCCTTCTGTAACAATAAGAGAAATAATTCTTAAGAGGTAAGGAACTAATTGACTCTTCAAAGGCACTTTTCTCAAAGGAGTTCATATCCACAGGATGCATGAAAAGAGCTTTTTTTTTCTTCACCTCTAGTAACCTGGCATCTCTTTCATTGCAACTTGCCTGTGTGTTTTACACTTATTTTAAGTGAATTAAAGATGAGCAATTCACAGAAGTAATGCATTTTCTGTCAGGCCATTACCGCTTGTTTTCTCAGCATGTTCTGCAGATCCATCTAAAGGTGTCATTACAGAAATCAATTGGTGTGCGAGGTGGTCAGCCTTTACTGACAACAGATAGTTAGAACTACAGTAAATATAGGGTTTAAAGGAGGAACTGAAAGTGTGTCTTTGCACTACATCTGGGTCTGTTAGATGGTGCTTTGTGTTATAGGTGAATGTCAAGATTTGCTTTTGTTCTCTTTCATTCCAGATATTTCATGCTACAGTGCCTGTTAATAGCTGTGTGCTTGGCACTTCTGTCAATTTTGTCTCTTGACCTCTGGGTCTGCTAGGAAAAATATGCTGTATGCCAAATGTAAGTGGGGTGGGACAAATGTCAGAGCTGAAGTAAAAGCAGAGTTATCCTACCACAATGGATTTTGAATATCATGCAATAATAGACGGCTATTCCTAGTTTTGTACTGTTTAAGAAATATTCATTTAGATAATTTTCACCTGGTTACCCTTCGCTTCCATTAAGAGCACAGCTGAAATTCTTTATAAATATCCTTGCAACACAATACTGCAAGGAAGAGGAATAAATTTGTAGCTGTCACATGGCTGGACACATCTCCATGACTATTTCTAAGGACTTGGCAATTGTTGTCAGTATTGTCCAACCAGGTGGTGCATAGAAAGTATCCTTCTACCACTTTTAGAAAGGAAGAAGTTTCCCAGCAGCTCGGAGCTTGGAAGCTGTGCTATCCCCACGGCAGCTCTGAGAGGTAAATAAAGGAAGAGGATGTATGGAACAGAATAATACAGGACAGGAGAGGACAGGTTGGACAGGAGAGATGGAAGTCATCTAGCCCAATCCCTGCTCCAGCTGCAGTTAATTTGGAATCACAGAATGGCCTAGGTTGGAGATCCTGTAGCTCCAAACCCCCCTGCCATGGGCAGGGACACCTTCCGCTAGACCGGGTTGCTCAGAGTTAGATCAAGTTGCTTAGAGCCTTTTACAGCCAAGTTTTGAACACTTCCAAGAACAGAGGTTCCAACATTTTGAGGAAACTTGTTTCAATGCTTAAAATGATCTCAACTTATTTCCATACATCCAGTTGGAATTTTCCTTATTGTCACTTGTATTTGTTGGCCCGTATCCTTTCCCTGTGCATCTCAGAATACACTGATTCTCTATAGCCCCCTAGCTGGTAGCTGAAACGGGCAATTAAATCCCTTGCTCTTCTCTTACCCTTGTCTTCTTCAGGCTAAATATTTCCATCGGCCTCTACTCACGTGTCACGTGCCTTTGTTAATCATCTTCACAGCCCTGTGTTGAGCTGACTCCTGTTTCTCCGGAGGGACACAAAGTGCACAAAGCCTTCCAGAAGCAGCCACGCAAGTGACACGCACAGGGCAACCTGCCCTCTCTTTAACCCACTGCCTGTGCCCCCGCTATCACAGTTCAGGATGCTCTTGGCCCTCCCGGTGATAAGAGCACACCGTTAACTCATTTTCAACTTGCCCAGTAGGACCACCAACTTCTTTCCTGCAGAGCTGCCCTCTCACCTTCTTAGGGGCTGAGGTGAAAGTGGCCACCTCAGACAGTGGTCTACAGCTTTTCCCGGCAGCATCTGGGAGTTGGAGGAAGGTTGGGATCTTGAAATGGAGCATTACAGCTCTCACAACCAGTGACAGGACTTGAGGAAATGGCATGAAGCTGAATCAGGGGAGGTTTAGGTTGGATACCAGGAAAAGGTTCTTCACCCACAGGATGGCTGACCAGTTCCTTAAGCTGGATTCAAATGTGCAGTGTCATCATCCTTGAAGGAAATAGTCAAGATATACACTAGATATGAAGTCTGCTTTAGATTGTAATTTAAAATTCAGAAAGAAATATTCTCCAGGTTTACAGCCCATCCGATTTCTTTGTTCGCCTCTTTTCAGGTGCCTAGGAGGAAAATAAGAAATCTTGGGCAGCAAGAATTGCATGTTTCATTCCTGTCTTGGCTTTCTTTGCTCACAGAAATGTCTGCATAAAATGAAGGTCCTTTTTGTGACAGTGAAATGGGGACAAGCTGAAAATTTTAATATTGAACAGTTAGAAAAATTGCCATCAACAACTGGTTATTTCAAAAGAACATTTTTTTTTTCATTATTAAAAGTATTATTGATTTCCGTTAGGTTTTTTCCTCCCTTTGGAAAGTACAAAGTCCTTAAATAATTTGAGTTTTCACTTATTCCTCAGAATTGCGGCATATGACTGATAACTGCCTTTAGAACTTCTAATAGCTAAATTACAATTATTATGCAAAGACCTACAATAGACAGTTATATGGATTGTTAAATGACTTTGCCTTTTTTGCAAACCATAATCATTTTCCTTTATTAGCTGAAGGATTTCATAATTTAAGGGAGATGAGAACCTATAAGTCACACTTTCAAATAAGGAACATGGATATTGCAAACATTAAATTCTCCCATAAAAATGTTAAGGCATCATTAAACTAGGATCAGATTAATACAATTCAGTCAACTCTAGATAGATATCTCCTGTAATAGGCTGAAACAATACCTAGTGATATAGGACGTATAAGATTTTACTACAATCAATTTATAAACCTATAAAACATACAGGTATCACTCAAAGCCACCGTTAATTCTGCATGCCCTGTACTAAATCAAGTGAATTTGGTAAGGAAAAATATTCCCCGCCCTCAGTGTAACTCCCTTTCTATTGTTAGCTGCTATCACAGCATCTTACTTCTACCGTAAGTCAGATGAGAGATGCCTTCTGCTAGGGGTTGACCTGAGAATCTGTGCTTGATTTATCCATCTGTTTAAGTGTCTGAAAGATTTTTAAATGAATTTTCAGGGCACAATTTAATTCTCGCTCGTAGCACTGTAAACCCGGAGTCATTCTGTGTTTGTTCCAGAATAACAGCAAGCAGGATTTGACCCCGAGTTTAATCAAATTAAAAACAAAGACTCGCATCTCTTCTAATCAGCTGGGTAAAGGGAGGGAGTTAGCTGGGGAAAAAGAAGGTTTGGACTAAAGGCTCTGTGCTTGTTCCTTCCAAAGGTACAAGGTAGCTCTGTGGGTCTGGAGAAATGGCAATTTCAGAAAAGCAGGGCAGAGCCAACGAGACAAAACTGGAAGTGCAGAAGCTCCAGAGCATGGTCTGTGTTATCTCTGCAACCTGTGAGCTGAGCCTCACAAGTGCCAGCACACACACATGAAGTGTTGTACATCTTGCCCTAATTGAAACCCTGCATGGGTATATCTGTATCGGAATATTTTAGCACGGATTTCCAAAACCACAGCAGATTTATGGCATGTGCATATGGAAAGAGAAGAGAGAAGGAAATGTTTCTCCCAAGCCACCCCACTGCCCCAGACAGGTGTCAGTGCATTATGTCAAACGTGGATCAGGATATGATCATAAACTGTATTATATCTGTTTTATATATTAATAATCAGGATCTGCTACTAAAATCTTTGCAGTAAAATCCAGAGGCTGAAGGAGGACTGAGAGGAAACAACAGAAAGGAGAAAGAGCTGAGCAGAGCTGGTGTGACTCCTAGGAGATTTACAGACAAAATCTCTTTGTAGGCACTGTTTAAAAGGTGATATGGGAAAACTAAATTAGTTTAATTTGTTCTGTGAAGCCAGACTGGACCATTCAGGACAGACCAACTTGCATATACTGGCCACCTTTCTAACACAGGCCTAACTGCATGCACCCTGTATGCTTAGAAAGGAGAAAAAGCTCCGTGGACAAGAGTATTGGTTTGTAAATCTGTATTAATGATCCAAAATGTAAGCAAACAGAAGGAGATGTCAAATACAGTAAAAGATGAGTATAGATTCATTTCTTTGTAAAGCTTTCCCATTTGCATTTAAGATAAGTTATGTGATTTAGTTCAGTATTTGCAGTATTCCCTAAGGTCTGCATAGGACAGATCCCAGACTGCCTCAGTCATTTAGTGAATCATCTAATGCAATTGAATTCTGAGTGACAGCCAAAATTATACGTAGTTAGTAAAAAATGTTGTTTTATTTAATCATATAATTGTGCATCCATTTAGATCAGCCCAGCAATCACAAGAACCCTTATCCACAAGTACCTTTACCTATGTGACTCGTGGTTGATAAGTAGGAAGGCTCACTCAGAGGGCATTCTCAGGCAGAGAATTTGAAGAATAAGCCCTAGCTATATGCCAGTAAGAGACATTACTAATTATCCATTGTTGTAGATGAGGATTGTTTTTAAATTAGTTTTTTTTTTGTGTACAGCCACCTCATTGCAAAGTAAAAGATTCTACCCTGGTGATATCTCATGTGAAAGAAACCATGAAGCAATTTCTGTTATCCTTTACCAATTTAAATGTATAGGGGTGGAAAAAAAGTGGAAAATAATATTTCAGCCTAGATACCCACCAAATGTTTTCTGAACTGTCCTGTCAGTACAATGTCCCCCAACAACTTCTGAACCTGTGAGTCAAATTTGAAAGAGGAAGTAAAGTTTCAAAGTTCATTGTCTTTCTCTAAAATTGAAAAAGAAGTCTCAGAATATAAGGCAGAAACCCTGACTGGCACTTTTAGTAAGGCAGTCAGCAGCATGCATCTGCTGGGCTTCTTGTTCTGATGTTTGGGTGCTGTAGTGCTGTGATAGCTGGGGATTCAGAATTTGGGTGTTCAGAAACTGGTGTGACTGGGGCCTCACCTCAGTGATCTAAAGGAAACAACTCACTGAACGACTTTGTTGTACAGTTAAACTTCCTGTTGAATGAAATAACGTGAATCAGAGCCACTCGGTGCAAAATCCTGCAGTTGCAAAGAGAAGGACACGCAACACCAAGTGAAGGCATAAGTGGTGCAGAGATTTTATGCTGTTTGTTTGCAAGTAATGAGCTTGGTTCATTCCATATGGCTGGTAATTGCTATCAGAATAAGTCACAAAGTGAGCTAATGGCTTTGCTCGCACACAAATTGTGGAAACATATTTTCCAAGTCAGAAAACAACCGATTAGATGAATCATGAGCTTGGAAGTCAGGAGACCTGATTCAGCTTTCTGCTCCACCTTAGGTTTTGAGAGTTACCATAGCCAAGCATTTAAAATATGGCTTTGCTGCAGACTGCAGTGAAGCATCAAGGTCTGCTAGTTAGTTTTTAATGAGCTAGCTTGGAAGCAGTCTGTGGCAGTACTCAGTTAACTTATCCTCAGCTTCATTTCCAGTGCATCCATTAATTTAACTTGTGACAGTTGGATTTCAGGCTGTTTCGTGAAGTTCAGCAAGGATCAAATATAACCCAGCACTCTGATCAATCATATGAAATAAATTTAGCATTAAATGACCCAATGGTCATCGCAAGTTAGATGTTAATTGTCTAACCATAGGGACTCAATTGACTTTGTAAAGTAGGACAGATGGGCTCTGTAGTGCTGAAGATGAAGGACAAAATAACTAGCAGAGAGCCCCAAGAGGCTGTATTTGGAACATGATTCATCTCACCTAACTTTAGAGATCTCCAACCCGAATTACTTTTAGAGTTGGTGGAGACTTTAATGCCTTTTGGAGAGCGATTCATCTACATGATTTGAGGCATCACCTTGGTGAAGTAAATTGTTTATTGTTTGGTAGGAAGGCACATGGCTGAGGGGGGAACCCAGCAGCAGATCTCAGTATTGGGCTGGCCAAACCCAACCTCGGGGTCTTTTCAGGAGGTGACATTGCTTCTTTAAAGGTCAATGCAGTGTATCTGTATAGAGCTTGCAAATAAGAGAATAAACACTCTTGCCTAAGTCTAGCTTTGCTCCCTGCCGTGTGTCTCTGCTGTGCTCTGGGGATAACAGCTTCAGGAAGCTGTAGAAAGACAAGGTGGAAGTCCAACCTCTTCTCAGACCAATAGGTGTGTCTGGAAACAGGATAGAAGCTTTGGAGCCCTTCTTGGGGATATTAATGTGCATGGAGGGTATGTTAACAGGAAACATTTCAGCACCTTAGACAAGAGAGCTGAACTTTATTTCAGTGAAACAGCTGAGCCCAGAAGTGTCAGTCTACAAAAAACCTTACCAACACCTGCAGCTCTATTAATAAGGATCCTGTCAAATGAAGCCTGTGACATGTCACGTTGTCAAACACAGAAAAATCGATTGCAAAATTTTGCAGTATTGGAAGGCAGGAGGGGTTTCACCTGGACTTTGTGATCAGCGCTCTTGGATTTATTAACAGGGATGTTTCAAACGAGGAAGGATGAAGTGCGTGGAAAACGCCACAAGAGGGAGATGTTGGAAGCAAGAAAGCTGTCGGGTTTCTCAGCCTTACGCAACCTTTTAAAAGGCACTCCACAAAAGTTTGTTGAACTTTCAGGGAGCTCATGGCATCTTTAAAATAAAGTTTATTCTGGGAGGGAATTCATCTGCAAAGCTAGAAATTGCTTTCAGAAAAAAAAAACAAGCAAACAAAACAAAACACACCACAACCAAAAGCCTGTGTGAAGCCTGTTTAAAAATTTGTGTTTATTAAAAACGAAATCTTCACCAGACACCACAATGCCTGTCGTTTTAAGGACAGGTGTTTTAATTTCCGTTTCTTTTATATTTATTTCAAGTGCCAAAGTGCATTAAATAGTACAGATATGATGACATTTTACTGCTGAATATGGGCAGAGTAGTGTACAAGGAGACAGACCTGCTTAGAGAGATCACTGTTCTCCAATTATCTTGGTTTTGGTATGTATTTCTCACTACTGTTAAGACACCTCCCTGGAAAAACTTTGGATATTTCCCAGAGTTCAGCAGTAATTAAATGCATATCTGAACTCCTAGCCAGTCTTAAAAAATGAATGTGGCAGTAAATGGCTCAAGTCATGTCAAATATATAGGGCTAAATGTGGATATTAATTATATAACCAGAGGGACTCAATTTACTCTGTAAAGCAATTAAAAGAAGACAGAAATTTACAGTCTGTTTCTAGAAAAGAGTAATGCCTGTTTAAAAATAACTTTCTACCCAGAATAGTCTGCCTGTCTCACATAATATCAGTTATGGGGGGGGAAAAGAAACCCAAACCAATACAACAGAAGACTTTGGCATTTACAACATTGCTTCTTTATGGAAATATCAGAACTAAGTTTTAGAACAAGTTGACAGTTAGGTGCCCAGGTGCACTTTTAGGCACATAAACAAAGGCTTTGCTTTTCAAACTGGCTGAAGAGCACATCAAAACTTACCTTCCCCTTGTTTTCATTCCCCATGGGCACATTAAAGATATGACAAGGACTGTTTTCCTATGGACAGCAGGTAGAGGGTTCGTGGTTTTTTAACATACAGTTTAATATTGCTCTAGATGATTCAGTAATCTGTCTCTCTTGCTCTCTCTTTTATTGTTTTTTTTAATGTATTTCTTGCTTCACAGGGGATAGGCCAGGATTCCTATCCAGCATCTGAATCCAAACTGGAGTTTTTTCCTCTATCCATAAGCAATGTATGAAACTTCATTAACCTAAAACACCTGTTCCAACCGGCATCCTGATGGAAAATTAGCGTGTTCTTGGATACTTAATGCACTTTAGTTCTGCTTTGATTGGTTTTCATATTCCTCTTCTTTTTAGTGTAACCTCTGAAAATACCATTGAGTGATTTGGGTCTGACTGTCGGTGAAAGGACCACAACTCTTCAGACCAATGGCCACAGCATCCATTCCTCTCTCTGCCTCAGAGATGGACAGGGTGCCAGGATCAGACATCTTCAAATATCATCTTCAAAGCAGTGTGGTCAGATAGAAAGAAAAGCAACAACACTCCCCACATGCCTCAACGTTCTCCTGTCCGTCACTTCAGAAATCAGCTTATAGCAATGAGCTAAAAAAACCTATGGTAGTTACTTTTGTCTTCAGAGTACAGCATGTTTGGTTGGTCTACTCAATACTGCACTTAATTATTCCTTTTTTCCAGGAGTATCATGCTCTAAGTGTTCCTGTGACATTTTCCCCTCTGCCCTGTTGTGAACATGACTATAGTGGGATGTTCTAAAAGAGTTTAGTGCATACAGACAAGACAGCAGGAAAAGGAGCTGAGGTGGTGTTAGTCTAAATTGTTTATTTCAAAACTATAGTGAGAAAGAGCTTCTAAAAGCCCTGAAAGTGCTCTGAGAGACAGCATTTGGGAGCCAGGGGCTATTACCTTTATACTTCAGTAGGATCTCTTTGCTTTTATGCCACCGTTTCCAAAGTAAAAACAAGTTGAAGACAAGGAGGAAGAACATCAATTCTGTGTGCCTTTCTCAGGCAAAATTTTACTGAAACTAGAAGGTTCATATAAGCAAGGACTTCCAGGCATGACAGCAAGAAACTTTTTAATTCTTGTACAGCAATTTCAAAATCTTTTGGTGAGAAAGGACGGGGTTGTATGCTGAAACAATATGTGACAACACAAACAGCTCGATTTCCACACTCTTCAATGATTCTGATACGCCCTAGGTGATGTCACTGTCAAGGCTGAGCACCAGACACCATTTACATCATTTACTGTGTTACGTGAGCAGGGTTCTTGCTAATGTCTTGTTTGCAATGTGGCTGTGCCAGTTAATATATCACCTCCCCTGTTAGAACTCCAAGAACACTTAGCAAAACATATATATGTGTGTATCTGCCTCAGGCTTTTAAGTATTTTTAAAGACTTTCATTTTTAAAGGATATTTTAAAAATATATGTTTAGAATGGGAGAAGGTGTATCTGCTTTAAAATTCTGCATCCTTGTACATCCACACTCAGCAGCAATAAAAGACAGGTGAAATCCCCATGCTGAGAACACCGAATTATGTCTGTGCTGGATGCTTTAGTAAGCTTAAGTCTAAATGCATCCTGTAGCTGTTTCAGCTGGTTTTCAGGTGAGCACAGCCCAGGACATGGCCCAGATGACAGCTGCTCTCTGTTCCAATGCTTATCCCATCTGGACAAAAAGACTGTGGAGTATACTAAAGGTTCCATGTATCTGGAAGCCCACATTCCCAGGAATATGAACAAAACTAATTGGCCTCTCTGTAGCTGTTTTGACTAATTTTTAAAGGATAAAGCAGTAATTTAAAAGGCTCTCTTCACTGCTCAAAGGTACATGAGGGCTTCTTCACCGTGCTCAGGAAACACAGTCAGAGGTTCTCTTTAGTGCAAGTGGCTGATTCCCAGATTTACCTTCTCCAGTTTGAATTTCAGATCTGCATGGTGCTTCACTCTTATAGTAATCAAAATAAAAGTCTGTAGCTTTATGCCGGAGTAAAGGGAACACCAAAAAAAACACACTAATACATCCATCTTATATCCAGTTTATTTAATACCAGAGCAGTAAATACAAATAAGAGTTCTGGAATCTGGCAATGCTAGAGCAAGACACAGCTACTACAGTCTGTCAGTAGTCCTAGATTCCTTTGTGGGCTGGGAAGCTGAAGGGTGTACATGAGTAATCTCCACGTTCAGGCTCATAGATATTGACCATATAGTTAAAACAGAATGCTCCTGACATGGCAGAGCAGCATCTGCAGGAAAACAAAGCAACCCTGTGCTGGTCAACTGAGAACTATGTTCCAATATTTGTAGTCTTATAACAAGTGAAAGAAACAGTATCTTTTGCTTAAAAAAAGAATGTGTTCTTTGGTCAACACAATAAGATGTGCTTTAGTACTATTTTACAACCTTACTGCCAAGATTATATGTAACTTTTTTATGTTGTCTTATGGGTGAACACTCAAAAAACTGAAAGTAACCTTTCTAGTTTCAATGCAGGTAAAATTTCAGAGCAGAGGTAGGCTTCAACTCAGCATCCTACAAAGACTGAATCCCAGCTGTCCCCTGGAATGGGTAGGAGGCAGCAATTCATCTTCAGATCACTTCCCTTTCCTAATTTCTGTATGAGCACAGCACTTTCAAACACGCTGGGCTTAAGCCCTTATTTAGTTGTCTAGAGTAAGAGCTCTGAATGTCAACTGACAACGTATTTACACCCATCTGATGTTTAATATCCACATCTGAAAAGTGTAGCTAACATTACTTAGTGTTCTCTCCAGTGGCATTTCAATACCACAGCGATGAGTAGTTGTAAGGACATTGGTTATTAGGAGAAACTCTCTCTGTGAGCACAGGTCTTACCAGCAGGCTGACCTTTAAATCCAGGCAGACGTCCCAAAGAACTTGTGCTCTTTACCAATCCATGTGCTTTCCAAGCTTCTGCTGCCATCTGAGACTGAACAGTCACATCCACCTTACAGGTAATGAAACTTTTGTTAAAGCTTACAAAAATTGTTCTGTGAAAGGGATCAACGCAGGCCTTATGCTGGCTCTCGCTGTAAAATTATTTCACTCAACAACAACAACCTTGCCAAAACAGTCCAGTGCTCACTAACTAACATTTCACTAACATTTCAGTTCCCACACTCCTCAACCCTCTCTACTTTCTTTCATCACTCATGGAATATAAAAAAAAAAAAATAAATAAAAAAAATACTGAAACAGGAGACAATACTGCTTTATATATCTGCTTCCCTACTTCTGGTGCCTCTGCAAGGCAGCTTTGCAGGTAAATACCTTTTGTAGATTTGGTGTCTAAGCATTTAATTCATATGAATTTCAGCAAGTGTAAGGCACACAAGGACCTGAGTTAAATACAAATACATTATTACATGAAGCCGCAGTATTTTGCTTTTCTTTAGTGCAAATGTTCTTGCACATACACAAAGAAAAACCTACTCAGAATTCTAAAGTAAGATTTTGATCAGCGAGGCTGAGTTTACTGGAAATTGTGTCACACTTAGGGACATGGTTTAGTGGTGGACTTGGCAGAGTTTGGTTAATGGCTGCATCTGATGATCTTCAGGGTCTTTCCAATAGAAGTGATTCTGTGAAATAACTGTTTATACTTCAGTTGCACCTAGAAGCTCTATCCAAGACCATGTTGGTGTTGAATAAATACAGACTAAACCTCTCCTCTGGAGCAGCCTAGAGTTTAAGTGGCACAGCCATAAACAGTAAATCTGTAGCAGAGCTTGAAAGAGAAGGTCAGGCCTTCTAGGTCTAGACCACACTATCTCCCACCACTTGACCATACCATCTCCCACCTTTGGTTTCTACTGTCTTACTCCTCCAGATATTGACCTTTGGAGGAAATTCACTGAATCCCAAGAGCTGCCTTTGCTCCATTATTTCAGCTTGTTCCAACTTCAAGACTAACCATCTCTTACACAGATTTCCTTCTCTTTCCGAACACGTTGTTGATTAACTTGGCCATCGACTTGGAACCACTTGGTCGTCTCTTCTCCTTCACTTTGAAATTGGAAGTGATATTCCTCAGGACTTTGGTGAACATTGCCACAACTTCCTGATAATGCTCTGCTGCAGACAGTTCACAGAATTGGCACTTGTTATCTATTGCCAGCTTCTGTCCTTCATCCCAGCCAACTTCCCTCATGTGGCATAAATCCTGTTTGTTGCCAACCAGAAATATTGATGACTCGACCATTCTGAAATGAAAAAGGTTCCAGTTAGAAAAATGTACAATACTGTGTCATATGCTGTGCTATATTCAGTCTGTACGAAAAATATGTATTTTCAGGATAACAGGCATTGCAAAAAAACCCTAAATGGACTAACCAGCCCCCTCAGTCTGCCAAGAATAATTCTGGTTTTCCATTTGGCCAAGGATTTTCCAGGCAAGCTATTCTCTACCAGTAGATTTTCATTTTTTCTCTACTCAATGAATTAATGTATTTTTTAATCCACTGCTGTTTTCATGCTCTGTGCTGCTGAGTATATTGCCAGCACCTGGACTTCATGAAGAAGCAACCTGATCATTATCTCCATTTGTAGGTATTAGAACAGAGTCTAAGAGACACCTCAGTGTCAGTGGCATAACTCAAAAGGAAACATAGGAAATCTAATTCTGAGCTTCTGCTAAAATTATTCCTTTCAGAGATTAACCTTAATTAAGAAAGTTCAGCAGTAAAACAGACAGAAAAGTGGGGTTTTTGCTCCGCTTCTGATTTAAGTAGAGGATTTCACTCTTTTATTTAGAAAGCACCTCAGCTGACTGCTGTAGAACACACACCACCATCCACACTCACACCTGCAGTTCTGGTGATTCTTTTTTTTTTAAAGTACTTTCTTTCTTACCACGTGGTCACCCTTGTGTACAAATGATGTCGGGGTCACTGCTAAAGGCAGTTTAGGAGACATTTGTGGTAGTACTTTCCTTTATTATGGGAAATGCTTTCTTCAACCCCCATATTGGTTCATCTCCATTGGTAATTGAGTGGGAGAGTAAAAGCACAGACTGACTATGCCAGGCTTTTACCCGTGTAAATCACAGCAGAAAGATTTACGGCAATCATTTAAATATTAGTTCTGTGAGAAATAAGAACGAAAATCCTGACATACTTGGGTTTGGATACAGTAAAATAGATTGTAATTTGGCACACATTTTACCTTCAGGTACTTTGTTGTTGGCATTGTGTTACGTCACTTCAGTGCTGCTGGATTTTAATTGCTACGAGGATGGTCTGCAAGCTCACAAAAATGTTCTCAGCTTTTCTCTATGTTTGCTGAGGGGAAAAGGAAAAATAAATAATGCCACTTACTTTTTACAGACTCCTGTGTGGGACTCTCGGATCCTGTACAGCAGTGCTTTCGCAAATGCAAACGATGCTCTGTCGCTGATGTCGTAGACAATGATAAATCCATCAGCCCAGTGGAGCTCATCTGTGAGGGAGAGCTTCCCCCGCTGTGGCTGAAAGAAGTTCAAATGCACACGGAAAAGTAATGTTACCCTTGTCACTTCAGAGCATTTTCCTTGTCACTGTGAACGTGAGAACATCGTAACTTTCATTGCCAAAGATATTTAATAGGTCTAGGTGCTGGCATTGAATTCAGGTGAGTGCTGCTCCCACACCCTAATAAATAACCAACATTAAAGATGGCACTTTAGGTCCCTGACAAGTTCGTTATGAAACATTTAAACATATTGTTCAAGCAGTGAAATTCCATAACCTGTACAGCCATTGCTTATGGTGAATATTCTGCAGGGTTACATGAGAATGAAACATACAGGAGCCATCAACATTTGTGTGTTTTCTGGTTACAGCTCTGGTTTGTACGTTCTTAATATTCTGTCTGCAGTAAGCCTAATGATTTTCTTCATTTGTTTTCTTTCCTCTTCGAATTGTTCAAGTTTCAAACACTAATTGCCCATATGTTAAATTTCTGAAGAGCTAGGAAAAAAATCTTATTTCGATCTGCACTTGAGTTTAATAAAACTGGTGACGAAAGTCACTCGAGTAATAACAGGGTTATTCTAATCCTTGACTCTCTTCACACCAAGAAACTGTCACACTTCTGATTTCCAGAAAGTAACAGCTGTAAACTGTCCCATTAAGCAAAGGAATGTCATTTCAAAACTATTTAAAATTAGCTTATCCCTGCACATGATTTGGCAGGAGCTAGTAAGACCGTGTGACTGAAAATAGAAAAAATATCAGAAGCTGATCAGAAAAAATAAAAATAAAAATAAAAATTTACTTCTCTAAACAGCTAAAGTTAGACCTTGTTCCTAAGGAATAACCTTATAGAAGATAGCTCAGAGAGTGCTAGCACAAACATCTGTAGCAACCAAAGTCTCTCCTCATAATTTAGGTGTAATCTGTTTCACCCTATCCGGCTGCCACTCCCAGTGTTTCCATACCTTAATAAAGAGTTGCCCCCATGCCACGGGATTTAATAGGACAGCAGGTGGAAGCTGTAGGTAAGCTCAGGAGAGGGGTCTCAAGGTGGAAGCAAGGCCACAGAACAGCAGCCTCTAAGGGGAGTGTGGCAAGGGAAGACTCCATCCTGTCCCATGACACAGTGGCTATTTCAGGATCCTCACTGCCCTGGGACAAGCAGTGCTGTTTGTCTTTACACTGGTTAAGGTTTTAAGTCACTGAATTTAAGCATGAGTCAGACTTTCAGTGGTTTGTCTCTCGTACCAGCATTCCTTACCCCAGTTGGTAAGAGGCAAGATAAAAAGGGAAAAGGGAACCTGCCCAAAAGGGAACCTGGAGAGCCAGTGTGATCAGCCACAGACCTAGGCCTGCACGTGTTACACAGTACCTAAGTTTCTCTATTCCTGTAAATTAGGTAAATTAATACAAAACGTTGTTTCAGAGTGGTTTACTGTGATTAAATTTTAATTGTCAACGTGTACAAGCTGCATTATGGCTTTCCTTGGAAAAGGAAGTTGTTCTGTGAATGCAAGCCTTACTTCCAGGCCTGTCTACTTTGACCATTTCTGCAGCCATTTAATAAACTGTTTGCTTTATAAGCTAAATTTCCTTCGTTTAGGGTATTTGAGAAAACTGCATGTAATCCAATAACTTATCTCTGTATCTACCTGTGTAAAGCAAAATTGATCAGTTGTCTTTTAGTATTATTCCAAAATACAAAAGCATTTCCAGAAAATTCAGCAGTGAAGGGTTTCTTTGATGAAATGGTGAAGCACTCAGTAGTTCCAAGCCCCAGAAACTATAAAATTTCAGCATTTGAAACACAAAATACAAAAGAGCAGGCACAAATTCCAACAACCAGAACTTTGTAACCCTTTGGCCCTTTCTACCATATACACAGGTAACAAAGAACAGCTTTTCTTGACCCTCCTCCTGCTAAATTCTTACCTGTGAACAAGGGTCGTAAATTTCCAAGTGTATCTGCCTCCCATCCAGGCACAAATGTTTAGTGTAGATGCATTCTAAAAGATAGACATTATCCAGAGAAAATCAGTAATACTGACTGGGGATGACAGTGAAAAGAAAAGGCAACAGGGAAATTTGATAATACTGAGAATTCCTTGGTTATTTGACTGTTTTTTCAAGACATTTAGAATTTTTTTGTCTCTGATCTGTTTTTTTTGGCAGGTGAGGAGGGTTGTTAGGGAGGGGTATTTTTGTTTGTTTCGTGGTTTGGTTTTGTTGTTGTTTTTGTAGTGTTGTTGACTGGTCGTTTGATTTTTTTTTTTTTTTTTGAACACACACTGGAAACAAACCTATTTAATTTTGCACCAATCAACCCCTTAGGCAGATCAACACCATTTCAGCGTGATATTTTCATGAATATCACCCCTTGGTGAATTAATACTTTCAGAGCTCACTTTTCCTCTTCCGAAATGGAGGTGAGGGGAATTCACAATCCTCACAACCAGCTAAGTGTTGACCATCACTCAGCTTCATACCAGGGCTCAGGATTATAAAAGCTGTCAGCCAGACCATGTTCAGTTCTGATTCTGCACAAAAGTCGTTATTTAGCAATAATGTTCATTTACCATGGTATCTGATGCTTTAAGAGTTCTCATACCAGGCAGCATTAGACAACGAGTATTTACAGGATCATGTCCTTAGGATCTAAGTCTGAAAATATTTCTGTAGCGTCAGTTCTCACATTTAGGGCACTTCACCAGCACTGGCAACACTGGGAACTCGACCACAGACACACCATCACTACTATTTTAAGCAGCAGGATGTTCTAAGCAAGTGTAACCAGTTTGTGGTTGCCAACAGGCTTTCTACACTGTAATCTGTTATTTTCTGACCTACAGGGACAAGAATTGGTGTTGACGCTACAGAAAACACATTTAAAACTGTGTAATGAGGGATAGCTCTGTGATCTCTGGAACTCAGCATCTTCAGCATTCTTCGTGCTCGTCTTAAGAGTTCATTTGATGATAAACTATCAGTCCCAAGCATCTCAGGCCATAAAATCAACAGCCCCTTGTTTGTTTCCTTAATTAAACAAACTTTTAATATTTTGACTCCACTAACAGTGGCACGATCTTTATTTTACAACCCCTATTCCTGCTTTCCTCATCTCTAGAAATAGTGCTAAACTCATCTTCCAACAAACATTTGATAACAAATGAAAATGTTCTGGGGGTTTGACATGCCTTTTCCAAGACTTGCAGTACTGGAGTCTCAGAACAGAACCTGGTTTTGGTTTTAGGTAGCTTGGAACACACGTGGAGAACAGAGAGCACTACATAATCTCAGTGTGACAGCTTAGACCTAGAACAGCCAGCTGGGACACGATCTGCTCAGTCTGTGTTCGTATAATAACAAGTAATGGTGGAGCACACATGTACAATTGTAGCTCTTCCTTCACAATAAGTTCATTTAGATATATTCAATACAATTCAGCTTAGTACTTCTTTTTTCTTTGTTATTTACAGATCACTAGAAGCTACTCTGATTCCCATGGGTGGGAAAAAAAAAAAAAAAAGGTGTGGAGAGAATCCTTCACTTTAGCAGGGAGAGTGAGGTAGATGGCAATCTCTGTGCCTCCTTAAGTTTTGGGACTTCTGCCGCATCGGCCGGGGTGGCAGCACACTTCCAAAGTTATTTGTGTATCAGCTGAACAGTATTTCCACCCGGCATGTAAAAGTCCAAGTCCTGCTTTGCCACTTTCCAAGACTTAGAAGCGTCTGAAGGCTCAGCATATTCGTTCCGGCACGAACGTGAGATTCCGTGCTGCGCACAGCGAGGCTTTCCACAAAGCCATCAAACCGGAGCGCTCCTGCCTCACTGCGGGCCGCGCGTCATGCTTCGATTAACCACCGCTGCCACATAAACAACCTGTTTCCCCTCTCCCCTGCAGCCGAGGAGGGGATATTCAGTAGAACAGGTGTTGGTTTGTTTTGGTTTTTTCTCTAGTCTATTCCTCTACTGTCTCCATCGCCTCTGTGATCGAGCTGACCGTGACCCACCCCGGGTCCGCACTCGCAGCCCGGTTCTCTTCCCGTTCCCAGCCGCTCCACAAATGCTTTGGGAGGAGCACCTCTCTGCGCTTCGGAGCGATCTCTGCCCCGACTCCCCGCTCTCCCTTTCCCCTCCCCAGGGCTTACACTCCACCGGGACCTCCCGCCGATAACCCCGCGGAAACTCAAATTTTCCCGGAAAGTTCTGCGGCACCGCGGTTTTACCCCATTTCTCCACCAAATAAGTGCTTGAGGCGTCGCATCTTGCCCTCCTCAGGCAACCCTCCCTCCCTGCCTCCCTCTGTCCGTCCGTCCGTCGGTCCCCGCGGGAGCCGCGGCGCTCACCGGCGCTGGACGCGTACTCTCCGATGAACCGCCGGGTCAGGAACCGCACCGCCAGCGCTGCGGGAGGGAAGCAGAGCCACGTTTAGTAGGGCCGCGCCTCCCCCTCCACCGAACCCGAGGCATTCCCTGCCTTTCCCCCTTACCCGACTTGCCGGCTCCGCTGCCGCCCAGCACGGCCACCTTCACCTCGGTCATTCCGCCGCCACGCCGCCCCCGCCGCCTCCGAGCCTTTAAAGCGCCTCCGGCGACACCGCCCCGNAAAAGTGTGTGTGTATGTGGTTTTCGTTTTGCTCAAAGTTTGTTTTGCAGGCTTGTCATCATTTTATACCAGGAATATGAAAGTGAAGAAACTCAAGTGATTTTTTTTTTTTAAGTGCTTCTCGGGGTAACTTGCTTTTAAAAAAAAAAAAAAAAAAAAAAAAGGGG